>JBAPLJ010002001.1:0-294323 GCA_037832345.1 Rhizophora mangle | reverse complement strand
AACACACACCCTGATGAACATTCGGGCAGAGAGACTCAAACTCAAAATTCTAGTCTTTGAATTCAATAAATACTCTTTTTTGCAGTTTGGTTGAATGAACCAAGTTATCAAAGATCTTCATTTAAACATATATAGAATGTTCAATTCTCAAAATATTAATCTAAGATATCCTATAACAAAATTAGAAAATTAAGACATCAATTTTTTAATTATTATCTTTAATCATTTCCACTGAAAAAAATTTTGAGGCAAAACGATTGTTGATTCTCTCACCTTTATTGACCAATCTTGCGTTTTGAGTTTTGCCGAGATGAATAGACACACCTTTTTATCTTACACAAGAGGAACCCCCTAATTTAAAATTGTTTGGCTGCCGTACATAAAAGAGATTGTTGATCATGAACTAATTCCTAAGCATAAAACTTATACATGTTGAAGGCTTTGATTTTGTGGAAAGGAAAAAATTTATCATATCATATAATTTATTTTAATTTTAAGTCCTTTTAATAAAGGTGAACAATTGCATAAATGTCAGTATTCATATTACAAATGATCTTTGAAATAGGTAATAACTAAGAACTTACTTGTTTAAGTTCACATCATGGTGTAAAAACATCATATAAGTTTTAGTTGTTTAAGGTAACTTAGATAAAAAATTTGGCGTTAACTTCGTGCTTGATTCACTAACACCCAAACGTTGGTTTTGGTGACTATGATTGGGTTTTTTACTCTATGTAGGTTTGAGACTTTATTTTTCATAATCAAGCACAACCACCCACAAAAAATTTTCATGACAAAGTAACATGGATAATCCTATTAAGGTACACAAATTTCAACCGAATAATTTCTCTAACAAGCATATGTAGCTTATACATTTTCATTCGTTGGTTGAAGGAGGATGAAATGAAGACTCAAACTAAAATGCAATTAAAATTGCAGCAGAACTTTGGACATTAAACTTGTATATATTCTATTGTAACTCAAACTCCTTTGTATAGGAGATCAGTAAAATAATTGTAGTACAAGAAATGATAAATGCAACAAGCTTCCCATATCCTCAAGTATACTTACCAAATCAACTTAGCAAATTTTCCACCAACTCTCACTAACATTGCAATTGGTAAAATTGCTTTACAGCAAAAATACTACTTTCAAAAAATCATTTCAATTGTCCTTTCCAAATTCCCATAACTGAACTTATAAACATTAAGTTACAATCCAATTAAGAACATCCCATTAGAACAAAATAGAAGTTGCTAATGTTGTTTCTTCTCTTGCAAACTTTGAGTCATTTGCTTCATATCTAAGGGCTGCTATATTGAGATGGAACAGGAATGAAGCCAAGTTCACTGACACCATTCCTCAAAAGGGTTAGTTTGTTTAGTTCTCCAATGCCTCACAATCAACAGCTGCCTCACCATGGGCTTGAACAGCCTCAAGGGCTTGAACTGAAGCGCTTGAGAATCCCATCATTTCACAGAATACATTAGGGAGACCGGTTTTTTGTTTGTTCATAGTCATGACTTCGGTAAACTGGACTGAGTTTAGATACTTGGTCTTCCTGGTGCCCATGCACTCCTTTGAGGCTCCAGTCTTTGCACGATCAAGTGACAGATGATGCTTTGGCCTCAGGTCTGCCTGCATGTATCCAGAAGCAGAGTTCAAGTCAAGCTTTTTCTACATAACAGCTAGTGACAACTCCTCTTCCAACCTTCTCTCAAGCTTATCAGATTTCCTATGCAGGTAGTGCTCCTCAGCCTGTTGCTGCATTATTGACGGGATAGCAGACAGAAGGCTCTTGATTGCCTCTGAAGCTATCTGCAAAAGATGTCTGAAAAATTGCAAACTGTCTTGGCGGAGCTCACGAGCCAAGGATGGGCAATTACTCTGCTGCTGGTAATCTGCAAGACAGTTAGCTGGATCCACCTGCAGAGCGTCCTTACATACACTCATTGGGAATTTGGAAGTTTGCAGAAGCTGAGATACCAGGAGTTGACCTTAGACTCAAGCTGAGCTGTTGCTTGATGACAGTAGTCAGTAGTGAATTCAGCATTTTGCTTATCATTGAAATGATTCAACAGCTGGAAAATATGGTTCTGAACTTGTTGACACTTGTTATGGAAGGAGGTAAAGCAACTAATCAGGAATGACATACAGCTGAAGCATAGTAAGAAAATGAGGGATAGAGAGAAAGAACTAACTTGAATTTGGCATAACTTGCTTAATTCATTAGAGTTGAGCTCTCTACCTTATATATGAGAGCCTTGATATACATATTTGAAATTTGTAATTCCAATTTAAACGTCACCTAGAGTTACAAAGTGAAATGATTGTTTGGTTAGCTAAGCATTCCACTAATTCAAAATGTTTCAAATTTAAACACACAATTACAGCTTAAAACTAGTCACTTAAGTTGCTGTAAGGCTTCTCCTTCAAGTCACTCCTAACTGCAGCAACTGATAACTGAAGCTTGGAGGGAAAAATTGTTGCATTTGAGCCAGAGAAAATGCTGGCAGGCAATGCAGCAGCATCATGGTTGCTGTGAGCTTGATGAACATCAACACTCACACATTGTTCTCCATGTATTCTTTAGCTTGTAAAATCAATCAAGCAAAGAAGCGAAAATTGAAGTTGACAGCCGGCATCAATTTCACATGCCATCAAGATAAAAGATACAATAAGTTCTCACTAAATCCAGTATAGGAAAGCTAAAGACTTATCAAAATGTCATTTCAGGACATTATGTTGGCAGTATTTGTTTCAACACCAATGTCTATGTTGTTTGAGGTACGTATGCTGATGGAAAGGAAGGCAAATGCATAATCCAACTACTTAGATCGGTGGTTGGAAAGTCCTGATATGATCTCCATACCAGATATGCTAAAAAAATGCATGAGATGATCTCTCACATGCCACTGCCAGTAGCAAACAAAGCAGATATGATCTCCACACCATTCCTTTATCACTTCTTTTGCATCTTTCTTTGCCAACCAACTCCTTCCTATCAATTTGGTCTCATATCATTCACAAAGCAGATATCTCAAGTCATCAGCAAACAAACAAAAACAAAATGCATAGGCTGAATGTGTAATTTTGGCTTGATTCAAAATTTCCTTCCCTCTCTGCACTCTTATGTCTATAACAAGCGATAACTATTAAAAGGAAAAATGATGTGTGAATAGAAACAGAGGGACAGACACAACGTGATAAGTGAATTTTACGTATTAAATAATAATATTTTCTTAAAACTTAAAATTTCTGTAACAAATATGATACAGGACAGTGTACATTGTATCATGATGGTTGTTCATGTTATCATCCTCATTACACACAGTGTGTTTTTTTTGGACATAAAACCTTACGTTCAAAAGGCACAAAAAAAAAGGAAAATGTTTTTAATGTGAAGAGCGCTTGTCATATCAGCTCCATTTGTCTTACGTCTCATTATCTCCAAATTGGATTCTTATTAAATCTGTGTCGTTGAGAAGGATAATCATTGAGAGCACATAGCAGAAAAAACAAATATCAAATAATAAGAATTAAACAACCTAAAAAAAGTTAATAAAAAAAAAACATGTAGCAAAAACTAAGAACCAAAAGACGTGTCTAGACAGACTGATAGTTTATTGCCGATTTCCAAAGTGGCTGATACCATTAGATAGTTCTGCAAAACTGTGATGGTTGGAGTCTATGGGGAAAACAAGATGCAAGCAACTCAGTCATTGTTCTAAGATATTATTTAGTACCAAACAAGAAGAAAATCTAGGAGACATTCAGTGGGTAATATAAACAAGTAATGAAAGAAAAAACTTGAAAGAAAATCCTAACATACATGGGGATTACTTGAAAAATAACTTTTAACTAAATTTTTTTTTTGTTTATAAGATAAAAAATTTTACTAACCAATCAAAATAAGTTAACCGAGATATTTTCCATGTTCCCTACTACAATGAAAATGAAGTTTTTATAAGTTTCCCATAACAAAATTAAGTTCCATCAAATAACCCGGAAAAAATCAAAAGGCTTGGAATATGAGAATGAGAAACATCTTTAGTTGACTTTTAGGTAAATTAGTATAGTTAAATTAAAAGATTACATTTAGTGTAGAAAGAGTTGTGACTGATGCCAATAAGGCCAGCCATCTGCCTTAATGATTGATAACTCCTTCAACACCCTCCCATGGTTGATGATCCACTATAATTATTTCATCAAAACTTCCTTGCCAATACATGGGAAAGATGGATCCCATATCTCCAAAAATAATATCATACACTGATAAGGGTTCCAACCTAATAAAACAAAAAAAAAAAAGAAACCTAAAAATTATTTACAAATATTACATATGTATATTTTTATCTTCTAAATCCAAAATTTGATAAGACTATTTATTGAATATAAATTTAACATGTAATATAAACAAGTAATGAAAGAAAAAACTTTGATTAATCAAAGATTTCACATACATAAGAAGTTATACTTAGCAATGAGTTCAAAAACTTTTGTCAATAGAAGCAAAATTCTCATTCTACATATTTGTCATTATTCACATATAAGATTTTGTTAAGTTGGTAGTTAAAGTCCTACATCAAGTGATTGAACAAAGTTAGTAGATTTTTTTCCCTTATAAATAAGGATTCATGTAATTTATTTTATAATTAAGGGAATAAAACTCTAGTAGCCTTTAGTTTATTACTTGAACTTTTGTAAGAGTTTTTTGTTTTTCTATTCTTTACTTTAGTAATATTTGTTTTTACTTTTTTTAATGGACGTAACTTAAATTAACCAAATCACGTAAATTTAGTGTTTCTTGCCTTCCAATTATTTTTTTCTCATACTTTATTTTATTTTTTGTTATTATTTAAGTATTATAATCTAAAATTTATCTCTTAACAAATTTCACTTTTTCATTGGAGTTAGTTACTAAAAATGATTTACCATTAAAGCTATTTTGTTAGAATGACTATATGGGGGCAAAAAGAAACTTATAGTATACATGGAGATGGATTAAACAATAGCTTTAACTTAACATTTTCTTGTTTGCATGAGATAAAAATTTTCCTTCTAACCTTAAGCCTTCTCAAATAACTAACCAAAATAAATAAATCGAGATAATTTTTGGTGATTCTCTCTTGTTGTGACAAAGAAGCTTTTATGAGTTTCTCATAACAAAATTCAGCCCATCAAATACCCCAAAAAATCAAAAGGTTTGCGATGTGGAAAATTAAATACTATCTTTGTTAACTTATTAGCAAATAAGTCTAATTAAACTAGAAGGCTTTTTTTAGTGTGGAAAAGGCATTAAGGCCACCTATCGGCCTTTATGGTTAATGACCCCTTTAACAACCCTTTAATGGTTGATGGTCCATTTTAATTATTTCATTAAAACTTTTCTTACAAATACATAGGAAAGATTGATCTCCAATCTCCCAATATTATGTCATACTATGATGAAGAGTCATCCACTTTATGTCTTGGGTCTTTCACTCCTTTTGTATTAATGCACTTGTCCTACCACTAAAGCCATTATATCTAACATTTTAATGTGTCATTGAGATCAAATCACAAACTAAAAGATGTGTCACAAGAAAGAAAAAATCGATCAATAAATTTACCTATAACTATGCCAATATATTTGTACTCCATAAGGGATGCCCTACCAAAAAATAGCTAGATGTCAACAAGATAAAAAGCTTAACATCATAGTATAATAAGTTGAAAAAAATCTTACAAGGATCTCTCCTTTCACACCATAATTAGATATATATATATATATATTTCTTTAATTTTTTAACAATAAAAATATTCCATTTTTTCCTTTAAAATCTCAATTTGGTTCTACAATTTTCTTTTGCAGTAAAAATGTCCATTGTTTAAATCATGTGTCATTAGGAATGTCCATTATAATTTATTAAGAATTCATGTAGGTTATTTTTTTATTTACAATTCATATAGGTAAAATTTATCTAATTTTATTTTCATCTCTTGGGATATTATAATTTACCATTATTGTTATTGTAAAAGTTTCAACTTTGCATTATTGGTGAACATTGTCTTGTTTTCCCCTTTCTCATTTAACAACAATTGCAAGAGATTGAACTTGGCTAAAGATTGCTACTTCTTGCTCATACAATTAATCCTTCCTACTTACTTAAAGATGTAATCTTTATGGATTTTCAATCTTTTTCGTTCTAGTGTAGTTCTTGACTCTTGCTTCATTATGGTATCAATAAGCAGAGTGCATTAAAGTCATATCTCCACTTTAACACAAGTAATCATAGAAGAGAAAGAGTGATACAAAATATATCAAGGCTAATCATAAGAAAAATTTGTATGTAAGGACAAACAATTAAGAATTAAACAAACTAAAGCACAATAAGGTATCTATCATCACCTGTTGTCACTCTCCCATTAATAGTAGCCAGTGTGTTTATAAAGTCTCACATCGAGACATTGAGCAAAGTTAGCTAGCACTTTTCTTTATAAATAAGGAGTAATGTAGTTTATTTTATAAATTAATGGAGTTAAACTCTAAGAGATTCTAGTCCATTATTTGAATTATTGTCAATTGGATTTAAAAAGAGTTTTTTGTTTTTTGTTTTGCATTCTCCATTTTACTAATATTTGCTTCCACTTTGGCATTTGGACATAGGTTAAATTGATCAAATCACATAAATTTGGTGATCCTTGACTTTGTTTATTTTTTTTCATAATTTATTTTATTTTTTATTATTATCTTTAAGGGCTATAACCTAAAGTTTATTTCCTAATAAACTTGTATCAAAGCCTAGTTCACAAGTGAAATAGTCATCATGATAATAACTAAGTATTATTTTGAGAAGTTTGATTAAAGTTTCAACTTCAGAATGTGGCAATTAAAGGCCATGCTAGTTTAATATGGTGTCAACATAACATTGTTAGGTAAGGTGAAAAGGCGAGAGAAGATGTCAAATGAGGAATATACTAGTCTTAACAAGAAGGTCAGATCAAGTATCATCTTAAATCTTTCTAATGAGATTTTAAGAGAAGTAGCTATTAAAATAACTATTAAAAATTTATGGGAGAAATTAAAAGCTTTGTATATGAAGAAAACTATAGAGAATAGGCTTTATATAAAACAAAATTTGTATGTGCTTCGTATGCCTAGAGGATCATTTATATTGTCGCATCTTGATAAATTTAATTCTTTGCTTATGGATTTGAGTAATATAGATGTTCATATTAAGGATAAGGATTAAGCCCTATTATTATTATGTTCTCTTCCCTAGTCATTAAAGTATTTCAAAGAAATAATACTTTATGGTAAAGAGATTATTTCTTATAAAGAAATTAAGTATATTTTAAAGTTAAAAAGCCAAATCAATAGGCATATAATTGGGGAAAGTAATGGTAGTTAAGCTAACAATTTAGTGGTTTAAGGCAGATTAGATAAAAGGGATGCAGATAGTTAGAAATCTAAATCTAAATCCAAACATAAAAATTTAGCATGTAATTATTGTTAAAAAAAAAAAAAGAAAGGCACATCAAAGTTGATTGCTTTAAACTGAAAGATAAAGAAAAAGACAAATACGAGGATAAGAGTTTAGTGTCTCATGGCAAATCAGATAATAAAGATTCAGATAGTTAGAGATCACATAAGAGGGATGTAGATAACAGTTTGGTGGTTTGAGATAGATTAGATAAGAAGGATACAGATAGTCAAAGATCTAAATCTAGATATAAATCCAAGTATAAAAATTTAGTGTGTAATTATTGTAAAAGAAAAAGGCATATCAAAGTTAATTGCTTTAAGTTGAAAGATAAAGAAAAATACAAGGATAAGGATAACCACAAAAGTAATGGGTCAACTCAAGTTAGTATTGCAAAAGATGAGAATAAAGAAATTATTTTCTTTACTAATGATAAATTAAGATTTGCCAATGAATGGATCTTAGATTTTGGTTACATGTATCATATGTGTCCCAATAAGAACTAGCTTTCCACTTGTCAATTTGTTAAAGGTGGAGTTGTTATGATGAGAAATAATGTAATTTGCAAAATTATTAGGATTGATATGATTAGAATTAAGACTCATGATGGTGCTGTGAGAACACTTATACACATCACATGTTTCAAAATTGATGAAAATCTCATCTCTTTGGGAACACTTGTGGCTTTTGGTTATAGGTACACCAATGACTGTGGAGTTCTAAAAGTTAGTAAAAGTACTTTTGTTGTCATGAAGCTTACAAGTTTAGAAATTTGTACATTTTATAAGAATTTATAGTTATAGGTAATATTGCAATCTCTACATCATCCAATTTAGAGACAGAAATTTAGAAGTTATGACATATGTGGTTACAACACATGAGTGAGAAAGGTCCATTTATGTTAAGCAAAAGAAGTTTTTTGTGTGGACAACATACTAAGAAGTTGGACTTTTGCAAGCATTGCAACTTTAGGAAGTAAAAGTGTGTCAGTTTCAAGTCTCTAGTAATTCATAAAATAAAAGGCACTTTGGATTATATTCATTCAAATATTTAGGGGTCATTTTGCATTCTGTCAAAAGGTGGTGCCATGTACATATTGACTTTCATTAATGATTATTCAAGGAAAGTTTGAGTTTTCTTTCTGAAACACAAGAATAATGTTTTCCAAACATTCAAGAAGCGAAAAGGCTCAATAAAGGAGTAAACAAGGAAGTAGATTAAGTGGCTCAAAACAAATAATGACTTGAAATTTTGTGAAAGTGAATTTAATGAGTTTTGTGAAAATTAAGGCATTATTCATCACTGCATAATTAGGATGACTCCTTAGTAGAATGGTCTTACTAAACACATAAACAAAACATTTTTAGAGGAAGCTTGCTATATGATTTCTAATGCTAGTTTGTCAAAAGACTTTTGAATAAAGGTAGTCTTTACAACTTGTATATCATTAATTATCCCCCTTCAACATTGATGAAGTTTAAGACTCTAGAGGAACTTTGGTTAGGAACTCTTGTTAATTACTCTGATTTGAAGATATTTAGATGTCTTACATATATGTGTGTTAATGATGGGAAATTGGAACCTAAAGCTAAAAGTGCATTTTCCTTAGGCATGCATTTGGAGTAAAGGGGTCTCATTTATGGTGTCTTGATCCATCAAAATTTGTCATTAATAGAAATGTTACATCCAAAAGAAGAGTCTTTTAGTCCTCTTCATGCAAATAAAGGTGACAGTGCATACAAGTAGGTAGAGTGTGAATATATGAATTGAGATGCCACACAATGTAGTTTTCACATTTCATCAAATTCATCAAATATTGTAAATTCCTCTAAATATAGAGAGGAAGATTATTCCATAGCCAAAGATAGACTAAGAAGAGAGATTTAACCATTACAGAGATATAATGACTATATTGCTTATGCTCTTTTAGTTGTATAGAAAACTAGTGAAGATAGCAAACCATCTACATATTCAAAAGCAATTTTAAGCATTGATTCATCTAAGTGGTTGGTTACAATGAATGAAGAAGTAAAGTCTCTCTATAAGAATGACACATGAGTTCGTGTGAAGCCATCTTTAGAAAAGAGAATCATTGGTTGCAAATGGGTCATCAAAAGTAAGAAAGTATACCAAGGGTTGAATATGCAAGGTACAAGGCACTTTTAGTTGTGAAAGACTTTAGTTAGGTATAAGGTGTAGGCTTTAATGATATTTTCTCACCTATTATTAAACATAGTTTGATATGTGTCTTACTTGCTTTGTTGGCCATATATGATTTGGAGTTAGAGCAACTCAATATTAAGACAACTTCCTTACATGGTGAGATTGATGAGCAAATATACATGAGGTAGCCTTAAAGTTTTGAAGTTAAAGGTAAGGAGACCATGTTTGTTTGCTAAAAAAAAATCCTTGTATGGGTTGAAGTTGTCTCCAAGATAGTGGTATAAAAGGTTTAGTTCCTTTATGTTGGTCAAGGTTATTCCTTAAGCATGTATGAAAGTTGTGTTTACATCTGAAAGTTAGATGTTGACTCGTTCATTTATCTATTACTTTATGTCAATGACATGCTCATTACTATTAAGAATTCATTAAAAATTCACACTTTGAAAGTGCTTTTGAATGTTGGATTTGACATGAAATACTTAAGAGCAACAAAGAAAATTTTTGGTAGGGCAATCAAAAGGAATCATGAAGGTGGTAAGTTATATCTAACCAAGAAGAATTATGTCAAGACAGTCTTGGAATGATTTAGAATGAAAAATGTCAAACCTGTTAATACTCCTATTGCTCATCATTCCAAGTTATTAGTTGCTCTATCACCAAAGTTAAATGAAGAGAAGAGGTATATGAAAAGAGTTTCATATTCAAGTGCAATTGGTAGTCTTATGTATGCGATGGTTTGCATAAGGCCAAATATGTCACAAGTAGTTAGAGTGATTAGTAGGTATATCTCTTCTCCAAGAAAATCACATTGGCAGATTGTAAAATGGATTCTCAAATACTTGTGAGGTACTTCAAATATATATTTAGAGTTTGGTAAAAATTCAAGCATATTAGTTAGTTTTGTGGATTTTGACTACATTGTTGATCTTGATAAAAGAAGATCTCTTAAAGGCTATGTATTTTGTGTTGGTAGTTTTATTATTAGTTGGAAAGGTACTTTGCAACATGTTGTTGCTTTGTTTACTATTGAAGTAGAATACATGGCAATGATTGAGACTATCAAAGAAGCCATATGGTTGAAAGGTTTGCATGACAAGCTTAGTTTACATCAAAATGTTCTTACTATCCATTGCGACAATCAAAGTGCAATACATTTGACTAAGGATCAAATATATCATTAAGAGACAAAGCATATTGATGTGAGATATCATTTCATTCAGGAGATGATTGTTAAGAGGAAAGTTTAAATTCAAAAAATTAATACCAAGAACAATCCTGCATATATGTTTACAAAGCCTCTTCCAGTTGTTAAGTTCAAGCAGTGCTTGGACGTAATTGGCATGGTATGATGATTTGGGAGCTCATGGAGAAAGTGACGCATTGTTATTATATCTATATATAGGACTTAAGTTAACATGGAGATTTGTTAAGTCAATGGCTAAAATCCCACATTGAGACATTAAACAAAGCTAGTCAATTTTTTTCCTTATAAATAAAGAGTAATGTAGGTTTTTTTTTTTTTTTTTTAACTAAGGGAGTTAAACTCTAAGAGCATTTAGTCCATTATTTGGGCTTTTGTCAATTGAACTCTAATTTTTTTTTGTTTTTTGTATTTTTCATTTAAGTAATATTTGCTTTTATTTTTGCCTGTGAACATAGGTCAAAATGACCAAATCATGTAAATTTGGTGTTTTTTGTCTTCAGTTATTTTTTCTTATACTTTATTTTATTTTTTGTTATTGTCTTTAAAGGTTATAACCTATATAGTTTATTTTCTAATAGCAAGTGACCAAAAGACCTTCCAAATTGATGTCTTAAAATCTCATAAGACCTTAGTAACAAATAGGCCCTTAGTGACATGTTAGTGGCAAATGAATTTCCAACCTAATACTTTAGATAAAAATTTCTTTAACATTAGTTTGAATAATAATTTAAATAAATCTTAATAGATATATATATAATACTAAGTGAGGGGGGGTTGAGGGGGCAATTCCACACCCCTTAAGCCTTAAAATCTGCCTCTACCAATCAGCTTTGCAAGATGCTGGAATGTATTATTGCCAACCCTAAATATCTTAACGGTCTTGTCTAACAACATACTTGCAATGCACTTGCCATAGAAATCCATATCCACTTCGTGGACTGTGTCTTTATGACCACTTTTAATCTTTAGACATTATGCATGGCCATAGCCTATATGTTTAAATCCACAATTTGATTCTTAATATGTGATTTTCCTATTAGTTTAATCTCTAAACTTGTATTACTATTAATAGATCCCCCTAAAATTCAATTTTATGTTTAATTTACTCTTTTATTTTTCATGCAATTAAGTCCATTAATCTTTGTTCTTGTTAAATTATAAATGATTAAAATAAATAAATAAATAAAGATTACTCATTAAAAAATTTACTAAAGATAATAAAAGGCAATAATTTTCTACATCTTTAACTCAAAGGAATGCAAAATATATTTAAAATAAAAATTATAGTCTTTTATTATCACATTTACTATAATTGAACAAAATTAAACTTAGAAGCACTTGATGGCAAATAAATAAATGTTGGCTTTGACCATTAAAATAAACGCTGGCAGGCAATGCAGAAGCATCATGATTGCTGTGAGCTTGATGAACATCAACACTCATACATTGTGCTCCATGTATTCTTTGGCTTGTAAAATCAATCAAGCGAAGAAGCAAAAAATTGAGGTGACAGCCGGCATCAATTTCACATGCCATTGCAATAAAAGATACAATGAGTTTTCACTAAATCCAGTATAGGATAGCTAAAGACTTATCAAAATGTCATTTCAGGACATTATGTTGGCAGTATTTGTTTCAACTCCAATGTCTATGTTGTTTGAGGTACGTATACTGATGGAAAGGAAGGCAAATGCATAATCCGATTACTTAGTTCGATGGTTGGAAAGTCTTGATATGATCTCCATACCAGATATGCTAAAAAAATCCATGAGACGATCTCTCACATGCCACTGCCAGTAGCACACCATTCCTTTATCTCTTCTTTGGCATCTTTCTTATCCAACCAAAGTTGGGGGATGCTCTATTCCTTCCTATCAATTTGGTCTCATATCATTCACAAAGCAGATATCTCAAGTCATCAACAAACAAACAAAAACAAAATGCATAGGCCGAATGCGTAATTTTGGCTTGATTCAAAATTTCCTTCCCTCTCTGCACTCTTGTGTCTATAACAAGCGATAACTATTAAAAGGAAAAATGATGTGTGAATAGAAACAGAGGGACAGACACAACGTGATAAGTGAATTTTACGTATTAAATAATAATTTTTTTCTTAAAACTTAAAATTTTCTGTAACAAATATGATACATGGCAGTGTACATTGTATCATGTTGGTTGTTCATGTTATCATCGTCATTGCACACAGTGTTTTTGGACATAAAACCTTACGTTCAAAAGGCACAAAAAAAAAAAAAGAAAGGAAAATGTTTTTAATGTGAAAAGCGCACGTCATATCTGCTCCATTTGTCTTACGTCTCATTATCTCCCTTTATGTAATTGGATTCTTATTAAATCTGTGTCGTTGGGAAGGATAATCATTGAGAGCACATAACAGAAAAAACAAATATCAAATAATAAGAATTAAACAACATAAAAAAAATTATTAAAAAAAAAAAAAAACATGTAGCAAAAACTAAGAAGCTAGACGTGTCTAGACAGACTGATAGTTCATCACCGATTTCCAAAGTGGCTGATACCATGAGATAGTTCTGCAAAACTGTGATGGTTGGAGTCTATGGGAAAACAAGATGCAAGCAACTTAGTCATTGTTCTAAGATATTATTTAGTGCCAAACTAGAAGAAAATCTAGGAGATATTCAGCGGGTAATGAAAACAAGTAATGAAAGAAAAAACTTGAAAGAAAATCCTAATATACATGGGAATTACTCGAAAAATAACTTTTAACTAAATTTTTTTTTATTTATAAGATAAAAATTTTTACTAACTAATCAAAATAAGTTGACTGAGATATTTTCCATGTTTCCTACTGCCATAACAATAAAGTTTTTATGAGTTTCCCACAACAAAATTAAGCTCCATTAAATACCCCAGAAAAAATCAGAAGGCTTGGAATATGAGAATGAGAAACATCTTTAGTTGACTTTTAGGTAAATTAATATAGTCAAATTAAAAGATTATATTTAGTTGCGTGCGGAAAGAGTCGTGGCTGATGCCAATAAGGCCAGCCATCTACCTTAATGATTGATAACTCCTTCAACACCCTCCCATGGCTGATGGTCCACTACAATTATTTCATCAAAATTTCCTTGCCAATACATGGGAAAGATGGATCCCATATCTCCAAAAATAATGTCATACACTGATGAAAGTTCCAATCTAATAAAAAAAAAAAAAAAAAAAAGAACCTGGAAAATATTTACAAATATTACATATGCATATTTTTATTTTCCAAACCCAAAATTTGATAAGACCATTTATTGAACATAAATTTAACATGTACTATAAACAAGTAATGAAAGAAAAAACTATGATTAATCAAAGATTTCACACGCATAAGATGTTATACTTAGCTATGAATTCAAAAACTTTTGTCAATATAAGCAAAATTTTCATTCTACATATTTGTCATTATTCACATATGAGATTTTGTTAAGTTGATAGTTAAAGTCCCACAACAAAAGATTGAACAAAGTTAGCAGATCTTTTTTCCTTATAAATAAAGATTCTTTTAATTTGTTTTATAATTAAGGGAATAAAACTTTAGTGGCTTTTAGTCCATTATTTGAACTTTTGTCAATTGAGTTCTAAAAGAGTTTTTTGATTTTTTATTCTCTACTTTAATAATATTTACTTTCATTTTTTCTTGTGAATGTAGGTTAAATTAACCAAACCACGTAAATTTGATGTTTCTTGTCTTCCAATTATTTTTTCTCATATTTTATTTTATTTTTTGTTATTATTTTTAAGGATTATAATCTAAAATTTATCTCCTAACAAATTTCACTTTTTCATTGGAGTTAGTAACTAAAAATGATTTGCCATCAAAGCTATCTTATTAGAAAGGCTCAGTGGGGACAAAAAGAAACTCATAATATACTTGGAGATGAATTAAACAATAACTTTAACTTAAAATTTTCTTATTTGCACGAGATAAAAATTTTCCTTCTAATCCTAAGCCTTCTCAAATAACTAACCAAAATAAATAAATCGAGATAATTTTTAGATGATTCTCTCTTGTTGTGACAAGGAAGTTTTTATGAATTTCCATACCAAAATTCAACCCATTAAATACCACAAAAAAATCAAAAGGTTTGCGTTGTGAAAATTAGATGTTATCTTTGTTAACTTAGCGGCAAATAAGTCTAATTAAATTAGAAGGTTCTTTTTAGTATGGAAAAGGCATTAAGGCCACCTATCGACCTTTATGGTTGATGACCCTTTTAACAACCCTCTAATGGTTGATTGTCCATTTTAATTATTTCATCAAAACTTTATTGCAAATACATAGAAAAGATTGATCTCAAATCTCCCAAAATTATGTTATACTATGATGAAGGGTTAAGTCATCCACTTCATAGGTCTTTCACTCCTTTTGTATTAATGCACTTGTCCTACCACTAAAGCAATTATATCTAATGTTTCAATGTGCCATTGGGATCAAATCACAAATTAAAAGATGTGTCATGAGAAAGAAAAAATTGATCAATAAATTTACCTATAACTATGCATATATATTTGTACTACTATAGGGGATGTCCTACCAAAAAATAGCTAGATGTCAACAAGATAAAAAAAATGTAACAAGGATCTCTCCTTTCACACCATAATTAGAGAGAGAGAGAGAGAGATATATATATATATATATATATATTCCTTTAATTTTCTAAAATAAAAATATTTCATTTTTTTCTTTAAAATAACTTTACTTTCTCAATTTGGTATCTACAATTTTCTTTTGCATTAAAATTGTCCATTGTTTAAATCATGTGTCATCAGGAATGTCTATTATGATATAATAAAAATTCATGTAGGTTATTTTCTTATTTACAATTCATATGCGTAGAATTTATCTTTTTTTATTTTCATCTCTTGGTATATTATAATTTACCATTATTGTTATTGTAAAAGTTCCAAATTTGCATTATTGGCAAACATTGTCTTGTTTTCCCCTTTCTCATTCAACAACAATTGCAAGAGATTGAAGTTGGCTAAAGATTACTACTTCTTGCTTATACAATTAATCCTTCCTACTTAATGATTTAATCCTTATGGACTTCCAATCTTTTTCATTCTAGTGTAGTTCTTAACTCTTGCTTCATTATGGTATCAATAAGTAGAGTGCATTGAAGTCATATCTCTAATTTAACACATGTAATCATAGAAGAGTAAAAAGTGATATAAAATATGTCAAGGATAATCATAAGAAGAATTTGTATGTAGGGACATATAATCAGAATTAAACAAACTGAAGCACAATAAGGTATCTATCATCACCTGTTGTTACTCTCCCACTAGCAGTAGCCAATGTGTTTCCAATAAGTGTTAAGTTGGTGACCAAATTCTCACATTGAGACATTGAGCAAAGTTAGCTAGCACTTTTCATTATAAATAAAAAGTAATGTAATTTATTTTATAAATTAATGGAGTTAAACTCTAAGAGATTTTAGTTTATTATTTGAACTTTTGTCAATTGGATTTAAAAAGAGTTTTTTGTTTTTTTTTTTTTTTGCATTCTCCATTTTACTAATATTTACTTCCACTTTGACATCTGGACGTAGGTCAAATTGATCAAATCACATAAATTTGGTGATCCTTGACTTTAGTTATTTTTTTGTAGTTTATTTTATTTTCCATTATTATCTTTAAGGGCTATAATCTAGAGTTTATTTCCTAAAAAACTTGTATCAAAGCCTAATTCACTAGAAAAATAGTCATCATGTTAATAACTAAGTATTATTTTGAGAAGTTTGATTAAAGTTTCAACTTCAAAATGTGGCAATTGAAGGCCATGCTAGTTTAATATGGTGTCAATATAACATTGCTAAGTAAGGAGAAAAGGCAAGAGAAGATGTCAAATAAGGAATATATTAGTCTTGACAAGAAGGCCAGATCAAGTATCATCTTAAATCTTTCTAATAAAATTTTAAGAGAAGTAGTTATTGAAATAACTATTAAGAATTTATGGGAGAAATTAAAAGGTTTGTATATGAAGGAAACTATGGAGAATAGGCTTTCTATAAAACAAAATTTATATGTGCTTCGTATGCCTAGAGGATTATTTATATTATCGCATCTTGATAAATTTGATTCTTTGCTTATGGATTTGAGTAATATAGATGTTTATATTAAGGATGAGGATTAAGCTCTATTATTATTGTGTTCTCCTCCCTAGTCATTTAAGTATTTTAAAGAAATAATGCTTTATGGTAAAGAGATTATTTCTTATAAAGAAATTAAGTCTATTTTAAAGTTAAAAGGCCAAATCGATAGGGATATAATTGGGGAGAGTAGCAGTTTGGTGGTTTAGGGTAGATTAGATAAGAAAAATGTAAATAGTTAAAGATCTAAATTTAGATCTAAATCTAAATATAGAAATTTAGCAGTAATTATTGTAAAAAAAAAAAAAAAAAAGGCACATCAAAGTTGATTACTTTAAATTGAAAGATAAAGAAAAAGACAAAGACTAGGATAAGAGTTTAGTGTCTCATGGAAAATTAAATAATAAAGATGCAAATAGTTAGAGACCATATAATAGGGATGTAGATAACAATTTAATGGTTTAAGGTAAATTAGATAAGAAGGATGCAGATAGTCAAAGATCTAAATCTAGATATAAATCCAAGTATAAAATTTTAGTGTATAATTATTATAAGAGAAAAAGGTATATCAAAGTTAATTACTTTAAGTTGAAAGATAAAGAAAAAGATAAGGACAAGGATAACCATAAAAGTAATGAGTCAACTTAAGTTAGTATTGCAAAAGATGAGAATGAAGGAATTATTTTCTTTGCTAATGATAAATTAAGATTTGCCAATGAATGGATCTTAGATTCTAGTTACATGTATCATATGTGTCCTAATAAGAACTAGCTTTCCACTTATCAATTTGTTGAAGGTGAAATTGTTATGATGGACAATAATGTAATTTGCAAAATTATTAGGATTAGTATGGTTAGAATCAAAACTCATGATGGTGCTATGAGAACACTTATACAAGTTAAATGTTTCAAATTTGATGAAAATATCATCTTTTTGGAAACACTTATGGCTCTTGGTTATAGGTACACCAATGAATGTGGAGTTTTGAAAGTTAATATAGGTGCTCTTATTGTCATAAAGCTTACAAGTCTAGAAATTTGTACATTTTACAAGGATTTATAGTTATAGGTAATATTACAATCTTTACATCATCTAATTCAGAGACATGATTTTAAAAGCTATGACATATGTGGTTACAACACATGAGTGAGAAATGTCCATTTATGTTAAGCAAAGGAAGTTTTTTGTGTGGATAACATACTAGGAAGTTAGACTTCTGCAAGCATTGCAACTTTAGGAACTAAAAGTGTGTTAGTTTCAAGTCTTTAGTAATTCATAGAATAAAAAGCACTTTGGATTATATTCACTCAAATATTTGGGGGTCATTTTGCATTTTGTCAAAAGGTGGTGCCAAGTACATATTGACTTTCATTAATGATTATTTAAGAAAAGTTTGGGTTTTTTTTTTTGAAGCACAAGAATGATGTTTTCCAAACATTCAAGAATTGAAAAGGCTTGTTTAAGAAGTAAACAAGGAAGTCGATTAAGTGGCTTAGGACAAATAATGACTTAAAATTTTGTGAAAGTGAATTTAATGAAATTTGTGAAAATAAAGGCATTATTCATCATTGCAAAATTAGGATGACTCCTCAGTATAATGGTCTTACTGAACACATAAACAAAACATTTTTATAGGAAGCTCATTATATGAATTCTAATGCTAGTTTGTCAAAAGACTTTTGGGTAAAGGCAGTCTCTACAACTTGTATATCATTAATTATCCCCCTTCAACATCTATGAAGTTCAAGACTCTAGAGAAAGTTTGGTTAGGAACTTTTGTTAATTACCTTGATTTGAAGATATTTGGATGTCTTGCATATATATATGTATCAATTATGGGAAATTGGAACCTAGAGCTAAAAAGTGCATTCTCCTTAGGCATACATTTGGAGTAAAATGGTCTCATTTGTGGTGTCTTTTTCCATCAAAATTTGTCATTAGTAGAAATGTTACCTTTATTGAATCCTTTATGTTACATCAAAAAGAAGAGTCTTCTAGTCCTTTTGATGCAAATAAAGGTGACAATGCACACAAGTAAGTAGAGTGTAAAGTTATGAATTGGGATGCCACACAATAGAGTTCTCACATTTCATTAGATTCATCAAATATTGTAAATTCCTCTAAAGATAAAGAGGAAGATCATTCCATAGCCTAAGATAGACTAAGAAGAGAGATTCAACTGTTACAAAGATATAACAACTATATTATTTATGCTCTTTTAGTTGCATAGAAAACTAGTGAAGATAGCAAACCATCTACATATTCAAAAGCAATTTCAAGTATTGATTCATTTAAGTAGTTGGTTACAATGAATGAAGAAGTAAAGTCTCTCCACAAGAATGGCACATGAGTTCATATGAAACCATCTTTTGAAAAGAGAATCATTGGTTGCAAATGATTCATCAAAAAGTAAGAAAGTATACCTAGGGTTGCAAGGTACAAGGCACTTTCAGTTGTGAAAGACTTTAGTCAGGTACAAGGTGTAGACTTTAATGATGTTTTCTCACCTATTATAAAACATAGTTTGATACGTGTCTTACTTGCTTTGTTGGCCATGTATGATTTGGAGTTAGAGCAACTTGATGTTAAGATAGCTTCCTTACATGGTGAGATTGATGAGCAAATATACATGAGGCAGCCCTAAAGTTTTGAAATTAAAGGTAAGGAGACCATGTTTGTTTGCTGAAAAGAATCCTTGTATGGGTTAAAATTGTCTCCAAGATAGTGGTATAAAAGGTTTAATTCCTTTATGTTGGGTTAAGGTTATTCCTTAAGCATGTGTGAAAGTTGTGTTTACATTTGAAAGTTAGATGTTAACTTGTTCATTTATCTATTACTATCAAGAATTCATTAGAAATTCACACTTTGAAAATGCTTTTGAATGTTGGATTTGACATGAAATACTTAAGAGCAATAAATAAGATTTTTGGCAGGGAAATCAAAAGGAATCATAAAGGTGGTAAGTTATATCTAATCAAAAAGAATTATGTTAAGGTCTTGGAATGATTTAGCAAGATAAATGTCAAACCTGTTAATACTCCCATTACTTATCATTCCAAGTTATTGGTTGTTTCATCACCAAAGTTAAATGAAGAGAAAAGGTATATGAAGAGAGTTTCATATTTAAGTGCAGTCGGTAATCTTATATATACAATGGTTTGCATATGGCCAAATATTTCACAAGTAGTTAGAGTGGTTAATAGGTATATCTCTTCTCCAAGAAAATCACATTGGCAAATTGTAAAATGGATTCTAAAATACTTGTGAGGTACTTCAAATATATATTTAGAGTTTGGTAAAAATTCAAGCATATTAGTTAGTTTTTCTGATTTTGACTACATTGTTGATCTTGATAAAAGAAGATCTCACATAGGTTATACATTTTGTGTTGGTGGTTTTATTATTAGTTGAAAAGGTACTTTGCAACATGTTGTTACTTTGTTTACTATTGAAGCAAAATACATGACAATGATTGAGACTATCAAAGAAGCCTTATGGTTGAAAGGTTTGCATGACAAGCTTAGTTTACATCAAAATGTTGTTACCATCCATTATGATAGTCAAAGTGCAATATAATAAAGCATATTGATGTGAGATATCATTTCATTTAGGAGACAATTGTTAAGAGGAAAGTTTAAATTCAAAAAATCAATACCATGAACAATCCTGCATATATGTTTACAAAGTCTCTTCTAGTTGCTAAGTTTAAGCAGTGCTTTAACATAATTGACATGGTATGATGATTTGGGAGCTCTGGAGAAAAGTGGAGCATTGTTGCTATATCTATATATAGGACTTAAGTCAAAGTGGAGATTTGTTAAGTCAGTGGCTAAAATCCCATATCAAGACATTGAACAAAGTTAGTCAATTTTTTTCCTTACAACTAAAGAGTAATGTAGTTTTTTAAAAAAAAAAAAAAATTTGAGGGAGTTAAACTCTAAGAGCCTTTAGTCCATTATTTGGGCTTTTGTCAATTGAACTCTAAAAATAATTTTTGTTTTTTGTATTCTCCGTTTTAGTAATATTTGCTTTTATTTTTGCTTGTGGACATAGGTCAAAATGACCAAATCATGTAAATTTGGTATTCTTTGTCTTTAATTATTCTTTCTTATCCTTTATTTTATTTTTTGTTATTTTCTTTAAGGGTTATAACCTATATAGTTTATTTCCTAATAGCAAGTAACCAAGAGACTTTCCAAATTGGTGTCATAAAATCTTATAAGACCTTAGTAACAAATAGGCCTTTAGATAAAAATTTCTTTATCATTAGTCTGAATAATAATTTAAATGAATCTTAATATATATATATATATATATATATATAATACTAAGTGAAGGGGTTGAAGGGGCAATTCCATACCCCTTTAGCCTTAAATTTGCCTCTGCTAATTAGCTTTGCAAGATGCTATAATGTATTATTGCCAACCCTAAATATCTTAATGGGCTTGTTTGACAACATACTTGCAATGCATTTGCCATAGAAATCCATATCCACTTCATGGATTGTGTCTTTATGACCACTCTTAATCTTTGGACATTATGCATGGGCCATAGTCTATATGGTTAAATCCATAATTTGATTTTTAGTATGTGGTTTTCCTATCAGTTAGATCTCTAAACTTGTATTACTATTTATAGATCCCCCTAAAATTCAATTTTATGTCTAATTTATTCTTTTATTTTTCCTGCAATTATGTCCATTAATTTTTGTTCTTGTTAAATTACAAATGATAAAAATAAATAAATAAATAAATATTACCCATTAAAAAATTCACTAAAGATAATAAAAGGCAATAATTTTCTACATCTTCTACTCAAAGGAATGCAAAACATATTTAAAAAAAAATTACAATCTTTTACTATCACATTTACTATAATTGAACAAAATTAAACTTAGAAGCACTTGATTGCAAATAAATAAATGTTGGCTTTTAACCACTAAATTGGATGTAAATAAAAGTTTTAGAACCCGATCTATACCCTTAGTTGTTTATTGGTCAAATTATAGAATATAATTAATCTCATTAATCAAATTACAAGTTTGAGGTTTTTTTTTTTTAAGTAATATAGTATGAAGTTTTTCCTTTTTTTTTTTTTTTGGGTTATAATGGTTAAATAGTACTAAAGGTAAGTTTGTATGCATTGTATTAACTTGAACTCTTATAACTAATCAAGACAAGTCATTTATAATAGAATTGAAATATGTTTAAGAAATACTTTCCAATATGTATTTAGAAAAAAAAAATATTCATAATTAATTACACTTCTATTGTATAATCAAATTATTTCAACCCTAATTGACAATAGAGAGCACATTTATTTAATAATTAGGTATGGTGGAATAGTTTGAATTTGATAGAACAAAAAGAGAAAATTATATAAAAAGGAATTGATGAACCTCGTAAAAGAACCAATGGGGAGGAGGCTAATCAAAGGAGACCATAAACAATAATGGTTCATTGATAGACTTAAGAATTTAAGGCTTTTTTTTGTCCAAATAGTGGAAAATCAAACTTCTACTTTCTGCCAACATTTCAAATTAACACATACTTGACCCTTAGAGAAACATATATAAATAATGCTAACATGTAGTCATATTTTCACAAACCAATCACATTATTATTATTGAACTTAATCTAAATTCATTACAAATTACAAATAAATATTCAAATAGAATTTAGATAATTAAGTCTTATATTTTATAATTTTTATATTAGATTGTAAATAGATGTTATAACTATCTAATATATAAGAACTTAAATATTTAAGTTTATTATATATCTAGTTTGTAGGATTTCATATCTATAATATTTGTGTGTGTTTTTAAAATTATTATGTGATATGTTTATTAGTTTAATAAAATTATAATATTTATATAATTATTAAATAGTAGTATCAATGTTATGGTGCCTATAATGGTATTAGAGCTAGTTCAATGCAAAGGAAGTCATCACTAATTGTCACCATCAAAAATTTTTTTCAAAGTAAGCAAATTCATATCATTAATATGGTAATTATATCATAGTCAGCATTTTGTCAAAAAGAGAAGAAGCAAATAAGTCTTGTCAAATAAAATAATTTAATTTACAAGGGACAATAATGAAGCACTTAAGAAAAAAAGAATATTTTAGACTTGAAAACAAAAGATCTAAAGTTATAACTAATTTAATTAATATAAGTAATTTAAATAGAAGACATTGATATGAAAGATGTTGAGTTAGTAAAACATATAAAAATTGTATTAAATAGTAAAACTTATAAGGTTTGGCTTATGGTATTTAGAGTTAAAAGAAAACTCAAAGTTAGAGACTTATTAAGTTAAGAATTAAAAATTATTCAGTTAATCTTTTCATGTGAGATGGAAAATAAGAAGGTTGACTATTCATATAATAGTACTTTATAGATACCACTTATTATAAAGAGTAGTGGAGAAGAAGTCTTCGACCTTACTATTCAAGGTTGTATGTCACAAGTTTCTCGAAGATTTAAAAAAATTATCAAGGAAACTCTTGATAATTCTATTTATTATGTTGGTGATGATTAATTCATTGAAGTTTGAAAATTATGTCAAGGTAAAGCAAATGTTGTGAATAACCACAAGATTGAATTAGGATTAAAGGTGAATGTTGGAGTTAATCCAAATTCACTACAAATTACAAATTAGTGTTTAAATAAAATGTAGAGAGTTAAGTGTTTTTTGTTATGATTTTTGCATTAAAATAGAAATAGATATTATGACTATCTAGTATATAAGAACTTAAGTATCTAAGTTTGTTGTATAGCTAATGAATATGAATTTATATTTATAAAATTTATATGTATACTATTTCAATTATTATGTAATGTATTTATCAATTTAACAAAATTATAGTATTCAAATAATTGTCTAACAATTCCATTAACGCTCCTCCTTGCAAACCAACCACAACACCCCATCATTCCCTTAAAATTTGCATGCAATGGCACCTAATTCTCTCGAGCCATGCACTCTAATGGCTATCCTTGTCTTTGTTATGCATCATCTCCAATGATATCAAGTGAAGTAACTCGCTTAAAATGTATATAAATAATTTATTATTTTTTTATGTTGGTTATATTTACTTGTTGTTTTTTTTCATTTGTTTTCTTTTTCAATTATTATGATCACACAACCACCCATATGACCACTTTATGGGTGTTGAGAGCCTCCGCTACCCAACGACCACTACAAATGTGTTTGTCTGAGACCCACTCCACCACTTATAGCCCCATCTCCATAAAAGGTGTTTTGTCACTACAATATCTCTAGTGCTTTTAATACTTCTATATCTATATGTGCTTGAAAATGAAATGTGACAAGAAAAAAGGACTTCTTGTAGTAGTTATGATTGGACCAAATATTTAATATAATAAAATATAATGATTGATATATATAACATGCTTTTGATGAGACTGAATGCTATAGTTTAATATATAATCTATACATATGTCTTACCTAATAATTTAAATTTTTAAGTTGATTAAATTCTTAATATGATATTAAAATTTTTTACAGTTCAAATCATGCTCACTTGTTCTTTGTATTTAATTATAAATTTCTCCAAAGAGTCTATAATGAAATAGTGGATATATTTTAAGTGCCCAAATTTGATTAATTTCATATTTAAGCTACTTAATGGATTTTGACCTGCAATTCAAATAGTCCATAAATTTAAAGCAATTTAAAAATTAATGATTGGTTCTCAAAAAGTGGGTGTGTGTCTTTGAAGAAAAAAAAAAGGAGTAAAGAAAACATCATTGACAACTTGAGCCTGTGAGCCCGAGAGGAAACTTGGTACTAACCAAAATGTCATCACTAAAAAAAGTGGGTCTTCATAGACTTTTACTGGAATTTGATCATTTAAGGCACTCATTTATGCCACCTTGATTGGCTAAAATTGATTATTAAACAAATTTTTAATCTGAGACATGTAGGAAAAAATATACCCAATTACTCTTGCAAGACTAAAATTGTTACATAAACCTATTAGCCTCAAATTTGTATGATGTTAGGCAATGGATGAAATTGACTTTAATTCATGTGGGAACAAGAAAATCTAATGTTGAATAAAATCTAATTAGACTTAAGAAAAAAAAAGAAATGCTAAAAACGAAATTTTGAGTTCCTTTTTTCGCATTTATAAAGCAACTCATTTTATGATATTTGATGTGAACATAGGAGGAGCTTAGCGTGAACATTGTGACACTTAAGCCATTAAGGACAAAAAGAAAGAGAAACAAAATATGAAATAATGGGAACATACCAAACCTAAAATCTAACAAGACTATTAACTGAAGATAAATTTATTTAAGTTAATTAAGCATTAATCTTTTAGGTTTATTAGTTAGGGTTAGCAATAAGACTATAGAGTTGAAATTACTAGTTTTAAGTAACTTTATCATTAGATCACTAGTAACATAATTAAGTATTAGTTATTGATGAGTTTAGGTATCATAAAATTATTTCATTGTGACACAAAGGTCACGGGTTGGAGTTGTAAAAATAATTTTTTTTTTGTGAAAATAGGTTTATTACTTAATAAACTTGGTCAACATATTCATGTCACGACCGTCAAAATAATGAAAAATCAAACTTCTACTCTCCATACCATAAACTATTATAATTCAACATCTATAAATAAATCTCCTCAAGTAGCCAAATTCTCACATAAATTGATCACATAACTCTCTTAGGCTTATAAGGAATGGCATGCAAGTCCCTGAAGCCATTTGTTTTGTTGATTATACTCATCATCACAATGTTATTTTATCTAATGATACCAAGTGAAGCAGGTCAACCAAATAAGCAAGGTAATTGAATAAGTATCAAGCACCAAAGAAATGAAATTTATTTTGTTCCTAGTTAAGAAAATTCCAAGTTTATGTTGACATTAATCTTGTTGTTCTCTAGTCCACCCTCCTCTCTGTCGGTCCATAACAGCCCATATGTCCAGCTTGCATGTGTAGCACACCTACACCACCAAGGAGCTGCTGCTAGTGCTTCATTTGTTCAGGTTCTGGTTTAGTTATTAAGGCTAGGTCTCCATAAAACTGCCTTGAATGTTGCCACAAGTTGGGTGCTTTTGAGACACATATAGGAAATAAAATGTGACATTTGTGAATAAGGAAAGACTTGCATCATCTTATTGTTTTTAGAACTTTGTGTTGTGGACAATGATTATGATAATTATGTAATTAGTATCACAATTAGAATGTGATTAAGTGAATTATAATCTTCTTTTCAATCAAATTGGTTATTGTTACTTATTATTAGTGTTAATAATGTCTAAATATTAATTGGGAAGAGCTAGCAATTGAAAATTGACTATAGTGAAACACAATGAGATGAACTCCTCCATATTCAAGAGGAAATACCTTTGATTGAAGCATGATAAACAATAGCCTTGAAACTCTTATTCTTTCCTAGACTAAAGCAAAACAAACTTAAATTTTTCTTAATTACTGTAGCCAAAGATTGCACTACTTTTGCTCACCACATTAATCAAAATCTGACTTATTGGTTTAGGACAAGAGATGACAATAACTCAATTAAGGAACTAACATTGAGAGCCTTCACTTGTCACTAGCCTTTGAATGCAACTCAATCTGATAATTTTTCAAGTAATATTGCAACTCCTGCCAATATTTGACATTGTCCTCACAGTCAAAGAGTGGCACTTATTTTTTACCCTCTAGCTTCTCATTGTTGATGAAGAAATAGTTAACCATAAATTATGAAGAACATGTTTAGTTAAATCAAGTAAAGCTAATTGCTACAAGATTGTAATTTTTATCAACAAGAAAATACCTCAACGAGATTGTTTTTTAATAAAGCACCAGATGATATTACATATAAATCCATGGAGTGAGAACTCCCTAGGAAGCCATCCCAAAAAGCTAAAAAGTCTACTTTCTTCAATGGCTCTTTCATCTATAAGTTCTTAATATTTGGTATCAAAGGAATTAATGTTCCCATTATTAGTTCTTGTGGAATAAATTCAAAATTTTTAATTTAATTGAAAATAAATAAATAAATAAGAAATGGAAACAAATTTAGTTTAAAGCTTGATAATAAAAAAAAAAAAATTGAAGATGCATTACTTGTTGAAGTGAACTTGAGAAGTATAAGTGTGAACCATCACATTTTTTGAAGTTTCTTAGTAAAGATGCATTTCATGCCATTAGGTTTGCTTGATTGATTCTATTTGTTACGATCACATGACATGTTGCTTTGCACTATTTAATGGCCTAAATGAAAAAACAAAAGGCCAATTGAACATTATAAACCACATCACCCATTAATTGAGCCTTTTGGGCCAAATATCTCAAAATTGAACTCATTTTCTTTATTAATAAATTTATAATTAAATAGTCAAAATGATCCTAATTTAAATTTAAAAATTAAAGAAAAAACAAAAATGTAAGTAATTTTAAACTAAACTTTCTTAAAACTTTTGCAGTGCCCCCATCGCCTCATCCTCGTTTCCCACCCCCATCATCATTATCATAATTTTCATATCAATGGGTGACATAAAATGGAAAATGAGACAATCGGTTACACAAACTTCACAATTCGACCAGATCATTGACTTGGAATAAATTTATTCAATTAAACTAACCATTACTTACCTGTTTTAGTGCACCAATAAAATTACTCTATTATAACATATAAGTCATGTAATTTATAGGTTATAGATTTTACTTATAAAAATAATTTATTTTTAAAAATAAAAATAAAATTAATACATTTGTATTTAGTCAAACTTCATTTAACCATTACTTAATAAATACAGTCAAAATATTCATATAAATTTGTAAGATTCACCTTCCAATGCAACATCTATTAATAAGTTTGGTCAAAATAATGGAATATCAAACTTTTACATTCCACAGCATCAACTTTTAATACATCATCTATAAATAAATCTCCTCATGTAACGAAACTCCCACACATATAAATCATACTTAAACTTGTAAATAATGGCAAGTAAATCTCTAAAGCTATCTATTCTAGTGTAATCTGTCATTGCAATCATATCTTCTCTAATAATACCATGTGAAGCAGGTTAGCCCAATAGGCCAAGTAATTAAATATGTACCTATCACCAAAAAAGGGGTTCTGATTTGTTCCATAATTATGAACATTTTGGACTTATGATGACATTAATCTTGTAGTTCTCTGATCCACCTCACTCTCCCCCAGGGCCACAACAACCCATATGTGTGACATGTGTGTGTTGTGGGCTTGCACTGCCAAGCAGCTACTGCCCGTGCTTCGATTGTTTGGATAGGCCACATCTCCATAAAATAGTTTTGAATATTGGCACAATTTCGGTGCTTTTTAAGACATATATATGAACAAGGGGTCCAATTGTATCTTCTTGTTTTTTTTAGCACCTATCTTCCAAACAATGGTAACATAACTATGTAGTGTGTATGACAATTATAATGTGATCAAGTAAATTTTAATATTGACTTCAATTAAATTTGTTGTTATTAATTATAATTGATGTTAATAATGTCTAAATATTAACTGTCGAGAGCTAGAAATTGGCATAAGGATGCACTAATTATATACCTCATTGCTTTATCACGCACAAAGTCTCAGGGCATCTTGAAACTTGCAATAGGATATAAAACCCATTGTAGCTAACTACTCAAAAACAAGGAAGATTCTTTATGTGAACTGTTTCTCCATATTTTTGTGTTATATTCAGATTACTTTATGAATGACTTTTTGTTGGGTTTGGTTATAAGCACTACCAATTGGCAAACATGCCTGCTGTTGTGCACTTGTATGTCACACAAAGCTCTTTCGTTAAGCTCAAGTCAATGAAAAACAATAGGGAGCACTCCTCAATATCCATATATTTTATTGTGCACACAATAACTACTGTGCCTAGTTCAAGAGGCAATGCCTTTGATTGAAGCATGATTATCAATAGCCCTGAAGCTATTTTTTTTATTTTTTTCAAAATTAGAACAAACAAACTTGAAATGAAGAGTAGGAATATATTTAATAAAAATATGCCTATGCCTTATTTTTATAATAGGAATATTTAAAATGAAGAGTAAATTTTGGATCATTAACTAGGTTCACAGCAAAGTTACCAAATTAATTAGATATTTTTTAGAGATCTCTTATTGAATATTCTACTACCAAATGCAAATTAAATGTATATTTTGTTGAGCAAGGATGAAATTTCTAGTCTGGTTGGTCTAAAATTTTGAATAGATATAACCACTAAAACAACATAGCTGAGTACCCATGAATCTCTTTCAAATCCTCTTAGGGGCAATATGTTATATCTCTATTTGTTTTTGTTATTGACAATGGTGTCATTTCATATGATAATAAGGTGTTACATAAAAAATTTCACAATATGAAGTTTAAAAAATAATTAAATGTATGCAATTTTTTTTTCCTTTTTCTTTTTTTTTTTTTGCTTGTAACCTTTATACCACAACAAACCCCTCTTACCATTACACTATAACTTGCCTTAATTTTGTGTAAGGTTGATATCATTTTGACATGGTAATATTGACAAATATTGGATCTGATTGATTTTTGTTACCATGTGAAGCAGCTTGCCCACCTCATCAAGGCAATTTTTTCCTTTTTTTTGTTTCATCACTTCGAATGGTGCATTTTGTTGGAAATTGAGAGATTTTTGTTTTAACTATGATCTATAGCTCCTAAATGTAAATTTAAGATTGTTTGATAAAGCAAACTTGACTAGGTTACGAGGTTCATATGTCACAAGTCATGCAGTTTCATTAATATTTTATATATATATATATATATATATATATATATATATATATATATATATATATATATATATATATATATATATATATATATATATTGTATTTCATAATTTTTGATATACATCTCATTATTTTTTAAATTTTAGTAAGATTTTTCTTATGTTAACAGTGATAGATATTTTAGTATATTTTAGTATATTTAAAAATAATTTTCATTCTAAATTTAGTCAAATGATTATAAAAAAAATTTAATTCTAATTTCATAATAAAACAAATATATTTCTAAATTAATTATTCTATTTTTCATTTAATTTAATTTTCATTTTTATTCAAATTTTAATTCTAAACCATGAACTAAATAATTATGAAAAGTTAAATTATGAAATATATAGAAATCATGACAATAAGAATTGTGCTAACTATTATAAGATATTTAAAACTCAATTTTGCTATTTTGTTACAGCCCTGTACTACTACCATTTGGATGACCAATCATATGTCCTCGTTGTTGCAAACTTGCACTGCCCACCCATTGCTATAAGTGTTTTTGCTCAAGACCAATTCCACTTCAGCCGATAGCCCCATCTCCATACATTGCTTCTAGAACTAGATTAAATGACCTCTAAATTACAATAGAATAACTTTACTAATGCACTAATGCTTACACTCCTTATAGCATATTTTATACCAAAATTGGTAAAAATATAAGGAGGACTTTTATCTTGTAGCCATTTTTATGACACTTGTTATTACAATAAATCTATATAATTGGTATAATTAAAGAGTGTCATTTTGTTGTATTAAACACATAAAGCAAATATATTGCTAATATATGCTAAAAAGGTATCTATGGATATTGAAGAACCTTGGAAATGTCTACAATATTTTTAGATCTAAGTTCAAATTAATTTTATTTTAAAATGTTTTATAAGAAATATTTTACGTTGAAAAATGTCTGTTATAATCAATCATATTAATTAAAGAATTAATGAATTTTTAATCATAATTATTAGTCCATTTGTATATTCAAAAGTATACATAATTATAAGAATAATTAGTTCTTATTATCTCGATAAAGTGAAGTGAATCGTTTTAATAATAATAAAAACTAATTCTTTATATAATGAGTAAATATACTTTTTGAAGTTTTTCTTTTATTTTGATTCAATTAAATTGAGAGTGAAAATTTTGACTTTAAATAAAAAATAAAGTTCAAAATATCTTAAATTTCACATTTAAATTTTACACTTAATAACCTATAAACTATACATAATAGTCAACGAGTTCATGAGATGCCCTACATGCTCATTTTTTATGGGAATAAGGGGTTTGTATAATTTATAGGGCAATGAATGAAGTTGAGTAGACCTATTTGTGGGTTTGAAGTCCACTTGCCCAACACAACTTATATTACTCAAGTCATGCAAATAAATCCAAATGATTTTTATTTATAAATAAATACATGAATTTGGTATCATAAAACTTTGCATTGCAAATACCCAAATCCCACATTATCATGAGGTTTGGGTGCTGGTCACCTTAAATTACAAATATGATTTTTTTTTTTATATTTGCATCATTTTGCTAAAATGATGGAGTCTTAATTATTTGTTCAAATATAAATAAAATTATTACTTAAGTTTCTTTTTTTTTTTTTTTTTCAAATTGTAATTTTTTATCATTATTTTAGTAAATATTAAACAAATATTTATAACATTAAAACCATAAAAGTTAAAGTTCAAATTAAGAAATTTTTTATATCTTTTATTATTTCGATATAAAGATGAAATCTTACCTATTTATTCTAATATGAACAAAATTATCTTTTACCTCTCTTTTATTTCAAATTATAATTTTTATATTATTTTTTACCATTTTGTTCTAAAAATAAAATCTTATTGACTAATTTTAATATAAACAAAATTATTTTTTTTTTTTTATTTTAAATTAAAATTTTTTATTATTTTTATCATTTTGAAAGTAAATAAAATTTTTTAAAATAAAATAATAATATAAAAAAATTCATATATAATGAGAGTAAATAATTTAATAAAACTTTTAATTATAAAATCAATAATTTTGGTATTATTATTAAAAAAAAATAAAATTTTTAAAATTTATTTTGAATATAATATTAGATAATTTATATTTTTTTTTTATAAGAATAAAAAAAAAAAAATAAAAAATACACTAGTTTAAAAAAATATTCTAAATTTTATATTTTTTTTAATAATTAATTTTTAAATTATTGATACTTTATTTATAATTTTAATTATATTTATTTTAATTTTTATTTGATTTCACTTTTAATACTAATTTAATTCTAATATAAATAAAAATTATATTTGTAGATTACAAAAATGATTAGTTATATAAATGATATAATTTAAATAAAAAATATTTAAAATAATTAATTAATAATAAATAAATAAAAATTAAAAAATAATTAAATAAAAAAATATAAATATAATAAAAAATTACTAAAAAAAAAAAATTCTACTGCTTGCATAGTACTTTGAACCTAAATTTTTTAGAAAGAAAAATAAAATCTGCCGGCTACCGCTAAGCCTCCTCTGACTTCTTTTATTGGGCTGAAGACAAATGTCTTATAAACATATATAACCAAACTTTCCTTCTCACTTTCATTTTTCAAAATATATTAATTTTTTTTTTTATTTTTTTTTATTTACATATTTATTTTTGTCATTAGTCATTCGCCTTCGCTTGAACAGCTGCTACTAAAACGATCGGATTTTGTATCTCAAAGCTTCCCACAATTATCTACCAAAAAGAAAGCACACCCAAAAAAAAACAAAAGCAAAGCGAAGGCACTGAAAGTGTCCAGAAATGGCCAAAAGGTCAGCGCCAGCACCACCATTATCGTCAATCTCATCATTTCTTTCAATCCAATGGCGTCTATTCCACTAATCATTCTCTCTCTCTGTCTCCTCTCTCCCTAAACTCACGTTATTTGGCTCCAAATTCATTTCAACAACCCAAAAGCACCGGACTTTCTGTAATGGCCGCAGCAGCCCCCAATGTTTGGTTAACGGCTGCATGTTTTCTGACGGTGATTGTTGTCGGCGGAGGTGGGTCAGCCCGTTAAAAGAAATGGGTAGTGGCCAGGATTTTTGTTGGTGAAGAAAGGAGCCGTGCCACTTGATTTTGAAGGGCCTATTTTGGTTTGTACCAGGAATGATGATCTAGAAGCTGTTCTTGAATCCATTAAGTTCAGATGGAAGGGTACGTATTCCCAATTATTTTAGATTTGTTTTTAATTATGGTGAAAGATATGAACTTTACTGATAATTGAATCATCATTCATTACCGATAAACATGAAAAATTGAACTAGAGCAGATGAACTGGGTTCCAAAACTTTGTCATTTGGTTCAAGAAATGGGGGAGGAAGAAAGGGTACAACATTTGCGCTCTGCTGAGCTTCTGGTCCTCTCGTCAATGGTAATTCATCATTGTGGTTTCGGTTCCAGCAATGGCTGTTTGTCCAAATTCTCCCTTTTTTTTGTTCTTATTTCTCCTGCTTAATTGTATAATTATTTGTGTCTTTCCGTGCTTTGCTAAGTAGTTTTCATGCAGGCCTGGTTCATGGGCGAATTCTCTCACTCGTCAGCTGAATTCGATGAAGTAAGTTAAGCAGAAAGAATTTTAGTTAACATTCATAGCATTTCAGCATGTGTTGTACTTTTTTGGATCATTTTCTCGGCTTGATGATTTATCAGTTTGACAATGTTTTCTGACACATATTGACCATCTGTCATTTGCGCTTATTCTCTGGTTAGAAGATAGACAGTCTTCTTCATTGTAGAACTGCATCTAATGAAGCAGTCAGCAGAAAAAAAATTTCTGTGCTAACCATCTATTCCCAGCATGAGAGTTTCCTAGCGTGCATTGGCCATTGTCATATTTGTGTCATCTCTGTGCATCCTCGCTGACTCTGCATCTAGTGCATTGGTTGCCTCATCAAGCAAAAGAATTTTGGGATTGTTTAGTATTGCTCTTGCAATGGCTATTCTCTGCTTCTCTCCACCAGACAGTTGCACTCCCTATTCGCCTACAGAGGTGTCATAGCCTTGTGGTAAGGAGCTCATAAAATTGTGAGCATTTGATGCTTCTGCAGCTGCAGCTATCTTGTCCTCATTAACATCTCCCTTCTTCCTGTAGTCTATATTTGTCCTGATGGTTTCATTGAATAGTATTGGTTCTTGACTAACCAATCCCATCTGCTGTCTCAGCCGGCTTAGCTCAGGATCATAAAATTTCTCCATGAGACCTATCACTGTAGACTTGCCACTGCCACTCTCTCCAACTAAAGCAACAGTCTGCAATTAAAATTTCGAGCCAAGTAAATGAATTGTAAGAAACAGTATGATTACAGCCAGATCAATCCATATTTTTCAATGTGCTTGAACTCATATTTCTTAGCACTGTAGAATGGATTACTAAGACTTAGACAACAAAAAATACCTTTCCAGGGGGAATATCAACACATAAGTCGCCAAAAATTTGAACATCTTGTCACATAGGGTACTTGAAGCTGACATGTTTGAACTTCATGTAACCATTTACATGTGAAAGTCTGAGTCCTTCTCCACTGCTTGAGTCACTTTTGACCTTCCTAAGGATTGAAAATATTGAAGCTGCTGAATATTGGGCTTTGGTTCTGTCTGGAGCCATGCCAGTGGATTGTGAAACTCCAGTTCATAGAAAACCTGCAAGTATTGTGTATCAGAAATGGACCAGAAACAATTCTCAAGATGAAGGATAGAACAATATTCAACTCTTAACTTGAAAACTTCTCCAAAGTGTGCTTTCCCATGTTGCACCACTTGAGATCCAAAGAAGAAAATAAACGCATTTGTGTAGTAAAGAACGAAGAAAGAGAAGCCAAAACCTGCACCACACCCAAGTCCAAGCTGAACACCTTGCTTCAAGGATCCTGACATTTCTTTTCGTATAGATCGATCACCTTTTTCTCAGCACAAAGTGAGGTGACAGTTCTGATACTGCCAAATGTATCATTTGCCACTTGACTGGCTTCTTCATACAGCAGCTGCAACACATATACCATTGTCAGTGTTTGAAGTATCCAATCAATAACCAAGAGATAAGAGAACATTGAGTAACACTAACCATTGCATCAGCACAGAAACCTTTTTGTAAACTTGGACTGAATATACCCTTGGATGAGTAACAAAGGTGACACAGCAATCCTTAAGAATGCCAAAATCCAGTTGGATGCAAATGATATAATAAGTGCTGCTATAACTGTGGTGATATTCTGGACAAGTAAGCCCAAGGTGTCACCAACAAGAGTCCTTACTGTAGATGCATCAACCAACAACCTTGAACCAACTGCACCCCTGGCATGTGCAAAATTTTCACAGTTAATAATTCTTGGTATGGCAAAAATTGAGAGTACCTAAATTGTTTTTTCTCTTACAAACGTTGAATTTGGCATAACTACAGTTGTGCTGTTGTGCATAACTTTAACCAGTGCATCTTGGACAATGTGTTCTGATTTGGCATCAAGCACACTTGTTGGTTCATTGAGAAGAATTGAGTACCATGGTCACTAACCATTGTGTCAAGCCCCTAAAACATAGATGCAATAGTCCTAATTAGAGATGCAAAGCTTAGCAATAGAATAAAAAAGAATTGGTAGAGAATTGTGAAGTAATATGCATGTAAAACAAAACAGAACACTCAATGAAGTTGCAGAACACTTGCCAAAGAGCAGACAACTAAGCATTTGGCCTTCTGGAAAAAGCATTACACGCCATTTGTTTGTAAAGAGACAGTAGATTTACCTGAGGAAGGGTCTCCATAAATTTGGCAGCATTGGCAAGTTCAGGCTGTTCTAATCTCCTGGTAAGTTGCATTCTCTTTCCGATATGCTATGTTCTCCTTTATGCTAGTTGCAAATAGAATAGGTTCCTAGCTAACTAGCCCAATCTTCTCCCTAATCCAATTGAGTTTCAATGTCTTTAGGTCAAGACCATCTATGAGTACTTGACCAGAAACAGGATCATAAAATCCTTCAATGAGGCTTATAACAGTTGACTTCCTACTCCTACTTTGCCCAACTAAAGCTGCAGTTGTACCACTAGGAACTTTCAGTGAAAATCCAGAGAAGGTCTGAACGTCAGGCCTGGCAGGGTATCTGAAATGTACATCTCTAAGTTCAATTTCACCATGCTTCTCTTCCAGTCTCATTCCATTTGTTTTATGGGCATCAAACCTTGGTTTTTGCTTGATTGTCTCAAACATCTTGTACACCACAGCTTGCCCTGCTGCAAATGCATTCAGGGATTGAGATGCCTGACCCAATGATCTAGTTCAACCAGCAAAACAATTAAGTATCTGCTTTCTAAATAAGCACTTGCATTCCAAAAATAAGCACCTTCATTTTTTAAGTCTTGGATAATAAACATTATTTGCAAATTTGACCATCATAAGTACTTACATTCCACCCGTCAGGAGGTTAAACATAACAACTATGACCCTCCCACCATCATAGCCTTTCTCTATGATCAATTTAGATCCGTACCATATAGTGTGACCATAGCTGGCATAGATAACACAAACCATTACACCAAACCCCAAGCCTTAGGCAAGCCCTTGTTGAACAGATGCTTTATATGCAATTTTTAGCTTATTGTTATATTTTTCAATGGCATGCTTCTCTCCTGTGAAAGATGCAACCTGCATAAGTACAAAATGTACTCATCAAGATACATATATGGGCAAGCAAGTTATATGTTGATCTGCTGATCCTTTGGCCCACTGTACTGATGCCTCCTACTGTTTGTTCTAAAACATTTCCAGCTTCTGTGTAAGCAATTTTTCTGGAGATGGAAATTTCTGAAACTAAAAAAATCATAGTTCTACCCACAATCACAAGTAGAGGAATGCAGGAAAGCAAGACTACAGCCAGATGCCATCCTTTTATAAAAGCAGCCAAAAAGATACCTATGAATATTGATGGTAGCTGTATGAACTTCCCAACCTGTGATGAAAGCATTGATTAAGATGCATGTGGCATGCTGACAACTTGCTAGCAATGATAATGAAGGTAGAATGACAAAAGACACTGTACAATTCTTTGGAAGCACGAAATGACATACCTTTTCACCCATGGCATCCTGTATGAGAACATTCTCACCAGACATTCTTCCAATGACTTCACCGGTTGTTGTTTCTGTATCAAAGAAGCCAATATCTTGTTTTAAAATTGTTCTCAAGTACAGGCCTCAAATGCGAGCAGCCTGTCTCTCTCCTGTTACCATCCAACATGAAGCCTCTGCAATCAGTGATACACTAATAACAAACTTAGTGTACAACAGACAATTTTTCTGAAAGGGTCAGTGATCTGTAATGCCCAAAATTACGCCCTGACCTACAGGGCAAGCCAGCAATGAGGGCTCTTTAGCCAATTAGATGGAACACCAGAAGAAAACAGAGATTCTAGCGTTCAAGGTAAGCTTCTTAGAATCAGTTCCCAATACATAAAAATCTTGACTCAGAAGCATAATTCCAAATGGCCTTTATTGTCCTAGAAATCTTATTTGCTTGGTCCAAAATTTCACATTGGCTGGTAAACCAGCAGTCCTGCTTGTATTTGTCTTCTGTTCACATGCTAACAGAACTTACACCATTCACATACACACACATATGGAATACTCAGCATGATACTATAGGTAGAGATAGTGAATTCAATATCGGCTACCGAATATAGCCCAAAAAAGGTGCAATATGGCAAAGAAGAAGATTTAATCTGAACTTACGTGGAAAAGCAAGGATGAATGCATAAACAGCCAAGTACACCAGCTTTAGTACTGCCTGAAAATCACAGCAGAAAGTGCACGCTGAGTTATTAGAACAGGAAACAAATTGACCAGATTGATCGTGAAAGAAACAAATAATTTTGGTGCAATAAATATTAGGTGACATAATGAGATGTAATAGCATTTTTAAAGTGGCTAGGCCATTAACATGTTTGAGCACATGGGAACAAAGTTGTTGACCAAAAATCTGACTTAATCAGCCAAAGTTAAGATCTTGAAACACAAATGCTGCAGTCACTCTATTGGTAACCCTATACTGCTGATGCCCACTTACTTGATAGCATTCTTTTAGTACAAAGAGCACGAACAATTCATTAGTCTTATTTGCAATTGGATTGATTATTAGTCTAGCCTCAAAGACCCCAATCTCACAGTACCAATAAGACAATATCAAACATACAGTGGGTAATTAGGTGTGTATTCACAATGTCATTGCAAACTTTATACTTGGAGGGTAGCGTACAACTTGTACACCAATACCGTCCCTTTCATATGGACAATCTGAGGGACTTGCCATGAGATTGGCTTGTGGGACCTACTGCCTAATAGAAAAAACACAAGGAATTTGCAATGCGAAATGCAGGATGGTGCAATCCATTAAACTCATGACGCTTAATTCTAATCATGAAAAGAGCAAAAATATAAAAAGGCAATCAATCAAGATTTTCCATTAACTCACCTAGCCGACTTCATGAACAATGTGTGTTTCTGCTGTGGAACCAAACGAATTAATAAGTTGGCGAAAGATGATTGTCGTGATAGGCTGAGTCACGCCATTGCCGACGGCAGACAGGGACCCAATAACCATAAAAACCACGTCGAGCCGGTCAGCCAAAGTGAAGAGCTTGTAGAACGGCACTTTCTGCACATCCCCTTTTCCAGTCTTTTTGCCATTGACATCCCCCATGGCTGGAACAAGATTTTATAAGCCCTCTCCCAAACTGGTGGTGGGACAACTCAGTCAAGGTTTGCTGGATAAGGAGTCCACAACAAAAAGTAACCCAAAGCACAAGGGAAAATATAAACATCCAGCAACAATTAGCGGCAGAAGATAAATCCCACAATCTACGAATGGATAGTTAATATGCACACCTACTCCATCTCCCAACTTACACTAAAATGTTAAGCCATTACTTGTTAGCTAACTTTTGGCAATATTGCTCAAGTAAATCTTAAAAGGCAGCGCGCTGATGGAAACCCTCTTGACAAAAAATGGATGAGAAAATGCATGACCTTCTGAGCCTGGATAATATCTCCAATCAAAACAAGCTGCTATATGATACAGAAGACAATCACAAAAGCATGAAGACACAGATCAGTAATAATAAGTCAATCATAACTAACTACAAATTCCTAACAACCATATAGATGCAAACAATATATAAATATGAAACTACTAGATTGATACTTATGGTATTTATAAAATTGTAGTCAGCTTGTTAGGCAAGATGTAATCCTAGAAAAAGAACAACAAAAAATCTCTAGTAGAGTTCATTTGAGTGTGTGTTGCATGTGCCCAAAATGTATTAAGCATCACCTAAGTTAACATGAGAGCATGTTATCCAAAAAAAAAAAAAAATCAAATATTTTAGACACAATGATGTTAGACAGTAGTTCAGGGAATTACCTGACATTAGCAAGAAGATAGGATGAAGGATTGATGCAACAATGCAACCTTGGATTCAAATTTGCAGCACTAAACACACAAACACTTGCATCTAGGAAGCCGGCATAAACCAGCTGACTATTACATGAGAATTCTGCAGGAGAAATTGGTGCAGAAGATTCACGCGGAACTCACTGGAAATCAAAAAACCAAAAAAAAAAAAAAAGCATTACAAACATGAAAACAAGACGCTAGTTCCACAAACAAAGTGTACTAAAAAGAAAGTACCTGCTTTACACATTCAAGTTTTGTGGTTTCATATATGGCAAGCTGAGTTTCATGTACAACCAGGAAGTGTATCTGGACCTGATGAAATTGGATACGTTTCTCTGACTGTGCTGCCGATTGCCTCCCAGCTAGAACATGCAAGAACCTTGTCTTCTGCTTTTCCCACCCATCAGAATTCCATACACAAATCTGAAGAAAAGATAAACTCATAAGAAATTTTGGAATTTAAAAATGCATACTTCATTTTAATCAAAAGATAATTCCCTCTTTGGACTAACTGATGTTTCGCTCCATTGATTTTTCCACTGGTTTTGACGAGTGAAATGTCACATGAGCCTCTGTTGTGCATTTGATTGGCGGTTTCTTTCTTTGCTCTTTATTGCTTACAAACATGCAGGACCTAATGAGATGATTGTGTTCATTTTCTGCATGCAAAATGCTTTAGCTTTGCTCTTAATTCTCTTAAGGCCCGCAAAAGGTACAATGTCAGAAGATGCATTGACAAAATTTCCATAAGATTGATATTTCTTCATAGAGTGGGAAAAAATAACAGAGTAGAGAAAGAAACATGCACAAATTTGATTACTGCTGTGATGGCAACGTCTGACGTAAAAAAAGAAAAGAAACAAAATTTGTAACTGCTGATATTTCCTGCTCAAAGGAAAGACTAAATAACCAGAACTACTTTTCAAGACATGCCAATTTACAATCTCTTACCTGCAGTTCTAATGTGCATCCACTGGTGATTGCCACTCATCCACACAAAGCAAATCAATTTGCATTGGGGCCATTGGATGGTGGGCTCCATGTATTTAAGCCTCTTGAATCTGAAGGAAAATGGGGTTTGCCTCCACCTGCTGAGAATGGGTTCAGACCAAGCCCAGAGATGATCCTAAGCCAGAGCACAAGTTCTTTTATATTCTTGGCTTGCTGGCCCATTCCTAATTTAGGTATGTACGTCATTTGACTAGCTTCTGCTGGCTTTTCCTTTTGTTTTTTTGATTTTTCCTTTTTTCTGTGGTTGTTGTTAACTTTGACCAACCCTTATGTCTGTATGCCACTTCTGATCATTCCTAAGCTTGGGAATGCTACGGCATAACTATTCATTCCAGCCAACTAATTAAACTCTGTTAAAGGACTTTGTAATTTCCCCTATATCAGATTTTGAATTTCTGTATTTCCTTTACTGCATTACTCAGCCCATGGTTAATGGTTTTAACCTTGCTAATAAATACAATATACTTCATGGCTAGGTTACCAATTGTCACATTTCCTTTTTATTATAGGTGCCTTTCTCTCTCATATTGTGAGGAGTATCTAACCAGCAGTTATAGAATTTAAAACATGGATTTAGTATAATTTTTATTCCTTTGTTCCTTTCTCATTCAAATTTTGATTTATATTCTGCATGCAGCTGTGTAATTTACTTGAGGAACAACTTGCAGAAGATGTATAACCTTGCGTGTTCCATGGGATACTATGTAAGGTAAATGATGTAGGACTGCTAATGGTGAATGCCTTTTGCCCTCCAAAAATTTCTTAAAGGAAGGTTTTTATGTATTTTGTGTTACAATTGATTTCTTCCTTTTCAATTGGGGAAAAGCATGAAATGGGGAAAAGCATGAAATGGTTCTAATCTTCTTCAAATATTAAAGGATTGTGTATCTGGTTAACACCTTCCATTCTCTTTTATCCCCTTCTCTTTGGGATCTTGGATATCAGTAATATATCCAGATTCAGTCATTGCATTTGGCTCCTTATGAGAGGGTTTTGTCCTATGTAAAGCAAGTTATTGCAAAAATTAGGAAAGTTAGAATACACAATCTTGCTTAACAGTGCAACCTCAACTAGAGATCTCCAATTTGTTTGGTCTAGCCGCATATTGATAAACCTATTCAAAACAAGAACTATTTGATGAAGCTCAAAACAACTTAAATAAGGTAGCTGGTAGATGAAGTAGTAGTCAATTTGACATATGCCCTCATAGTATCGGACCGAACATGTGCATGAGCTGTCATTTTATTGTCCAATGCATGTTGCTTGGCAACCAACGACCCAAACACTTTTTATTACTTTGATGTCAATGCCCTAATCTCTCTCAACTTGTCATGCACACTTACTTGTGTAAGTGCCTATAGTCAATCTTTATGCCCACGCAATGTATGTTGGAAACCAATCCTTATGTTGACGCAACACACAACGATTGTTGGAAGCCAAAAAACTCTAAAATCATAAGACGTTAGATTCTTCAGCCTTCCTTTTTGACCCAAGGTCTTTTCTCACTCGACACCAATGCCCTGATTTTTCCTAACTTGTTCTCATGCATATGTTCTTGTCACACTTGTTTCCATGCTTACTTGTTTAGGTGCCCACACAAAATCCTTATGCTGACGCAACATTGCTGGAAACCAATCCTTATGTTCATGCAACATGCAACATTTGTTGGACATCATGGAAACTTAAAAGGCATTGGTTTTCTTTTTCAATATGAGATTTTTGTATGTTATTATCACTTTTTTTATTTTTGAACCACAACTTGTGACTTAAATTCTAAATCTAAAAAAAATACAAGTAACTAAAAAGTTATTAGGTATAATATTATATTTCAATTTAAAATTTTTAAAATATTAAATTTATAAATTTTTTTTACTTATATAATTTTTATTTGTCTTGTTTTTAATATGAGATTTTTTAATTATATAATTTATATTTAAAATTTTAATATAAATAATTTAAATTTTCAAAATTTAAATAAGAATTTCTACAAAATACCCAAGTGTGCTAACAAAAAATTTACATAAAAACTCATTTTCTTATATATTTGGACAATTGAATTCATATTTTTTTTGACAATCTATTAAAGGTTACCTTCAAATAGATTGTAAATAGTCTAAATTTTAACTCAAGTCTAAGTAGGGGTTTTTGTGAAGTATCCAAGTGTGTCGACCAAAAATTTACATGGAAACTCATTTGCCTATGTATTTGGACAACTCCATTCATACTCTTCTTGACAATATGTTAAATGTTACCTTCAAATACATTGCTATTAGGCTTCAAAAATGCTATGGAGCAATAGATTTCTCCAACAACTGTTAGTAGACCTGAGCTTAGACCAATTACTAGTTTAAACTGTGGGCCTTAATTTTGAGGAAGAAAAGAATAGGTAGTTCTCAGTTTTAGTTCCGTTCCCTGGTTAGATTTTTACTAGTTAGGTTCCAGAAAAACACAAAATTCAACAGGACTGGTCTCAGTAATGGCTTTACCAGAACTCGAGAACCAGTTCCTCTTCGACCTCATTTCGATTTGAACCGAAACAGGGGTTGCCCCAAAAACTGTCACTAACAGCCTTCTGTAATATTATAGGTGATCTGTTTTTGGCTTCCAGCAAAGAACATGCAGACAAGGATTTCACATTTGCAGGCAAAAGCCTTCATCTCTTTACATCACTTTATAAGCCTGAGCTTCAGTTCTCTCTCCGCAATATTTTCTGCACGAATTCTCCCTAGGATTTTATTAATGTCATTGCTTTGAGAGCAAGTGCATCGGAGTTTAATATTAGGTGATAAAAATAATCCTACCAATCTCATTGTTGTCAAAAAAGGCAGAGGATAAATAATGTCAGTTATCTTGAATATCCAAAAAAATATTTCCCATTAAGCTTTGCTAAACATAGATATTAGAAAAGCCGAAAGTGAGAAACGGACCACTTATGTTGGCTTGCTGTATTGCTCCACCAAAAATGGGACATGCATGCATGCGGCAAGAGTTCATTTAAGCTATAGCTAGCTAGCTACTACTTGACCTTTCAAGTGGAAGTTGGCTCATGTGGGGGCGGTAAGGGATTTTTGTTTTTATTTTTATTTTTTGTGATGACTTTATTTTGCCCAGTGATTCTAAGATACCAAAATTGCCCTCTCTTCGGTTTTGGGATCATCAAACGCGAGGTCCGGCATTAGTGAAACTTTTTTATTTGAAGAAAAAAAAAAAAGACATAATACTAGTGCTTACACATTAGATAAAAAAAAAAGTCAAAATAAATTTATAATTTTTAATCAATAAAATTTTATATTCATTTGAGATGCTTTTCTTTTGTTATTATTATTATTACCTTTATAAATTTTTTATTTTATTTTATTATACAAAATTTTTAATAATAATTAGTTAATTAAATTAAATTATATTAAATTAAAATTTTTATTTTTTTTTTTTTAAATTACACTATTTTAATGAGTAACTCTTAAAAAAAATTATCTTACTCTTGTTATCTTCATTTTTTTTCTGACATGATACCTTTATTTATTTATTTATTTATTTTAAAATTAGTTAAAAAAATTATTAATTATAAATATTTATTACAAATATATAATTAAAATATAAAAAATAACACTTTCATAAAATTGTGATATTTAAATTTATTTAAAATCATTGAAATTGATTAATTTTTTAACTCTCTGTACATATGAGCTAACATGCCCTTAACATCAATGCAACACATTCCTTTTAATGTCACAATAATGTTAATTATTAATTAATTAATAGTTAATAAAATGAACGACGATTCCTCCAGTATAAGTAATAGCAACTCAATGTGGGCCCCAACCACCAGAAACGGATAGAGAAAGAAAGCACTTGAATAGGTAGCCAAATAAACAAATAAATAGGTAATAATAATAATAATATCTTATAATTAAAAAATAAGTTACAAGTCAAGTCTTTGAACGTGTTTTAGAAATTAGAGCAATTAAAAGTCTTGGGCACCCGTTTTCTGGGAAGATGCATGGATCTAACCATGCTCTTTCCTTGTCATATACCAACAAAAATAAATAGATACTTTTTGTCAATCACTTCTTTTTTGGTTTTGAATTTTTTATCAAGTGGGTCTAGTAGGAAAGTGACCTCTATGGCATTAGAAAGTTGACTATGGCCTTAAAAAGTTGGCTTCCTTTCATGGATTTGTTGTTGTATATATGTGCTGTGTTTGAGTGAGAGAGAGAAACTAGAATAGCAAGTGGAAAAGCATGTCCTTCTAATTTTTATTTTGTTCTCTGTTGCATGCCAATGGATATCACTTCACTAGAAAACATTATTTAGTGGTTGCAATTAAACATATTTTCAAGCAAGGCTAAACATCACTAACATCAAAATGCTTCTAATTAGGGGAAAGAAAAAAAGGTCTTGCCATTACAAATGTTCCAAAGAAGGCAAACACTTAAGTTAATGTAAGTTAAGTGTTTGGCATGTTCCTAGTAAAACCACTAGCACTATCATTGAAACCTTCAGCTTGAATCTCATTTTCTTTATAGTAAATTGAACTACTCACAACTAATTTATGTAAGGTTTTGGAAATATTATGGATGCAACCTTTTGACTCGTCACTTCAAATGGACCCCAATCTTGTGGAAAAATTTTAAGAAGACCATAAGCTTAATTACTATGTTTTTAACCCTTTAACACGTTGTTGACCCTTTTAGATATTTGCATCAAAGAGTTTTTATACTTTTCTTAAGGCTTTTTCGTAAGCCAAGGAACAAAGCAAATGAAATCAAGAGGAAAAGAGTGATGCCAACATCACTAATTATTTTAGTAATAATCACATACACATAAATATTAGGATAAGTAAGTGGAAATTTGTTTATAATGATTGTCATATTCAGAGTTGCCCTAATCATTATCATAATGATTTTTTTTTTATAATTGATAAATTGACCAAAATAATATTATATGTCACTATTAGGTGATGATTGGGAATTTATTTTCAAAAGGAAGAAAAGATAAAAGGAGCATGAAAGGATGAAAATTATTATAATAAGTTTTTTTTTTCAATTAATCGATAAATAGGATTGTTAATCATTGATAATAGTCGTATGATTAATTAGTTTTGAGTAATATTTGGGCAACAGCCAAAAAGTTATTATTAGTCAATGTTAGTTTTCTCCATTAATTTATTACTCAAAAATACCACCCAAAAATACAACCCCTTTCCATCATCACACGGTTTTGATTGTACAACATAAGGCTGACAAAATTAATTAGTCTTCTCCATCATTTATCACTCAAAAATAATGGATGCAACTTTTTGATTCCTCACTTCAAATGGACCCCATCCTTGTGGAAAAATTTTAAGAAGACCATAAGCCTAATTAATATATGTATTCTAACCCTTTAACACGTTGTTGACCTTTTTAGATGTTTGCATCAAAGAAAGTTTTTATACTTTTCCTAGGGCTTTTTTATAAGCTAAGGAATGAAGCAAATGAAATCAATAGGAAAAAGTGATGCTAACATTACTACTTATTTTAGTAAGAATCACACACACACACACACATATATATTAGGATAAGTAAATGGAAATTGGTTCATAATGATTGTCATGTTTGAAATTGCTTTTATAATTATCATAATAATTTTTTTTTTATAATTGATAAGTTGGCCAAAATGATATTATATATCACTATTAGGTGATGACTTGGAAGTTTTTTTTAAAAACAAAAAGAGAAAATAATAAGAAGAGCATGAAAAAAATGAAAAATATTATAATCAGTTTTTTTTTTTTAGTTCATTGATAAATGGGATTGTTAGTTAATGATGATAGTCGTATGGTCTATTGGTTTTGAGTAATATTTGGGCAACATCCAAAAAATTATTATTGGTAAATGTTAATCTTCTCCATTAATTTATTACTCAAAAATACTACTTAAAAATATCATTCAAAAATACTAACTCTTATTTATCGTCACATGGTTTTGATTGTAAAGCTTAGGGATGATAAAATTAATTAGTTTCTTCATTCATTTATTATTTAAAAATAAAATTAAAATTTAATAAAAATATTTAATTTTAATTTACCACTAATAATCAAATTCATTAAATTTTAATGAATAATTATACAAATATTATTTATTTAAAAAAAACAAAAGAAAAAATTTTTTTTATTCCTTTAAGATTTGATTTTATATAAATCATTACTTTTAACATGTTGTCCTTGAGATTTCTTTCATGAAAAATATTTATACATTTAAGTACAATTAATAAAATAAAATAAAGTAATGATGTGATTTAATTACTAGTTTGTCAAAATGCATCCGGGATGTGGGGGCTGGTCTTGATAACTCGGTGGGTGGAAAGTTCTGCCTTTTGGCTTTACGTTTGAAGACGGGTGTATGAAATCAAAGCTCCATTAAACCAATGCAAGGCCGACGTCTGACGGGCTCTTTCTCGGAAGAGTGCAGCCAACCTTTGGTGGGGCCAGACCCACCTAGAAGAAGACTTTCACAGTCGTCGGTTGTTTTGGTTTAGTCAAAATATCCGGCTGTACGCGTTTCATTTGATGGGCTGAAGAGTCAGTCAAGCCTGATGCAGCCAATGACCAACCAGTTAGGGTCCCAATATTCTACTGGTCAAACTTTATTAAAAATATCAAAAGAAAAATATTATTTATAATATCTTGATGTAAAAAAGAATTGTAAAAAAATTTTAAAAAAAAATAAAAAAACTATTTTTTAAATTAAAAATTATATATATGAGTTGTTTTACATAATTAAATATAAAATATCAATCTTATACCTTATACGTGGTTTAAGAAGTAAAGAATGAATTAACTCATTTAACTAACTCTAATTACCTTTTTTATCAATTAATTAGAGACACATGTCTCTTTTTTTCTTTTATGACAGTTTTAGCGGGTTCAAAGGCGCCACAGGGGTGTTACTGCACCGATGTAACAGTGATGCTTCTCATTGGTCTACTTCTTATGACACGGCATGTGGATCTGAGTCCGGCATTAAAAAATTGACTCCTTTTTTCACGTGTTGTTCTATATATAGGTGCCTCGGCAATTACAATAGTGTGTGCAAAAATTAAGAAAACTTTTCGTATTTTCTTTTTGTGCTTCTTAATTTGCATGACAATGGAGTTCTGTTTTTCCAGAAAACATGTGTTGTGGGTTCTGATCAATTTAATATGGTTAAGTGGTTATGAGAGTTGCGTAGAGGAAGAGAGGTTGGGTTTATTCAGTATCAGGGACTACTTCGAGTCCATTGGGGTTCCTTCCTGGACAGATAATCTGGCATCTGACTGCTGCAGCTGGGAACGAGTCAAGTGTAATAGCACCACAGGCCGAGTGATTGAGCTCTTTCTCTATGACGCTGGGCCAGATTCCATGTCTGGTGATAGTGAAAGAATTAGGCTTTTAAATGTGTCCCTGTTTCTTCCTTTTGAGGAGTTGCACAATCTAGACTTGCATTCCAATGGGTTTAGTGATTGCTACCAGAATCATGGTACATATTACTCTTCTTTACTTTTCCTTCTTTGACTCTTGTTTCATGTGCACAGCAGTTCCAAACCCACACAAACTTGTAGCTTCTGTTCTACAAGAGATTTTTGAGTTAAAAATTGTCTTAATGCCTTAATTGAGAAAGTCATGATCATATATTGGTTCAAATGTTCCTAAGTTTAACTTGTTGCCTGAATGAGAATGGAGTCAGCGTAAGTGGCAGAAACATAATCATTTTGAATTTTTTTTAAGGGATTTGTTGCATAACCAAGAAAATTGTTTCTGCAGGTTTTGAGAAGATATCCATTTTGAAGAAATTGGAAGTCTTAGATCTTACAGGGAATAACTTCCAAAACAATATCCTACAGTCTCTAGGTGAAATTACATCTCTGAAAACTCTAAACCTGAGCTCCAATAAATTTGAAGGATCTTTCTCACTCAAAGGTACATATACAGCATAATCTTTCACTAAATATTTTTTTTTTTTAAAAAAATAATAAATTCTTTTGGTTATTAATGCTTTTAAATTTTAAATTATAAATATCATTAACAAAAAACTTTCTTAAGTTGATCCTGGAAAGGAATTTGAACTAGAGCACTTTGAGATCCAAAATGTTAAACCAAATTTTGTAAGACATATCTTACAAGTATGTCTTAAATAATTCACGAAACTTGCTCTCCCAATGACCAAAAATAAAGTTTGGATATGATTAAATATAATCGTAAAATTTTGTTTAGATAAATTTTAATCAAATCAAGTATAAAGTGAGTAAAATGAAATTTATATTGTAACATTGTATCATAGTAGTAATCTGCAAAAGAGCTGCACAATGTTACAGGTAACAACATTTGTGGATTTTTTTCCTTTAAGGCAAAGAAACCAGAATTTGCACCTTAACTAATAATCTAGTTTGCATGGACATTGGTTTGTCAAAGATTTTGGTTTCTTTTTTTCTTTTCTTTTTTTTAAAAAAATTCATTTAATTCTATTAATTAATCATCATTTTTAATTTTAAATTATCATTTTTATTCGTGAAATACATTGTTAAGCAGATCCTAAAAAAGAATTTGAACTAGAGTGACACTATTGAAAAGGACATGAAATGATGCTCTTCATTGTGCAAGGCCTTGAACTAGTACGGGTTAAAAAAAAAATTCCAGGAGTCTGCTATAAAATCCTTTCTTCCTTCCTTTAATTTCATTTTTTTCCCCCTGTTTCATCCTTAGGAAAGAAAAATAATATTGCTAATTGTTTCAAAAACTTTGAAAGCCGTTGGTGCTTTCATTTTATACAATAAGTAGACTCATAAATACATTAAGAGGAATAACTATTAAACACTCTATATATCCCAGATTTTAAGTTGAAGAATTTGATAGTATTGAATCTAAAAAACAATGGATTCAATAGCAGTATCCTACCCTTTGTAAGTACCCTTACATCAGTTAGGATTCTGAATCTTGGCTGGAACAATTTGCAGGCATCTGTTTCCATGATAAGTATCCAAATTCTCTGAATCTAATAGTTTTGTTCTTTTCTTTTCCCTTAGAGTCACAGTATTATGTCGTTGTAACACAACTTTTTTAACTTCTTTTTTGGCAGAACTAGCTTCTTTGGAAAACTTAGAACAGTTGGACATGAGTTACAATGATCTAAGAGTAATTAGAATTGTTGATGGTTTAACAAGATTGCAAAAGTTAGAGGTGTTGAACCTTGAAGGAAACACCATCATCAATAGCAGTTTAAAATCGTTAGGTGCAGTGACATCTCTAAAGAATCTCTATCTTGCATCTTGCCGCTGGCATGGAGTCTTCCCAGCACAAGGCATGTCAATTTATCATATTAAGAGTAATTTAGACAATAAAATTTAGAATTAGTCTCTCTTACTCAACTTATTTTCCCTTTAACATATTTACAGATTTGGCAAGGTTAAAGAACCTGGAAATTTTGGATCTTTCTCAAAATTACCTCATTGGTTCCCCAGCAATGCTAGCAGGTACTGCTTACTGTTTTCCCTGTAATCTTTTTCTTTTTCTCTATCCTTTCTTTTCATTCCTTCAATTTTCTGGTATCCTTGTTAAGCTACCCATGCTTACTTAAGATCCTGTAATTTGTATTTTTAAAGTTATCTCATTAAATACTTCTTTTACTCTTACAGTTTCTTTTAATGCTGTCCACCAACTTTTTTCATCTCCAAATCTCATCAATTTGTTGGCACCTATTGTTTCTTAGCCTTTCCTTGTAAATAGAAAACTTTTTTGGCAATAAACATTGTAAAGCATTGATTACTCAATCCCATGAAAGATGAATAACTAAAATAATTACGTAGTTATTTATTTGAAAAAAACATTAAAAGTATGATAAATAACAACAATTTAAAAATTTTAAAACATAAAACTCATGAGAAACAATTGTGATGTTTTTATTTCAAATAAATAGTGTCATTTTTTGTGGTAAAATATAATATCATTTATAATTTTTCTATATACTTATTATTTTTAGTTTTTATATTTGTACACATAAATTTTCATTATGAAAAAAAAAAAAGAAAATTCTAGACTACCACTGTTTGTGTCCATGCAGCTTCTCTACCAATAGGCTTTTCCCTTTTTGTTGCATATAGCACGAAACCAACAAATTGGCTCTTATGCAACATATGAATGCTTTGATCATTAAAAGTTTACATTTATATCATCGAATATTGTATTTCATCATTAACATTGAACCAATTTTGGGTTGAATCCAGCATGAAGCAATGAGTTTCAGCATAATATTTTATCGAATGCGAAATTGGAATTGCCTTTTTTTAAATCTTTTATGGTTTTAACTTGTTTCTTTATATATTTGTTTTATTTGAAACAGATCTTGGCCAAATGACTTCACTCAAAGCTTTATCTTTAGCTAGCAACTATCTAAATGGATCTTTAGCCCCAGAAGGTAGCTATTAACACTTTACCAATGCTTAAAAGTAGCAATCATCTTTTGTCTTTTATGGAGAATTCTAGATATTGTACCTTCTTCTGTTTCAGGTTTGTGTGCACTAAAGAACCTTCAAGAATTGGATCTCAGCGGCAATAATCTAAGTGGAATTATTCCATTTTGTCTTGGCAAATTGACTTCTCTAAGACTCTTAGATTTGTCATCAAACATACTTGAAGGAGACATTTCATCATTTCCAATTACTACTCTCAAATTCCTTGAGTATATTGATCTCAGAAATAATCTCTTTTGGGGTCAATTTTCTTTTTACTCAATTACCAATCACACAAAGCTTGGAGTGCTAATGTTATCAAGTGATAACAACAAACTAGAGGTCCAAACAGACTATTCATATGACTGGTTGCCTACATTTCAACTTAAGGTTATTGTGTTGTCAAACTGTAGACTTAACAATATTCCCCATTTTCTCACTCACCAAACTGACTTGATAATCATCGATCTCTCCCACAATAACATTACAGGAACCTTCCCTAATTGGTTGCTTGAAAACAATACCCAATTGGAGTTTTTAAGTCTTCAAAATAACTCATTTGTGGGTTTATTTCATCTATCCTCTAATTCTAGCTTTCTCATAAGGTATATAGATATCTCAGACAATCACTTCCATGGAAAGCTTCAGCAAAACATTGGCAGCATTATTCCAAATGTAGAAATGTTTAATCTTTCAATGAATGCTATTGATGGTGGCATTCCATACTTTATTGGAAGCATGCCCTATTTGTCCTATTTGGATCTATCTAGCAACAAGTTTTTAGGAGAAATTCCAAACACTTTGATAGCAAATTACTCTAATTTGGCAACTTTGCAGCTCTCAAACAATGGATTAAGTGGTCAAGTGCCAAAGACAAAGTCCAATAAATCTTCATTGATGTCCTTACAGCTAAGTGGCAATCAATTTACTGGCACTCTGTCAAATTGGATCTCTTATTACCCAAGCCTAGGGTTTTTGGATATAAGTCAAAACTTCATATCAGGTGAAATTCCAAGCTTCATTGGGAATTTGAGTTTAATTCATTTGAACATGGCAGACAATATGCTTGAAGGGACACTTCTATGTAGACAGTCTAGATCCATGTTAAGCTTTCTCGATATTTCTTTTAACCATCTTTCAGGCAAACTTCCTTCTTGCTTAAAATGGTTATCAAATTTGTTGCATTTGAATTTGGAAAGGAACAGATTCACTGGTACAATTTCAGAAGCTTTATTAAACTCTTCTCATATGATGATGTTGAATATTGGAAATAATTTTTTGTTTGGTGAAATTCCAACATCAATTGGGAATTTGTCCAATTTGAGAGTTCTTCATTTAGGAGGAAATAATTTAAGTGGTTTGCTACTAGAAGAACTCTGCTTGTTGAATGAACTAGTCATATTGGATCTCTCACATAACTTTTTGTCTGGACCAATACCAAGTTGTTTTAGCCACATCTCTTTTGGGAGGACAAGCACATATGATTTTGCACAAGTTAGTGCGGGGGTTGATGTATTTTTCAGATTGTCCTATAGTTATCAAGGTAAATTAAGTGACAAACAGTTTCCGGTTGAAGACACATTTATTAATATTGTGCCACAACCTCAAGTTGATTTGGTGACAAAAAGTAGATCCAACATATACAAAGGTAAACCTCTTGAATTGATGTCTGGATTGGATTTGTCATGTAACCAGCTAATGGGGGAAATACCAGCAGAACTTGGAAAATTGAACTCGATATTGACCTTAAACTTGTCTCATAATCAGTTGACTGGCTCAATTCCAAGAGCTTGGGAAAATTTGAGGCAAATAGAGAGCTTAGACCTTTCCTACAACAAATTGAGTGGAGAAATTCCTTCTGAATTGATTAGTCTACACTTTTTAGAGGTTTTTAGTGTAGCATACAATAACTTCTCAGGTAGGCTTCCAGACATGAAGGGACAATTTTCCACATTTGATAACAAAAGCTATGAAGGAAATCCATTTCTTTGTGGACCTCCATTAGATACAAGTTGCAGTACTAACTTACCAGAATCGCCACCATCTTCTGATGCAAGCAATGGAAATTGGCATGACATTATTGATCCTATGTCATTCTTAGCAAGTTTCATGGCAACTTACATTGTATTCTTGCTGGCTTTCATGTTTGTTCTCTATGTCAACCCCTATTGGCGAAGAAAGTTGTTCTTGTTTATTGAGAATTTCATAGACGATTTTCATTTCATGGTTTTTTATACTATTCCCAAATTATTCACCAAAGGAGTTAGAAAGTTATATTTTGCCTAATTATTTTGTTAGATTATGCATCTAATTAGGTAGTAGTACTTTATGTGATAGTATTGGACATGTAATTTTTGAATTTACTTACTATCTTCATGTTGTATTACATGTCATGTTTCTATGAATATTGGATGTTGGAAAATTGTTGGATTCCAAATAAACAAATTAGAATACATGTGGACTAAATTAGATGCATATTAGACTAGATGTGTATTAAGTTTCTTACAACTTGAATATTTCATAAACAATAAATAATAAATAAATATTGCATTTATCACCAAATATACATAAATAATAAATATTGTAATGAAACACCTTACCTCTTTAATAACGACTAGGAAGTAGGTAATAGCACCAAAGTAAATACAAAATCTTTTCTTCTAAAGCAACATGAAATGTAATTCTCTTTTCTAAAACTATTATAGAAGCAAAACACATAAGTAAGTTTTGTAAAGACTCCAATTCACTAGTTGGTTATTCAATTGTTTGGTTCACTAGTTCTTTAACCAAATTTGACCAAATTGGTGGTCCTAAAAATATCTAAGAGGGGGGTGAATTGGGTTTTTGAAAGAAACATGCTTATAATGCATGTAGCATGAAAAATAAAATGATTACAACTAACCATGGCAGACAATATGCTTGAAGGGACATTTCTATGTAGACAATCTACATCCATGTTAAGATTTCTCGATATTTCTTTTAACCATCTTTTAGGAACTCTTCCTTTTTACTTAAAATGGTCATCAAATTTGGTGCATTTGAATTTGGAAGGGAATAGATTCACTGGTACAATTTCAGAAGCATTATTAAACTCTTCTTATATGATGATGTTGAATATTGAAAATAATTTTTTGTTTGGTGAAATTCCAACATCAATTGGGAATTTGTCCAATTTGAGAGTTCTTCATCTAGGAGGGGATAATTTAAGTGGTTTGCTACTAAAAGAACTCTGCTTGTTAAATGAACTAGTTATATTGAACCTCTCACATAACTTCTTGTCTAGACCAATACTAAGTTGTTTTAGCTGCATCTCTTTTGGGAGGACAAGCACATTTGATTTTGCACAAGTTAGTGGGATGGTTGATGAATTTTTCAGTTTGTCTTATAATTATCAAAGTAAATTAAAGACATTTATGTGAGAGAATTAATGCATGTAGTATGAAAAATAAAATGATTGCAACTAAATTAAAATTTAATGTGGTAAACAAGAGAATTAATGCAATTACAAGAATACTAATAATAACTAGAAACAAAAAAAAAATAAATCAAATAGATGTAATTCGTAAGATTGACAATTGATGTGCATAATAATTAAAAATGTGCTATGGTAAAGAGCTTGTTGAGTGTGTATGCTAATGTAAAAAAATTAAGAGTAAGGAGAGTATGATATGATGATTTATAGAGGTTCAAAACTCTTATTTCTATGTCTTCTCCCCAAGACCACCATCTTGAGAATTCTAAATCCACTATCAAGCTTCCCAATAGGAAGGAGACCAATTATAACAATAATGTGATCCTTTATCATAACCACATTGAGGTCTAAGACCTTATCATAATACACTCACATAAATGTGTCTCTCAAACTCTTAAGTTTAGAACCTCAAAATGCTCACAAAATTTTCTTTAGAATTTTACTCGCTCTTAACAATTTTTCTCTCCTAAACACTTTTGCTAAACAACTTAATATATGCTTATTGGTATGTCTTAATTTTCTTTTACTGCAAATGAGATTATATAGGCCAAGAGAAAGTGGTTGGAATTTTGAAATCATGTCAGTTGGTTTGTCAAAAAGGCAATACTTTTGAAATATTTTCTTGTCAAGAAATATGTCTGCTGATTCATCAAGAAGGCAATTTGCTGTTGGAATATTTCATATTGAGAAATCTATCCATTGTTTCATTAAAAAGGCAATTGCTGTTAGTAATATATACATACGCAAAATTTGTCTATTGGTCCATCAAAAAAGCAATCGCTGTTGGACTATTTCCACATTGAGAAATCTGTCTGTTGACCTTTATTTCCATGTCAAAACAATTTCAATACAAGAAGATGTGCTAAAATTTTTTTAACTCTTCTCCGTGACAAAATCAGCAACTTCTTAAATGAAAATAATTTCTAGCAAGACTTTTCCTTTTGCTGTTAACTCATTCAAAAATAATCCAATAGAAGAGCAAAATTATAATTGCAAAGTCTTAAAAAAATAATAATCCCATGATAGAAGATCAATTTGAAAGATGACAACTCATAAGCCAACTAATTGCCATGATCATGAAAATGATCTTGTTGCATTCCAAAAAAAGGATTAAATTTAAAATATTAGCTAACATAGCTGTGTGTGGCTTTGAAGGAAGATCCAAAAATAATTTTCTTACCATACCAAGAAGAACAATTCCAATCCTCTAACTCATATAATAAAGTCTATCAAACTTAGGCTCCAAGGATATTATAACTTACCATATGGAAACCAAAAGTGGCTAGCACACATAGTCAAGTCTTCTTAATTAAAGATATACATAATAAGGCACTTACCACATGTATAAATAAATTCAAATGCTTACAATGCATATGACAAAGTTCACAAGTAATTACATTGACACATCAAAATACATAAAGAAGAGCACTTGATCTAGCACAAACCATTTTTTGTGTTGCAACAAACTGAAAATATCGATTCCTAATTTTTTCAATCAAACCAATTACTCACATCTAATTTTCAAAATCTTGATTGCCATTGGCTTCAATTAAGGACCTCCTTGATTGGTGTCAATATCAATAATATTTAGTTGTTGTGATCAAACATAGTTTCAAGCCAAGCTAACCATCAAATAACGTCCAAATGTAATTTTCTTCCATAGCAGTATCAAATGTAACTCTCTTTTCTAAAACTATTACGTAAGCAATTTTTGCAAAGGTTAGACACATGAAACCACAAACAACATTGTAGATCAACTCATTTCAAGTTATAACACTAATTTATATTGATGGATTGTATTAAAAATGTTGTTGTAAGAATGCTGAGAGGGGAAGATTTTAGGTTCATCAATGTCTATGATTTATTAGTTTGGGAAATTGATACTATAGGATTTTAATTATGGAATCCAAATTTATGTCACTCAACTTTTATTGGATAAATTGTGAAGAGCAATGGAAATTGGAAAATGAAATTATATTTATATAAAATTGTTATATTAATAATACAAATAGGTCTTTGCCTTAATGGTAATGTACCCATTCCCTCATACTTAAGGGATAGAGTTCAATGCTATTTGCATTCTCAAAAAGTGTCACATTTCCCTATGGTTCAAAGTTGAATCAAGTGAATTCAAAAAATTGACTCTAGTTCACCAATTTTAACCAAAGTAATTTTTGAGTTATAACTAGATCAAAAACAAAATTGGTTTTCAATTTTTTCAATTGAACTAGTCAGTCCAATGTGATTCTCAAAATGTTGATTGCAAATTTCTTACTCTTATCTACAATTATTAACATGCTTATTAGTGACTATTGTTATTGGCTTTGGTGGAGGACCTCTTTGATTAATGTCAATATTAATAATACTAGTTGTTATTAAACATATTTTCAAGTTGTTATGACTGATGTCCAGCACAATCAAAGAGAAAAAATGAGACAAACTATCTAGAATGTTTCAATTTCCAGTGATTTGGTTTCCACCTAAGTGAAGGGAAGGTGTATAAGCTGAAGAAAGCACTATATGGCTTGAAACAAGCCCCTAGAGCATGGAACAAACGTATTGATTCCTTCTTCCAAGAAAATAATTTCCAGAAGTGTCCTTCTGAGCATGCCTTATATGTAAAAATCAATGATCTTGGTGATTTACTATTGGTATGCCTATATGTGGATGATTTGATCTTTACAGGCAACAATTTCAGAATGATTGAAGATTTTAAGAAGTCCATGATGCATGAATTTAAGATGACAGATTTGGGCCTGATGTCTTATTTCCTTGGAATTGAAGTAACTCAAGGAGATGATGAAATCTTTATTTGTCAGAAAAGGTATGCTACTGAGCTATTAAAGAAGTTTCAAATCCATGATTGCAACCCTGTAAGAACTCCTATAGAAGTTGAGACTAGATTATCTAAAACAGGCAATGAAGCACCTGTTGATTCCACACTCTTCAAACAAATTGTTGGGAGTCTGAGATATCTGACATGCACCAGGCCTGATATATCTTATGGAGTTGGTTTGATTAGCAAATTTTTGGAATCTCCCTGCCAGCCTCATATGCAAGTTGCTAAGAGGATTATGCATTACATAAAGGGAACTTATGATCATAACCTATTTTATTCATCCTCCAAAAGTTGTACTCTTACAGGCTATTCTAATAGTGATTGAGATGGAGATATAGATGATCGTAAAAGTACTTCTGGACATTGTTTCAAGTTTGAAACTACTGCATGTTCATGGTCATCTAAGAAACAATCAATTGTTGCACTTTCAACTTGTGAAGCAAAATATGTAGTTGCAACTTCAAGTGCCTATCAAGCTATTTGGTTTCGCAATTTGCTAAGTGAGATATATGTTCCAGTTGAAGTTCCCACAAAAATATTTATTGATAATGTCTCTGCAATTAACTTGGCCAAAAATCCAATTACACATGGAAGGAGTAAATACATTGATACTCGTTTCCATTTTTTAAGAGAGCAAGTTGATAAAAGAGAGATTGAATTGGTCTACTGCAAGTCTGAAGATCAAGTGGCTGATATTCTCATGAAATCATTGAAGAATGAAGCATTTGTCAAGCTAAGAGAGATGCTGGAATTAAGAGCATCACCTAATCAGGATTAAGAGGGATGTTGATGTTAATCCAGATTAGGAGTCAACTTAAATTGGAAGTTTATTATAATAGAAGTCTGTATTAAGTTCGATTTAGAGTTTAACTATTTAGGTAGATTTAGGTATCTGTTTTTATATAAAGACACACGTAATTTATATTGTTTGCGTGCTTCAAAATTATTATATGAGTGCCTTTAAATTGTAACTATTTCTCAATTATCAGTAGAGTATCTCGTGTATTTGTTTTATCATATTAATAGAATCACAATATTCCTCCTATCAATGTTATCAAAGATATTCTTTTAACAGTAGTATTAGAGCCACCATTCTAACAGTGGTATCAGAGCTATCTTTCTAATATTTGCGAATAGCCTACATACATGCTGAGAGTATTATCAAATCATACAAGCTTGCTTTTGCCAAAGCAAAAATGGGATTCCTAGGTAATCGTGGAAGAAAGGAACCATATTGCATGAAGCAAAAGATCGGATTACTAAGTAATTGTGGAAGTAAGAACCATATTGCCCTTTTACAGTTGGTAACGATTTCCATTATTTGTAAGCATCATTATTCTATTTAAGGAAACACAGATAGTCTTGGGACATCAACCTAAGCAGAAATACAAGTCCTTCATATTTCAGCTTTTACTTTCTTTAATCCGTCAGTTTCCTGGTTTGTGCTACTATAATAATGGCTGAGGCACTTGTTTCTTTAGTGGTGGAGCAGCTGGGCTCCATGCTAGAACAAGAGGTGAGGCTTGTAGTGGGTGTTGAAAAAGAAGTAAAGAAGCTGAAAAGCAATCTCATTGCCATCAAAGCTGTACTCATTGATGCAGAGACAGAGCAAGTGCAAATGAAGGGGGGCGAAGAAGTCAGAGAGTGGCTGTGGAAACTCAAGGAAATTGCTTATGACATTGGGGACGTGATGAAAGATTGGAAAGTTGAAATTCTGAGCTAACAAACCAAGCCCGAGAATAAGGTATGCCCCTTTCGGTCCTCTTGCTTTTGTTGTGAATGAGTTTGTTTGCGTTATGACATTGCTAGCAAGATAAAGGAGCTGAATGAAAGCCTAGACAGAATTGCCAAGGAGAAAGAATACTACCATTTGGCTCCCAAAGAAGGAAACCCAACAATTGAGCGACCTTTGACCACCTCTATGATTGACATTAAAGAGGTGAAGGGCAGGGAGGAGGATAAAAGTGTATTGATAAATATGTTGTTGAGTAATGGTAACAGGCCAGACCTCCATGTTGTCTCTATTGTAGGGATGGGAGGGATTGGCAAGACAACTCTTGCCCAATTTGTCTATAATGATGTTAGGATAAAGGCCTATTTTGATAAGAAAGTTTGGGTCTGTGTCTCAGATCCTTTTGACGAGAAAAGAGTTGCAGAAACAGTTCTTGAATCTCTTAAAGGTTCTATGCCAGCTGTCAAACATTTGCAAGGCTTGCTAGAAAACATAGAGGAATCTATTAAGGGAAGAAAATTTTTTCTTGTTTTGGACAATGTTTGGGAAAGCTCTAGAAAGTGGGAACAGCTGAAACAATCTCTCAGGTTTAGTTCACCAGGAAGCAAAGTTTTGGTAACCACACGCAACGAGAATGTAGCATGGGCCATGGGTTGCTCCAAAGATGATATTTTGAAAGTAGGGAGTTTGTCTGATGAAGAATGCTGGTTACTTGTAAGTAAAATAGCATTCTCCGGTAGGAGTAATACAAAATGCCATTATTTGGAAGAGATTGGCAAAAAAATATCAAACAAATGTAGGGGTTTGCCGCTTGCTGCAAAGGCTCTAGGGGACATTTTGCGGGATAGAAAAACTACAGAAGACTGGCGAAGTATTTTAGATAGTGAGATTTGGGAAATGGAAGAAGCTCAAAGAGAAATTTTTGTCCCTCTATGGTTGAGCTATTATGATTTGTCTCCACCATTGAAAAGATGTTTCTCCTACTGTGCCATCTTTCCAAAAGATTACGAAATTAAAAGGATTGAGTTGATAAAGTTATGGATGGCTCAAGGTTATCTGGACTCAGAGGTCACTGGAGAAAATTATTTCCAAAATTTAGCAACCCGTTCTTTCTTTTAAGATTTCAAGAAAGTTGCAAAGTCTCAATTTTTCAAAACTTCGCAAGCAAGCGAATTTGATTTACTTATCCAAAAACCAACCTATGAATTGGAGATCAGTGGAGAATATGATGATCGGAGAATCTACAGCTGTAAGATGCATGACATAATGCATGATTTTGCCCAAATTGTCGCACGTAATGAATGTCATGGGGTTCAGGGCAATGGTGGAGTGGAGTCAGTCATCGGTTCTGTATCCAAAAAAGCACGTCATGTAGGTTTAACGTTTTCAAACCATACGCCATCTTCTCATGCCTTTAAAGGCCTTACAAAAATGCGAAGCCTATTATTTGTGAAATCTGAAAGCAGGTTGTCGCTGACAAAAGAAGGCTTATCAAGATTATTCAGTGAATTAACACATGGAAGATCGTTGAGCCTCAGATATGGAGACTTTTCAGAGGTACCTTCATCTATCAGTAAATTGGTTCATTTGAGGTGGCTTGATTTGTCATACAATTTGCATTTAAAGAAGTTGCCTGAAACACTGTGCCAACTGCATAGTTTGCAGACCATAGATGTTACTGAGTGCCCTCATTTGCAGTTGCCTCGTGGGATTGGAGAGCTAATTAACTTGAAGCATCTTCATAATTACAGCCGCCATGTGCACCCTAGTAGGTTGTCTAAAGGAATTGCAGAATTAACTGGTCTTATCACATTAGACATCATTTATGTTGGTTGTGATAAGGATGCATTTTCTCTTGGTGATCTGAAGAACTTGAACCAGCTTCGAGGAAGGCTTATCATAAGAAATTTGGGTGCATGTAATCTTCATTTGCACGAGGCTAAGCAAGCAGAGCTCAAGAAAAAGGAGCACATCACTGACTTGCGACTTCGTTTTTATTCTATAGAAGACAAAGAGGAAGACCAAGAAGAAGAAGAACAGCTGTCTACACGGGGAAATGAAGAATTGCTGGAAGCCTTGGAGCCATCTCGAAACTTGGAAAATCTTTCTATCCTCTTCTACGGAGGTACTACCTTTCCTGATTGGATGATTTCATTAACAAATTTGAGATGTGCTTTACTCTACAAATGTAGAGAAAATGCAAGAACTTGCCTTCATTGGGTAAGCTGCCATTCCTTGAAACTCTTACCTTGAGTGAAATGTACCAAGTTAAAAAAGTGGGGTTTGGGTTTTTAGGAACAGAAAATCAGATTGGTGAGAGTAAGAGTGTGTCATCATCTTTGACGTCGTCATCATCTTCACAGGTTGTTGCCTTTCCTAAACTGACAAAACTTATATTCGATTGGATTACTAGTTGGGAAGAGTGGGTTGATTATAATGATGGCTCTACCAAACCTGCAATTATAATGCCATGCCTTCACTCTTTGAGAATTAGTTACTGCTTTCGACTGAAGGCACTGCCAAATTACATTTTGCAAAATGAAAAGCTTCATACACTGTACATTAAAGAAAGCTATCGTCTGAGAGACCGTTACAGCAAGGAGAAAGGAGAAGATTGGTCAAAAATCTCTCACATCTCTGATGTCATAATATATGGCTGATACACTCTGCTTTCAGCTGCCGCCACCCTTGCTACCACTGCTGGGTATTCATTCCTTTTCCTTCTCGGTTTTTATTTTTTTAAAATTAGTTTTCCCTGCAAGAAATTTACACATGGTATGATCATACTCTTCATCACCCCAAAAATTTAATGACATTGATATAGTTGGCATATCCATTTATATTTACAAGTATATACACATATCGTTTTGAAATTTATTGTTATTTTTTGCAAAATTAAGTTCCAGATATGTACAACTTTGTCATACTTTCTTTTTTATATTAGCAATTATTTCACTATACTTATGATAAGATTTTCAAATTATCTTGGTAGCATTAATATTACGTAGGAAGGACTGTGTTTGATTCTTTCTTCGGTTTAATCTAAAAGTTCTTATACAGGATGTTCTTTGATTGAAACGTAGGTTCTGCCTAGATTTTGAAATCTGATCATTGATGCATGGCTGCTCAGTATTGTTATTGTTCATATCATGATCATTTGCTTAGTTTTTCTATGTTGTTTTGATGTTTTGTTTTTTGGACTAGGTCATGCATACTGGAAATTAAAGTGTTGTGTGGGTGTTTCGATTTTGCCAGTCAACTTTTTGAGAAAATAATGAAGCAATTTTCAGTTTCCTGGAGTTCAATTACATATCATGAGGTTTGCCACAAATGTGTTAGCTGAGGAAGGTGTGGATCATTTCAATTTGATGCAGAAAGAAGGGTTAGAAAACTATTTGCTTGTAGCCATACAGGTTTGAAAAACCTTTCTCTTGTTCCCCTTTTTTCTTCTCCATCTCATCACAGCTATTTGATTCTACCCTTGTAATTGTTACTTTCAGAGGTTGTCTTGGAAATGTATGTCATTCAATTATAGCATTCAAAAAGATTGAAGAATACCTACCTGTATCAGCTATGTGAATTTGAAACTGAATTTTTACTTTAAGCCTTTGATCTGAAAAAAAATTGTAGTTTTTTGATGCTGGAATTTGGCAGGAAACTTTGTCGCTGCTGCCTACAGTGTATGATTATTGTCATTGTTAAAGTCCAAACTTTGCAATGTTGCAACATCAATTGTTTCCCCCTTTCTTGTTCAACAACAATTGTAAAAGATTGAACTTAGATTAAGATTTCTACTTCTTGCTCATACAATTAATCTTTCCTACATACTTAAAAGTGTAATCTTCTGCTGAAGTTTTTAACTCTTGTTTCTAGAAAGAAAAAAATGACAACTCCACTTAGCTTTAATAAAAAGTTTTTCGTGGATTTTGAATAAGCGGAATCTGAGAAGTCAAGTGTCGACTTTAACACAAATGGTCACAAAGGCAAAGGTATGTCACAAAAGCAAATGGTTGAGGGTTATCATATGAAGACACAAATGTATATATTGATATGATATAGGGAATAAAAAAAATAAGAGAACAACAATTGATTATCTCTAGAATTTGTTTTTTTTTGTATACTCCCTTCTCTCCTCCATACCCTCACGTTACGTATTTTAGTGGCTCTAGTTTTTACCAAGCCAAAATGTAAAAATATATGAATAGCTTACAATTCCCATTTCTATTCTAAAAGTGGACATTATGATGGAATGTTTCATTTTTTTTTTTCTCAACATATTTCAAAGTAGAAATAGGAATTGAATATGTGATCCTCATATTTCCTTCCCAATGATCAACCTCATGCATTTGTGGTTACAATTTTAACTAATTATTTCCAAAATGTGTAAATAGAGGTGACAAATGGGCGTCACGTTGAATTGGGATTGTATTGTGTTTTAGTGTTTTTTTGTTTGTATGAACTAAGGATGTAACTGTATATTTAAAATTAAGAATTTATATAATTCTATTACATTTGTGGCCAATGTGTCATGAGCCAATAAATTTAAACTCAATCCATCAAATGGTCTAAACCTATTACCAAAGGCTCAAAGGACCCGAAAAGATTCTAAAAACTTTGTGGTATATGAACCCATAGAATTCTCTATAACCCTATGAGTTGTATATAATTGTAGAATGTAATATTTTAAGCATATTTCATATAAATATTTAAGATAGTAAGATTTTAGATTTAAGGCAAAGGGCTATAATTATTTCAAACCTCATTCATTTGTAACACTAAGCATTCAAACAATCAATCCAATCTTCCTTTCTCCAAGTCTCTCTAATTCCTCTTTACTCTTTGCTCTCTCTCTTTAAACTTACTAGCAACTTTCCCTTGAAGTTGTTTAGTGCTTCACGGGTATTAGAGTGTCCGCAAACTTATTTCGTGACAAATGGCTCACATTAATTTCTAATAAAAGTCTAGATCAACCATTATCATGAACACGAGCCCAAGCCCAAGCCTATGCTTGTGAAAAGTCCAAAACCTGCCTTAGGTTTGAACCTACTTTTGAGTCTTAAGCTCAAGGACCATTATGTGAGCCTGACCCTATATGTGAACTAACCCTATGAGCTAACTCTTATGGGTCCCATCAATTTTTCCAACATTAAAAATCTACAATGGAAACATATATAAGGGTTAGAGATCCCCTCCAACCAAATAAAAGTTCTCTCTCTAAAGAATTTGAGCGGTGGACACATCACACCAAGGTCTGATTCCTCCCCTCTCAAAGTTGATCTTAATAATTTGAAAGAAGAGTAGTGGTAATAGGTGAATGGAAGTGGTGATAGAGGAGGGAAGAGGTTAATTGTGAAGTAAAATATGAATGAAGGATAATTATAGTGACATTTTGGTCCTTTTAAGTTGTTTTTAATTACATTTTTATAAATAAAAATAATTTTTAGTAATGGTGAATTAACTAAAAGTATATATTGTTATTAGTCAAAATAATTAGTATATTTTTTATAATTTTTTAAAATTAAGATGTGAAATTTTAATACACTATGAATTTAAGATATAAAAGGTAAATTTTCCCTCACACATATTGTTGCTGGTAATTGAACTCATTTGTAATTTTTGTTGCTCATTAGATGTTGGTGAAAACCAAATTCTGATGCTAATTTGAATATGTTACATTTGTTTCAAATACTCTGCCAGAGGTGTAATCAAGTTCTGCTTATGATGATCCTGCAGCTTTAAGAATAGTCCCTGTAGTGGATTAAGCCCAACACCTTTAGAGGTAAAACCACGGGTTAGTTAATGAGAAAAAGAAAAAAAAAGACTTTAGAGACAAATTATAATATTAAATTCAATGCATCTTTGTTTCTTATATTCGAAATTGTTGCCACACAAGGATCACATATGCGTCTTATTTAGCTAATTGTTTGTCCTTAAAGCTAGGGAAGCAAGTGAGAGAGAGGCAACAATATATTTCTTCGCCTTTATCTATTTTTTTTTTCTTTTTTGGTTTTGTGAAATAGTTAATGTTATAGAGATTTTATTATTCAATATATTTTAAAAAGATGGTCACTTTTTGTTACACTTGTCATTTCATTTTGTTGCAACTGAAGATGAGTTATCGTGGAGTTATACATATTTGTCTCCTTTTCAAAATATATAGGAATAAAGATAAATGTATTTGTTATAATTTAACATATAATTTATATTTAAATCTTACCCAACACCTTAAATTTTATATTAAATAATTTTAACAAGAGATTATAAATTCAAAACATTTTACTCTTATTTATTAATTAATTATGTTTTTCAATAGATAAGGAGGGTTTATACTTTGTTCATACTTACAATCCAATTGACTTGCATTTAAGGAGAAGTATTAGAGTTAAACATGTGTTCTACGTTCAATAACTCAAGTTTTTAGGTTTAATTTTGTTTATGGTTCAACGAGCCCAAGCAGTACGAAAAAAGGTAGATTCTAAACATTAATTAACATGACAAACAGAGAATGAACCAGACTCCTTATCAGGACAAGTGACATACTACTACAGTATCTTGTGTGGAAGGAATATGTTGTTAGTGACATTTCCATCATCATCCACACCTCCATTGCACTCAGGATCAATAACTACTGTCACAAAATTAGCCTAATCTTATTTTCTGCACTTCAGGACCATCTAATGGCAATGCCCTCCTTTTTCCTGCATCTATGAGTTTATGGGACCTAAGGATTTCCCATTTGCTGGGCACTAATTAAGTGATGGTGCTTAAGTTCAACTTCAACAATCCTCCATCTTTTGTTCTCCCTCAACCTGAACTTCACCATTGCTGGACAGCCAGTTCTAGTTGCAGGCTTTGGGCAATTAGCTTTGCCTTTTTTTGTGAAACCTACAGATTGCAGTGCTACTCCTATAATTGTGGTTTACAGTATCCTTGTAAATGGATTCCTCTGAGCTCAGCCGGCTAATGTGGCCAAGGGATGGTTTTCTGCTCTATTTGTTAAAATGAGTTGTGGCCAAATGTTGAAGCATTTACAATAACATCAAAGGGCTCTGTTTCTCTTAGTAGAAGCAGGCTTAGCTTGTTAACATTTCACTTGGTTTGCATACTGATTGAAACAACTTTTGGAGACAGTTTCATTAATATCACTTACAGGGATTGGCATGCCAGTCCATCCAGTGGATGAAACAGCACTATTGGTACCAGAAATCCACAAGTTCCGGCAATCTGAGAAAATATAAATATATAGTTTCAATAATCCAAAGGAGATGTAATGGGGTTTGAAAAGGCAAGTCTTTTGGTCAGTTTGGTAGGGTTGTAAGAGTATACTTTTGCAGACGGAGAGCATGAGATTTTAGAGCAGCAGCAAATTAAATCTTCAATTAATAATTATTTTATTATTTATTATACATTTGAATATTGTCTTTGTCTAAGTGGGGGAAAAACTCTCTGGCCTCCTTTAGATTCTTCTGAGCACCAGAAATTGTCAATAATCTTACAATCTTTTCATTAAAAACCTTTACCTTTTTATTCAATCTATTTTTTTTTTTTTTGGCATTTCATTTCCTGTATTTTGTGCCACATTCTATTGTCCTTTTTCTCGTCCAAATGTTCATTATGCTGATAAAAATTCTCTCTAGAAAGTATGGGAAACAATTTAACGATTTCCCAGGATATCAGCTGTCCTTTCTGGCTTTAGTTTGTGCTTGTATAGGATTTATCTCCTTGTCTATGGATCAAAGGCCTTGCTGTGATTCATTTACTAGCTTAATCTGGTTTTGCTATTTTGTGCTTGACCAGCATATTAAAGGCTTCATCTGCACTATAAATGAGCCAAACAGGATGGGCATAAGGAGAATGCAAAGGGCAAAAGCAGTGTGGTTCCCATCAGAATGTGCGGAGAAACACAATAAAAATGAATAAGTTTCCTGACAAGGAAAAGCAGCATGACTCCTACCTTGTCTGGTCGAGCTTACTGATTTAAAACTCCCAAGCTGTTTATGTTGTTCCTCAAGATTTGCCACAAATGAAAATGAAAACAAATGTGAAAGCTTTAAGAGCAGAAAAATAAATAGTTTTTATCTTTCTATTTAAGTTTCCTCTTGCCCCTTTTTCCTCAATTTTGCATAGAAAAGCATTGATACATTTTCCAAGCCCACGAAAACCCGGCAGTGCTCTGGGAACAACTTTTACACAGCTCAACTCGACTCTGCTCTACCAAACTGTAATCTGAAAACTAATTGGTGCCAATTGCATGAACTCTTCTTGCCCTTGTATTTTATTGTGAACCAAATTGGGTATTGGAAGTTGTTGGTTCACCAAATGCACTCTCTTATGCTGATGCATTTTGTCTACTTTGCTGTAAATTCCTTTTTAGGCTCATAATTCTTCTCTGGAACACTTTTTAAGGTCTGCAGTGGGATAAACATTATTTAGCAATGCTCATCCTTGGTCCCTCAGCCAAAAATGAAGCTTAATACACATTAGATGAACAATTTCATTGTGAATATCTGCATCAGTATGATGCACAAGACTTGCTGCATTATGTACTAAATGAATAGTCGAATTTCATCCTTTAAGGGGCTAGTGATTGTTTCAATAGAGAGATTCTTGCAGTTGAATGACTATGCTGTAGATTGCAGCTTTTGAGAGCAGTCTTTTACTCAACTATGGCTCATTTATACCTTGTGTTTGCAATTCTCTAAATTTCCAATGGATAAAAAGAAACAATGGTTCATGCACGAGTGAATTCCCTGATGTGCCTACTTCGATACGATAGTGATTGTACTTACGGCATAATCCCATCTACAGCCAATTTAAAGGAAAATTTTTCTATTCATCTTGCCCTGGACAATATTCAATACAGAGGCAAGACCTACCAGCATGCCTCAAAAATTCTAGCATTGGCATCTCTTATTTCAATTGTCTCTGCTTGAAACTTGCTGTCAGACATCATTTTCTAGACCATTTTGAGCTCCTTCCTTTGGCACTAATGGTGGCAGAAGAGCCTGCTTCTTCTGGTTTGTTTCTAATGCATGTGCATCGGTTGCTTTGGAGTCTTTAGATTCCTTAGCGCCCTCTTGGAGTTGAACAAGCTGAGAATAGGCACCATCTGGATTCTTTATCAGCTCTCTGTGAATTCCTAAAAGAAAAGCATTCCACTAATTCAAAATGTTTCAAATTTAAACACACAATTACAGCTTAAAACTAATCACTTAAGTTGCTGTAAGGCTTCTCCTTCAAGTCACCCCTAACTGCAGCAACTGATAACTGAAGCTTGGAGGGAAAAATAGTTGCATTTGAGCCAGAGAAAATGCTGGCAGGCAATGCAGCAGCATCATGGTTGCTGTGAGCTTGATGAACATCAACACTCATACATTGTTCTCCATGCATTCTTTAGCTTGTAAAATCAATCAAGCGAAGAAGCGAAAAATTGAGGTGACAGCTGGCATCAATTTCACATGCCATTGCAATAAAAGATACAATGAGTTTTCACTAAATCCAGTATAGGATAGCTAAAGACTTATCAAAATGTCATTTCAGGACATTATGTTGGCAGTATTTGTTTCAACTTCAATGTCTATGTTGTTTGAGGTACGTATACTGATGGAAAGGAAGGCAAATGCATAATCCGATTACTTAGTTCGATGGTTGGAAAGTCTTGATATGATCTCCATACCAGATATGCTAAAAAATTCCATGAGACGATCTCTCACATGCCACTGCCAGTAGCACACCATTCCTTTATCTCTTCTTTGGCATCTTTCTTTGCCAACCAAAGTTGGGGGATGCTCTACTCCTTCCTATCAATTTGGTCTCATATCATTCACAAAGCAGATATCTCAAGTCATCAACAAACAAACAAAAACAAAATGCATAGGCCGAATGCGTAATTTTGGCTTGATTCAAAATTTCCTTCCCTCTCTGCACTCTTATGTCTATAACAAGCGATAACTATTAAAAGAAAAAATGATGTGTGAATAGAAATAGAGGGACAGACACAACGTGATAAGTGAATTTTACATATTAAATAATAATTTTTTTCTTAAAACTTAAAATTTTCTGTAACAAATATGATACAGGGCAGTGTACATTGTATCATGTTGGTTGTTCATGTTGTCATCCTCATTGCACACAGTATGCTTTTGGACATAAAACCTTACGTTCAAAAGGCACAAATAAAAAAAGGAAAATGTTTTTAATGTGAATAGCGCGTGTCATATCACCTCCATTTGTCTTACGGCTCATCATCTCCCTTTATGTGATTGGATTCTTATTAAATCTGTGTCGTTGAGAAGGATAATCATTGAGAGCACATAACAGAAAAAGCAAATATCAAATAATAAGAATTAAACAACATAAAAAGTTATTACACAAAAAAAAACACGTAGCAAAAACTAAGAAGCTAGACGTGTCTCGACAGACTGATAGTTCATCGCCGATTTCCACAATGGCTGATACCATTAGATAGTTCTGCAAAACTGTGATGGTTGGAGCCTATGGGGAAAACAAGATGCAAGCAACTCAGTCATTTTTCTAATATATTATTTAGTGCCAAACTAGAAGAAAATCTAAGAGACATTCAACGGATAATGTAAACAAGTAATGAAAGAAAAAACTTGAAAGAAAATCCTAATATACATGGAGATTACTCGAAAAATAACTTTTAATTAAAATTTTTTTTGTTTATAAGATAAAATTTTTACTAACCAATCAAAATAAATTGACCAAGATATTTTCCATGTTCCTTACTGCCATGACAATGAAGTTTTTATAAGTTTTCCACAACAAAATTAAGCTCCATCAAATACTCCAGAAAAAATCAGAAGGCTTGGATATGAGAATGAGAAACATTTTTAGTTGACTTTTAGGTAAATTAGTACAGTCAAATTAAAATATTACATTTAGTGCAGAAAGAGTTATGGCTGATGCCAATAAGGCCAGCCATCTGCTTCAATGATTGATAACTCCTTCAACACCCTCCCATAGCTGATGGTCCACTACAATTATTTCATCAAAACTTCCTTGCCAATACATGGGAAAGATGGATCCCATATCTCCAAAAATAATGTTATTCACTGATGAAAGTTCCAATCTAATAAAAAAAAGAAAAGAAAGGAACCCGGAAAATATTTACAAATATTACATATGTATATTTTTATTTTCCAAACCCAAAATTTGATAAGACCATTTCCTAAACATAAATTTAACATATAATATAAACAAGTAATGAAAGAAAAAACTTTGATTAATAAAAAATTTCACACGCATAAGATGTTATACTTAGCAGTAAATTCAAAAACTTTTGTCAATATAAGTAAAATTTTCATTCCACATATTTGTCATTATTCACATATGAGATTTTGTTAAGTTGATAGTTAAAGTCCCACAATGAAAGATTGAACAAAGTTAGCAAATCTTTTTTTCCTTATAAATAAGGATTCTTGTAATTTGTTTTATAATTAAGGGAATAAAACTCTAGTGGCCTTTAGTTCATTATTTGAACTTTTGTCAATTGAGTTCTAAAAGAGTTTTTTGATTTTTTATTCTCCACTTTAATAATATTTACTTTCACTTTTTCTTATGGATGTAGGTTAAATTAACCAAACCACATAAATTTAATGTTTCTTGTCTTCCAATTATTTTTTCTCATTTCTATTTTATTTTCTGTTATTATTTTTAAGAATTATAATCTAAAATTTATCTCCTAACAGATTTCACTTTTTCATTGGAGTTAGTTACTAAAAATGATTTGTCATCAAAGCTATCTTGTTAGAAAGGCTCTGTAGGGGCAAAAAGAAACTCATAATATACGTGGAGATGGATTAAACAATAACTTTAACTTAAAATTTTCTTATTTGCACGAGATAAAAATTTTCCTTCTAATCCTAAGCCTTCTCAAATAACTAACCAAAATAAATAAATTGAGATAATTTTTAGGTGATTCTCTCTTGTTGTGACAAAGAAGTTTTATAAGTTTCCATAACAAAATTCAACCCATTAAATACCACAAAAAATCAAAAGGTTTGCGTTGTGAAAATTAGATGCTATCTTTGTCAACCTAGCAGTAAATAAGTCTAATTAAATTAAAAAGTTCTTTTTAGTGTGGAAAAGGCATTAAGGCCACATATTGGCTTTTATGGTTGATGACCCCTTTAACAACTCTCTAACGGTTGATTGTCCATTTTAATTATTTCATCAAAACTTTATTGCAAATACATAGAAAATATTGATCTCAAATCTCCCAAAATTATGTCATACTATGATGAAGGGTTAAGTTATCCACTTCATGTCTTGGGTCTTTCACTCCTTTTGTTTTATTGCACTTGTCCTACCATTAAAGCAATTATATCTAATGTTTCAATGTGCCATTGGGATCAAATCACAAACTAAAAGATGTGTCATGAGAAAGAAAAAATTGATCAATAAATTTACCTATAATTATGCATATATATTTGTACTACCATAGAGGATGTCCCGTCAAAAAATAGCTAGATGTCAACAAGATAAAAAGCTTAACAACATAGTATAATGAGTTGAAAAAAAATGTAACAAGGATCTTTTCTTTCACACCATAATTAGAGATATATATATTCCTTTAATTTTTTTAAAAAAAATATTTTTTATTTTTTTTTTTTTAAAAAAATAATTTTACTTTCTCAATTTGGTATTTACTATTTTCTTTTGCATTAAAATTTTCTATTGTTTAAATCATGTGTCATCAGGAATGTCTATTATGATATATTAAGAATTCATGTACGTTATTTTCTTATTTACAATTCATATGGGTAGAATTTATCTTTTTTTGTTTTTATCTCTTAGGATATTATAATTTACCATTATTCTTATTGTAAAAGTTCCAACTTTGCATTATTGGCAAACATTGTCTTGTTTTCCCTTTCTCATTCAACAACAATTGCAAGAGATTGAAGTTGGCTAAAGATTACTACTTCTTGCTTATACAATTAATCCTTCCTACTTACTTAATGATTTAATCCTTATGGACTTCAAATCTTTTTCATTCTAGTGTAGTTCTTAACCCTTGCTTCATTATGGTATCAATAAGCATAGTGCATTGAAGTCATATCTATACTTTAATACATGTAATCATAAAAGAGCAAAGAGTGATATAAAATATATCAAAGCTAATCATAAGAAGAATTTGTATGTAGGGACATATAATTAAGAATTAAACAAACTAAAGCACAATAAAGTATCTATCATCACCTGTTGTCACTCTCCCATTAGCAGTAGCCAATGTGTTTCCAATAAGTGTTAAGTTGGTGACTAAAGTCTCACATCAAGACATTAAGGAAAGTTAGCTAGCACTTTTTATTATAAATAAGGAGTAATGTAATTTATTTTATAAATTAATGAAGTTAAACTCTAAGAGATTTTAGTCCATTATTTGAACTTTTGTTAATTGGATTTAAAAAGAGTTTTTTGGTTTTTTGCATTCTCCATTTTACTAATATTTGCTTCCACTTTGGCATCTAGACATAGGTCAAATTGATCAAACCACATAAATTTGGTGATCCTTGACTTCAATTATTATACTTTATTTTATTTTCTATTATTATCTTTAAGGGCTATAATCTAGAGTTTATTTCCTAAAAGACTTGTATCAAAGCCCAGTTCACTAGAAAAATAGTCATCATGTTAATAACTAAGTATTATTTTGAGAAGTTTGATTAAAGTTTCAACTTCAGAATGTGGCAATTAAAGGCCATGTTGGTTTAATATGGTGTCAATATAATATTGCTAAGTAAGGAGAAAAGGCAAGAGAAGATGTCAAATAAGGAATATACTAGTCTTGACAAGAAGGCCATATGAGGTATCATCTTAAATCTTTCTAATAAAATTTTAAGAGAAGTAGTTATTAAAATAACTATTAAGAATTTATGGGAGAAATTAAAAGCTTTGTATATGAAGAAAACTATGGAGAATAGGCTTTATATAAAACAAAATTTGTATGTGGCTTTATATAAAACAAAATTTGTATGTGCTTCGTATGCCCAGAGGATCATTTATATTATTGCATCTTAAAAAATTTGATTTTTTACTTATAGATTTGAGTAATATAAATGTTCATATTGAGGATGAGGATTAAGCCCTATTATTATTGTGTTCTCTTCCTTGGTCATTTAAATATTTTAAAGAAATAATGCTTTATGGTAAAGAGATTATTTCTTATAAAGAAATTAAATCTATTTTAAAGTTAAAAGGCCAAATCGATAGGGATATAATTGAGGAGAGTAGCAGTTTGGTGGTTTAGGGTAAATTAGATAAGAAGGATGCAGATAGTTAAAGATCTAAATTTAGATCTAAATCCAAACATAGAAATTTAGCATGTAATTATTGTTAAAAAAAGAAAAAAGAAAGGCACATCAAAGTTGATTGCTTTAAATTGAAAGATAAAGAAAAAGACAAAGACAAGTATAAGAGTTTGGTGTCTCATGGCAAATCAGATAATAAAGATGCAGATAGTTAGAGACCATATAAGAGGGATGTAGATAACAATTTGGTGGTTTAAGGTAAATTAGATAAGAAGGATGCAAATAGTCAAAGATCTAAATCTAGATATAAATCTAAGTATAGAAATTTTTGGCAGAACTAGCTTCTTTGGAAAACTTAGAATGATTGGACCTAAGTTATAATCATCTAAATAATCTTAAAGGAATTGTTAATGGCCTGTTAAGATTTCAAAAGTTAGAAGTGTTGAGACTTGATGGAAACAACATCACGAAGAGCATTGTTAAATCATTAGGTGTTGTGACATCTTTGAAGAATCTTAGTCTTTCATATGGCAGCCTAAATGGAGTCTTCCCAGCACAAGGCATGTAAAAAGTAACTCAAACAATGAAATTGAGAATTGATCTCTCTTACTTAATTTATTTTTCCTTTCATATATATTTGCAGACTTTGCAAGCTTAAAGAACTTAGAAATTTTGGATCTTTCTTTCAATCAATTGACAATGTTGCCAGGTACTGCTTGCTCTTTTCCAAGGGATTTTTTTTTTTTTTTTGTGATTGATGAGTGCAAGTTTTGAAAAGTTTCATTTAATTTATTAGACAACTTTGATTAACAATGAAAAGAGAAGAAAAGAAAAACACCAAGAAGGAGAAAATTCCTTAACCACACAATCAAAAAAAAAGAAACAAGAAGAATGAAAGGAAAAGACATTTAACCTCATGGACCCCACCTTAAACCTTTGACATCATGAAGGTTATCAAAGTATACCCCTAAACCTTATAAAACCTTTGTTATGATGCCAGTCCACCAACAATCTCTATAGCTCATCTTTAACAACATTATTTTTTTTTTCCTTAAATTGGCCTAAAATCTTTTTTTCTTTTTCTTTTTTCGAGAAGAAATGCCCCAAACTAGGTCCACCTACTTGATCAAACCAAATCCACCTGCACATGGTCCGCACTTACAGCCTTGTCTTTTTCTAGCCTTTATCACATGCTCCCCTCAAGTTGTCCAATTCCCTAAATTTATTGCTAGTTCAAATTAAATTTCTAATCTTTTTCTTTTTCTCTATCTTTTCTTTTCTTTTCTTTCCTTCAATTTACTGGTATTCTTCACATTTACTAGAAATTTAATATCTCATATAAGATACCAATTTTAACTTAAGTTGTCACACTAAATGCTTCTTTTACACTTACAATTTCTTTCAATGCTGCCTATAAACTTTTTCCATCTTCAAATCTCATCAAATTGTGGGCACCTATTGTTTATAAAAGCATTCTTGGCTATATACATTATAAAGCATTGCTTATGCAATCACATGAAAGATGAATAATTAAAATAATTTTGTGGTTACTTATTTGAAAAAAAATAAATTTGATAATATATTAAATAAAAAAATAATTTAAAGGTTTCAAAATATAAAACTTGTAAGGAACTATTGTAATGTTTTTTTTATTCTGAATTAGTAATTATCATTTTTTTTCCTTGCCAAACAAATGTATCATTATATATATATATATATATTATTTTTCCTTTTATATTTGTACATATAAACTTTTATTATAAAAAAATCTAAACTGCCACTATCCTCATTCATGTAGCTTCTTTGTTGTTATTCTTTTACCTTTTTGTTGCATGTAGCATGAAGCCAAGGAATTGGCTCTTATGCAACATATGGACGCTTTGGACTTTGAAAATCTATGATTATATCATCCAATATTGTATTTCATCATTGAAATTGACCAATTTAGGCCTCTATGGTTGAACCTAACGTGAAGCTATGAGTTTTGGCATATTTTTATGGTTTCAAACCTTATATATATTTTGTTTTATTTTGGGGGATAGATCTTGATCAAATGACTTCACTCAAAGTTTTATGTTTAGTTGTCAACAATTTGAATGGATCTCTAGCTCAAAAAGGTAGTTGTTAACACTTTACCAATGCTTAAAAGTAACATTCACCTTTTATCTTTTATGGAAAATGTTAAATATTATACCATCTTCTGTTTCAGGTTTGTGTTCACCAAAGAACCTTCAAGAGTTAGATCTCAGCCACAATAATCTTAGTGGAATTATTCCATCTTGTCTAAGCAAATTGACATCTCTTACAGTCTTAGACTTGTCATCAAACAAACTTGAAGGGGACATTTCATCATTTCCATTTGCTACTCTCAAAGCCTTCAAGTATATTGATCTTAGAAATAATCTCTTTTGGAGTCAATTCTCTTTTTACTTAGTTGCCAATCACACAAATCTTCAAGTGTTGTTGTTATCAAGCGATAACCATAAGCTAGTGGTCCAAACTCATTATCCATATGACTGGCTACCTACATTTCAACTTAAGTTTTTGTTAATGTCTAATTGTAAACTTAACAATATTCCCCAATTTCTCACTTACCAAATTGACCTGAGAGTCATCGATCTTTCCCATAATAACATCACAGGAACCTTTCCCATTTGGTTGCTTAAACACAATACCCAATTGGAGTTTTTAAGTCTTAGAAATAACTCCTTTGTGAGTTCATTTCATTTAACCTCCAATTCTAGTTTTGTCATAAAGTATATAGATATCTCAAAAAACCACTTTCATGGAAAGCTTCAATAACATATTGGCAGTATTATTCCAACTATAAAAGCATTTAATCTTTCAGCAAATGCATTTGATGGTGGCATTCCATTCTCTCTTGGAAGCTTGCACTATTTGTCCCTTTTAGATCTATCCAACAACAGATTTTTAGGAGAAATTCCAAACACTTTGTTAACAAATTCCACTAATTTGGATGTTTTGGTGCTCTCAAACAATCAATTAAGTGGTGAAGCGCCAAAGAAAAAGTCTAATAAAACTGGCTGGTGGTCTTTGCAACTAAGTGGAAATCAGCTTACTGGCACTCTATCAAATTGGATCTCTCATTACCTAAGCCTATCTTTTTTGGATATAAGTGACAACTACATATCAGGTGAAATTCCAAACTTCATTAGGAATCTGAGTTTATATTATTTGAGCATGGTAGGTAATGCACTTAATGGAACAATTCCATGTGCATTGCTTACAACCAATTTACACTTTCTTGATATTTCTCACAACAAGCTTTTGGGCGATCTTTGTTCCTATTTAGAATGGCCATCCAATTTAAGCCATTCAAATTTGGAATGGAATAGATTCATAGGCATAATTCCAGAAACATTATTCAACTCTTCTTTCATGATGACATTGAATATTGGAAATAATTTTTTATTTAGTGAAATTCCAACATTAATGGGAAATGTTCCCTACTTGAGAGTTCTTCATCTAGGAGGAAATAATATGAGTGGTTTGCTATCAGAAAAACTTTGCCGGTTAAATGAACTAAACATATTGGATCTCTCACATAACTCGTTTTTTGGACCAATACCAAACTGTTTTAGCCGCATTTCTTTTGGGAAGGAAAGCATATCTAATTTTGCACAAGTTGGAGGGGATTATGGTGTATCTTTCATGACATCTTATAGCTTTCAAAGAAGAGTAACCAGCAACGTAGGGTTGGTGATTGAAGACGCATATGATTTCATCATGCAACAAGTGCAAGTTGATTTGGTGACAAAGACTAGATTAAACATATACAAAGGCAAGCTTTTTGATTTGATGTCTGAATTGGACTTATCATGTAACCAGCTAATAGGAGAAATACCAATAGAACTTGGAAATTTGAGCTGCATACGAGCAATGAACTTGTCTCATAATCAGTTGATTGGCTTAATTCCAGGAACTTGGGGGCATTTAGGGCAAATAGAGAGTCTAGACATTTCCCACAACAAATTGAGTGGAGAAATCCCATTGGAATTAATTAGTCTAAACTTTCTACAGATTTTTAATGTAGCTTACAACAACTTCTCAGGTAGGCTTCCAAACATGGAGGGACAGTTTGCCACATTTGATAGCAATTGCTATGAAGGAAATCCATTTCTTTGTGAACCTCCATTAGATGCAAGTTGCAATATTGACTTACCAAAATTGCCACCATATTCTGATGCAAGCAATGGAAAATGGCATGACATTATTGATCCTGTGTCCTTCTTGGCAAGTTTCCTGGCAACCTACCTTGTATTCTTGTTTGGTTTCATGGTTGTTCTTTATGTCAATCCTTATTGGCAACGAAGGTGGTTCATGTTCATTAAGAAGTTCATAGAAAAATGTCATTTCATGGCTTTTTATATGATTCCAAAATTGTTTACTAGAGTAGTTAGGAAGCCATATTTTGCTTAATTATGTATCTATTTAGGTAGCACTACTTTATGTGACAATATTGGATATGTAATTCTTGAATTTACATACTAGCTTTGTGTTGTGGTGTTGCATGCCATGTTTTTATGAATATTAAATGTTGGGAAAGAGTTGGATTCTGAATAAACATATTAGAATAGATGTGAATTAAATTAGATACATTTTAGACAAGATGTGTATTAATTTTCTTGTAACTTGAACATGCAATGTCCAAGATACAAGACATTTTTGTACACTAAGTATGTTTTCAATAACAAAGAAATAGATCAGTTGAACTAGTTGAAGGGACAAGGCTAATAATTGCTTTCAAATATTTGAGTGAAGTATAATGATTAAGATAGTGACCTAAGTATTTTAAGTAGACTCGTTAATTGTGCATTATGTTCAACTAAATTGTATTGTTTATGAATTATATATTTTCAACTAAACTAAATGATGCCTTGAATATTTATTTTCTTTATAGAAGATTTTTATGTCATAAGAAATATGTTACAACCAAAATAACATATATGCAAAAACAATAAGCAATAAACAATAACTCAATATTACGATGAAACATCTTACTTCTTTAAATACTATTAGGAGGTAGGCAACAACCCTGAAGTAAGTACAAAGTCTTTTCCTTTATGGCAACATACATAAGCAAGTTTAACAATGCAAAAAAGCTATATAGATGTACAAATTGAAGGCAAATATTTTATATAGATTTATATCATTTAATTTTAATTATTAATTTTAGTTAGCATGTTTTTTGATGAATAATGAGACAATTGTAAATAACATTTAAGATTGAACAATGTGAGCCTATGTCTAATTTCTTGTCCAATTCCTATGTTCATTTAATAGACCTTTTTACAATAAGGTTGAACACATAATACCATAAATAGCACTATAGATAAGGTCTTTTCATGTTGCAATGGTATTTTATGATGACAAACTATATATTAAAAATGGTGATGCAAGAAATCTATGAGGGCAAGATTTAAAGCTCATTAATGTCTATGATTTATTAGAGTTTGAAAAATTGGAACTTTAGGATTTTAGGTATAAAATTCAAATTTTTGGTCAAAAAAAAGAAGTCTAGAATTCATATTTGTATCACTTAGCATTTGTTGAATAAATTACAAAGAGTAATGGAAATTAGAAAATGAAACTACCAGCATGATAAATTCCTATATGCAAAGAATATTAGCACTTCTAATTATTATAGAATTTGGATAGTATAGATTAATTAGCATCAAAAAATCTGCCTAACAAGAAAATTTAATGAAAATAAACACAAACCAAGCTACTCCAACTACCAAGTTGGTTCAATCAAGATAAAGACCACAACTTCTTTCCTTGAAATTTTGATTTTTCTAACATAAAATCTTTATATACATATTCAAAAAGTAATATTAGACATGGGGTCTAATCTTTTGTCAATTTCATGTGGAAATTAGAGAGCTTAAAAGTCGCTTAAGTCAATGAGCCAATTTTCTAGGGAATTATTTTCTCAAATGCTTCCTAACAAGTTTTGGGCTTACTTTTGAGAAAACTAAAGTCTTCATTAGAACATAAGCATTACTCAATTTAACAACAAGGCATCAATCCCTATAAGGTCATTTTTGGTAGTAACTAATATCTCATTTTCTACTTTCATACTAGAAAGAAGGTTTATTGGACTAGACGCACATTGGACTAATTTGTCCATAATTGAAATAAAGATGGTTTCTCATTTTCACATTCCAAACTTTTGTTTTTTTTTTTTATTTTCTCTTAGTATTTGATGGAGCTAAATTTTGCATGTAGTTTAAAATTAATTAATTAAAAGCATTTTTTTAACAAAATTATTTGAACAATAAAAGATACTTAACATGTAATCTTTTTTCGAGACTTTTAAAATGACATTTACATCCATCTCCTAAGTAACCCATGATGCAGTGTCCTTCCGTTGTACTTAGACAAAGAATCTATTCACAGCTATTTTAATTGCTCAAGTTCTTTTCCTATCTATAGTTCTTTGTTCTAGTTATCATCAGTTTGATTTTATGGAGGGAGGGGATTTCCCAAACCTTCTGTTTCCCGTCGTGTTTTTGAACAAATACACTAATGTCATATATAAGTAAGTATATGCATACAAGAATAGATAAATTTCTTTAGAGAGAAAGGAAAGAGAAGGCAAAATAATACAAGGTTCATAAAAGTCATCGAGTTCTTCGAATCCCTCAGTTATAGCAAAAAATTCTACTTTGTTTTAATAAATTAATTGTGTCCAAATTAGAAACATATTTGTGTTTGTAGCCAACAATCTGTAGAAAGTTCTAGTTGAGGCAACAATAGTGTCAAAATTATTCATGTTTCCTTGTGTTTACGTGAGAATCATGTCAAAATTTCTATTTATTGTTAATTATAAAGTTTATTGGCTATGAGCTAAATAATAGAATTTTTTTTCTGTTAGTATAAATTGCACAATTTTTTTAAGATAAAGATTAAATTTTTAAAATACGGAGTGTTTTTTTGAGATACATTATCCGCCTAAAGACAAAAAGCATAGGCCTCGGTCTTAGAATTTGTTCCCTTAAGAAGCTTAGTGTGCCTTAGGAAAGTTACTCTATCTTGCAACATAACATAGACTTGAAATTTGATAATGCGATGACACTCCGTCACGTGACATTTACACGTCAAATTGCTCTGTGTTTCTCTATGTCTTCCCGTGGAGTTCTTATTTTTCTCCTTTCTTCCATCCATCATACAAACTAGTGACTACCCAATTTGGAGGAACCAAGAGGGAGGTAATTTCATCGGTGCAAAAGAAATGAATCAACGCTCATGGAAACTTCTTGATATATATATATATATATATATATATATATATATATATAGGTTTTTTATGATTTTTGTAATGTTCCAAAGATTCAAGGCTATGTAAATTGAAATTATATTTTATGTGACTTGTAAATCGCTTGGTATTTTTTTGGGAAGTAATTCTTAGTATAAAACTCATATCACTTAGTTTATATAGTATGTGTTGAACCATCAAACTAATTAACTTGATCCATATTCATCATGATAATTTAATTTATTTACTTTTATTTTGATCTATTGTAATTTTAAAATTTCTAAACGATTACTATCTAATTTAGTTTAAATACAAGTACTAAATAGATTTGATCAATCTTTTTATACTCTTGTGTAAGTTATTGCAATGTCATAAGATCTTTTATAAGATCTTATAAGAATCAAGCTACAGTTATAAGATCTTTTAAAATCAACACCAAGAATCAGTTCAAGCAGACCAAAATTAGATCAATGCCACTAAAATTGTAGGGAAAAAATTCAGGTTCGCAAAAAGGGAAAAAAAAATTACTTGGTAATGCACGTCATGTTGAATTAGATGATTTTGATTTAATGCAAATGAAAAATGAATGATATTCCTTGTAATATTTATATACATTTAAAATTTGAAAGATACTGTAATTTTTGTTGTGACTAAGAAAAAAAAATTACAATTCAAGTTGAGAAAAGCCAAAGTATTATATCTTTTCTAAAAAAAAAAAAAAATGAGAACAGCTATACTAGTATAATTAAAGTGATGCTGTTCCATTGTACTAAGACAAAGACTTTGTCCACAGCTATTTTAATTGTTCTAGCTCAATTTTCCTATCTATAGTTGTTTTTCTATTTATTATTAATTGGATTTATCTTTAATCCGCAGAACTTACACTTAATTTCTTTTATTTTAGAATGATGACGATGAAAGATGAGGAAAGAATGTACTATCAAAGGCTGCAAAGTTCATTTTAACTCCTGCTAATTATGAATTGTCAAGGACTCATTTTGTGAAATTTTACATTTGATATGAGCTAATTATCTATAAATATTCAATAATTTAATTAATGTGAAAGTTAAAAAATTGTGTTTCAATACATCAAAATTGCACAAAACCAAATACAAATAGCAACTATAATAAATTAGAAAGCATATGGCACTGCAAGCTCCTGCCGCAAAAACGAATTGGCTCTCATACAGTTGCATTAAACACCCAAAGGAGAAAATTAAAAGTTAAGCCGAATGGCCGAAATAGAGATACTACGAAAATCAAACACTGGTCGTTTACACATTTCGTGAACGCCAAATGCACAAAAGTTGATTGCTGCGAATGGAATCGGACGGTCACATATTCAATTCGCAATTCTGCTTCAAAAACTAGAGAATTAAAAATCTGCAAAATGTTAATTTTAGACAAGTGTTTTGGGAAATGGGTTCATTACATTACATTCTCCATTTTATTTTTACTATACGAGCTGATGGTAGTCGGGACATGTCCCCGATTGATCCCACATAAATTAAAGTTACTAAAACAATTTTAGCAGCCAACATTCTGTTAATAATTAGTTATAAAAGTCTTTTATGATTTGTACCTAAAATAATTTTTAGAGAAATTAAAGAAAATTCATAATAATTAATTAGATACTTTATAGATATATATATATATATATATATAGTTGTTTTTTTAGTTATTCTTGTTTTGAAAGTTTCTTAGAGATAATAATATTTATGTTTTTTTCAGTTTGCTTTTGCAGTTATCTCAGGTTGTGCCGGTATTACATTTTGCAACATTGGTCACCGTTGAAATTAAGGTGTGTCATGGTTGTTTGTATTGACTAATTCTAAGATGTATTCATTTAATCATTTATTCCAAATTGTATATTGCGACAAAGAATAATAATAGTGTTTACCATCTACCAAGAAACAAAGATTTATGTTTTATGATAAAAATTATTGAAAAAATAAGATGACATTTAAACATAATGTTGGTTTCATGATTTTTGATATTCTATGCATATCTAATTATTTTTATAAATAAATTTTTTAATATAAGATAATTACATAAGAAAATTTGTGTGTTATAGGTAATCAAAATAAGAAAAATACATTCTAAAAAACATTAACAAAAGATAGCATGTAAAAAATGAAGCTTTAGAAATTAAGTGTTTTTTTTTTTTTTTTTTTGTTTTTTAATCCAAAGGGAAGGAGAAACTTCTTCAAAAGAAAGATAAGGAGGTGATAGGGGGCGAAGATGGAACCATTGCACCCCCGTCAAATCTTGTTGAAGAATTACTCAAAGTCTATATTGGGGATGGGATAGTTCATGTAATCCCAAGACTAATTTGAACAAAAGTGAGCCAACTGATCAGCACTTCAATTTTCCTCTCTGTACACATGAGTGAGCCGAATTACTGGTTGCAGGCAATCAAGTTCCTGCAAATAAGTGTCGTTTGCACCGGGCTGGTTGAGCATATTAGTAAGACAAACATTGGGTTTATACATTTTGTGTGGACTTGGGCCATGCCGGGCAAAGTAGCCTTGTTCATTCACTTTAGTCTGTAGTCTGTAATGTTTTTGTGAACTTGGTGCAGCCCACTGAAACCTCCGGCCTTTGATTCATTAAGCTAAAGTAAATGCTAACACACACCCTGATGAACATTCGGGCAGACAGACTCAAACTCAAAATTCTAGTCTTTGAATTCAATAAATACTCTTTTTTGCAGTTTGGTTGAATGAACCAAGTTATCAAAGATCTTCATTTAAACATATATAGAATGTTCAATTCTCAAAATATTAATCTAAGATATCCTATAACAAAATTAGAAAATTAAGACATTAATTTTTTAATTATTATCTTTAATCATTTCCACTGAAAAAAATTTTGAGGCAAAACGATTGTTGATTCTCTCAACTTTATTGAACAATCTTAGTTTTGCCGAGATGAATAGACACACCTTTTTATCTTACACAAGTGGAACCCCTATTTTAAAATTTTTTTTTTGGCTGGCTGCGTACATAAAAGAGATTCTTAATCATGAACTAATTCCTAAGCATAAAACTTATACAAGTTGAAGGCTTTGATTTTGTGGAAAGGAAACAAATTATCATATCATTTAATTTATTTTAATTTTAAGTCCTTTTAATAAAGGTGAACAATTGCATAAATGTCAGTATTCATATTACAAATGATCTTTGAAATAGGTAATGACTAAGAACTTGCTTATTTAAGTTCACATCATGGTGTAAAAACATCATATAAGTTTTGAGTTGTTTAAGCTAACTTAGATAAAAAATTTGGTGTTAACTTCGTGCCTGATTCACTAATAATTTTACACCCAAACGTTGGTTTTGGTGACTATGATTGGGTTTTTTCCTCTTTGTAGGTTGAGACTTTATTTTTCATAATCAAGCACAACCACCCAAAAAGTACATCTGACAAAAAATTTTCATGACAAAGTAACATGGATAATCCTATTAAGGTACACAAATTTCAACCGAATAATTTCTCTAACAAGCATACGTAGTTTATACATTTCCATTTGTTGGTTGAAGGAGGATGAAATGAAGAATCAAACTAAAATGCAATTAAAATTGCAGAACTTTGGACATTAAACTTGTATATATTCTACTGTAACTCAAACTCCTTTGTATAGGAGATCAGTAAAATAATTATAGTACAAGAAATGATAAATGCAACAAGCTTCCCATATCCTCAAGTATACTTACCAAATCAACTTAGCAAATTTTCCACCAACTCTCACTAACATTGCAATTGGTAAAATTGCTTTACAGCAAAAATACTACTTTCAAAAAATCATTTCAATTGTCCTTTCCAAATTCCCATAACTGAACTTATAAACATTAAGTTACAATCCAATTAAGAACATCCCATTAGAACAAAATAGAAGTTGCTACTGTTGTTTCTTCTCTTGCAAACTTTGAGTCATTTGCTTCATCTCTAAGGGCTGCTATATTGAGATGGAACAGGAATGAAGCCAAGTTCACTGACACCATTCCTCAAAAGATTTAGTTTGTTGAGTTCTCCAATGCCTCACAATCAACAGCTGCCTCACCAAGGGTTTGAGCAGGGTCAAGGGCTTGAACTGAAGCGCTTGAGAATCCCATCATTTCTCAGAATACATTAGGGAGACCAGTTTTTGGTTTGTTCATAGTCATGACTTCGGTAAACTGGCTGAGTTTAGATACTTGGTCTTCCTGGTGCCCATGCACTCCTTTAAGGCTCCAGTCTTTGCACGATCAAGTGACAGATGATGCTTTGGGTTTAGGTCTGCCTGCATGTACCCAGAAGCAGAGTTCAAGTCAAGCTTTTTCTACATAACAGCTAGTGACAACTCCTTTTGCAACCTTCTCTCAAGCTTATCAGATTTCCCATGGTAGTGCTCCTCAGCCTGTTGCTGCATTATTGATGGGAAAGCAGACAGAAGGCTCTTGATTGCCTCTGAAGGTATCTGCAAAAGATGTCTGAAAAATTGCAAACTGTCTTGGCAGAGCTCACAAGCCAAGGATAGGCAATTACTCTGCTGCTGGTAATCTGCAAGACAGTTAGCTGGATCCACCTGCAGAGTGTCCTTACATACACTCATTGGGAATTTGGAAGTTTGCAGAAGCTGAGATACCAGGAGTTGACCTCAGACTCAAGCTGAGCTGTTGCTTGATGACAGTAGTCATTAGTGAATTCAGCATTTTGCTTATCATTGAAATGATTCAACAGCTGGAAAATATGGTTCTGAACTTGGGGACACTTGTTGTTATGGAAGGAGATGAAGCAACTAATCTGGAATGACATACAGCTGAAGCATAGTAAGAAAATGAGGGATAGAGAGAAAGAACTAACTTGAATTTGGCATAACTTGCTTAATTCATTAGAGTTGAGCTCTCTACCTTATATATGAGAGCCTTGATATATATATTTGAAATTTGTAATTCCAATTTAAACATCACATAGAGTTACAAAGTGACATGATTGTTTGGTTAGCTAAGCATTCCACTAATTCAAAATGTTTCAAATTTAAACACACAATTACAGCTTAAAACTAGTCACTTAAGTTGGTGTAAGGCTTCTCCTTCAAGTCACCCCTAACTGCAGCAACTGATAACTGAAGCTTGGAGGGAAAAATTGTTGCATTTGAGCCAGAGCAAATGCTGGCAGGTAATGCAGCAGCATCATGGTTGCTGTGAGCTTGATGAACATCAACACTCACACATTGTTCTCCATGTATTCTTTAGCTTGTAAAATCAATCAAGCGAAGAAGCGAAAATTGAAGGTGACAGCTGGCATCAATTTCACATGCCATCAAGATAAAAGATACAATAAGTTCTCACTAAATCCAGTATAGGAAAGCTAAAGACTTATCAAAATGTCATTTCAGGACATTATGTTGGCAGTATTTGTTTCAACTCCAATGTCTATGTTGTTTGAGGTACGTATACTGATGGAAAGGAAGGCAAATGCATAATCCGATTACTTAGATCGGTCGTTGGAAAGTCCTGATATGATCTCCATACCAGATATGCTAAAAAAATCCATGAGATGATCTCTCACATGCCACTGCCAGTAGCACACCATTCCTTTATCTCTTCTTTGGCATCTTTTTTTGCCAACCAAAGTTGGGGGATGTTCTACTCCTTCCTGTCAATTTGGTCTCATATCATTCACAAAGCAGATGTCTCATGTCATCAGCAAACAAACAAAAACAAAATGCATAGGCCAAATGCATAATTTTGGCTTGATTCAAAATTTCCTTCCCTCTCTCCACTCTTATGTCTATAACAAGCGATAACTATTAAAAGGAAAAATGATATGCGAATAGAAACAGAGAGACAGACACAACGTGATAAGTGAATTTTATGTATTAAATAATAATTTTTTTGTTAAAACTTAAAATTTTCTGTAACAAATATGATACAGGGCAGCGTACATTGTATCATGTTGGTTGTTCATGTTGTCATCCTCATTGCACACAGTATGCTTTTGGACATAAAACCTCACGTTCAAAAGGCACAAAAAAAAAAAAAAAGGAAAATGTTTTTAATGTGAAGAGTGCATGTCATATCAGCTCCATTTGTCTTCCGTCTCATTATCTCACTTCATGTAATTGGATTCTTATCAAATCTGTGTCGTTGAGAAGGATAATCATTGAGAGCACATAACAGAAATAATAAGAATTAAACAACATAAAAGAGGTTACTAAAAAAAAAACATGTAGCAAAAACTAAGAAGCTAGATGTGTCTAGACAGACTGATAGTTCATCGCTGATTTCCAAAGTGGCTGATACCATGAGATAGTTCTGTAAAACTGTGATGGTTGGAGTCTATGGGGAAAACAAGATGCAAGCAACTCAGTCATTGTTCTAAGATATTATTTAGTGCCAAACAAGAAGAAAATCTAGGAGACATTCAGGATAATGTAAAGAAGTAATGAAAGAAAAAACTTGAAAGAAAATCCTAATATACATGGAGATTACTCGAAAAATAACTTTTAATTAAAATTTTTTTTGTTTATAAGATAAAAATTTTTACTAACCAATCAAAATAAATTGACCAAGATATTTTCCATGTTCCTTACTGCCATGACAATGAAGTTTTTATGAGTTTTCCACAACAAAATTAAGCTCAATCAAATACTCCAGAAAAAATCAGAAGGCTTGGATATGAGAATGAGAAACATTTTTAGTTGACTTTTAGGTAAATTAGTACAGTCAAATTAAAATATTACATTTAGTGCAGAAAGAGTCATGGCTGATGCCAATAAGGCCAACCATCTGCCTCAATGATTGATAACTCCTTCAACACCCTCCCATAGCTAATGGTCCACTACAATTATTTCATCAAAACTTCCTTGCCAATACATGGGAAAGATGGATCCCATATCTCCAAAAATAATGTCATTCACTGATGAAAGTTACAATCTAATAAAAAAAAGAAAAGAAAGGAACCTGGAAAATATTTACAAATATTACATATGTATATTTTTATTTTCCAAACCCAAAATTTGATAAGACCATTTCCTAAACATAAATTTAACATATAATATAAACAAGTAATGAAAGAAAAAACTTTGATTAATCAAAGATTTCACACGCATAAGATGTTATACTTAGTAGTAAATTCAAAAACTTTTGTCAATATAAGTAAAATTTTCATTCCACATATTTGTCATTATTCACATATGAGATTTTGTTAAGTTGATAGTTAAAGTCCCACAATGAAAGATTGAACAAAGTTAGCAGATCTTTTTTTCTTTATAAATAAGGATTCTTGTAATTTGTTTTATAATTAAGGGAATAAAACTCTAGTGACCTTTAGTTCATTATTTGAACTTTTGTCAATTGAGTTCTAAAAAAGTTTTTTGATTTTTTATTCTCCACTTTAATAATATTTATTTTCACTTTTTCTTATGGATGTAGGTTAAATTAATCAAGCCACATAAATTTAATGTTTCTTGTCTTCCAATTATTTTTTCTCATTTCTATTTTATTTTCTGTTATTATTTTTAAGGATTATAATCTAAAATTTATCTCCTAACAGATTTCACTTTTTCATTGGAGTTAGTTACTAAAAATGATTTGTCATCAAAGCTATCTTGTTAGAAAGGCTCTGTAGGGGCAAAAAGAAACTCATAATATACGTGGAGATGGATTAAATAATAACTTTAACTTAAAATTTTCTTATTTGCACGAGATAAAAATTTTCCTCCTAATCCTAAGCCTTCTCAAATAACTAACCAAAATAAATAAATTGAGATAATTTTTAGGTGATTCTCTCTTGTTGTGACAAAGAAGTTTTTATAAGTTTCCATAACAAAATTCAACCCATTAAATACCACAAAAAATCAAAAGGTTTGCATTGTGAAAATTAGATGCTATCTTTGTTAACCTAGCAGCAAATAAGTCTAATTAAATTAGAAGGTTCTTTTTAGTGTGGAAAAGGCATTAAGGCCACATATTGGCTTTTATGGTTGATGACCCCTTTAACAACTCTCTAACGGTTGATTGTCCATTTTAATTATTTCATCAAAACTTTATTGCAAATACATAGAAAATATTGATCTCAAATCTCCCAAAATTATGTCATACTATGATGAAGGGTTAAGTTATCCACTTCATGTCTTGGGTCTTTCACTCCTTTTGTTTTAATGCACTTGTCCTACCATTAAAGCAATTATATCTAATGTTTCAATGTGCCATTGGGATCAAATCACAAACTAAAAGATGTGTCATGAGAAAGAAAAAATTGATCAATAAATTTACCTATAATTATGCATATTTATTTGTACTACCATAGAGGATGTCCCACCAAAAAATAGCTAGATGTCAACAAGATAAAAAGCTTAACAACATAGTATAATGAGTTGAAAAAAAATGTAACAAGGATCTTTTCTTTCACACCATAATTAGAGATATATATATTCCTTTAATTTTTTAAAATAAAAATATTTCATTTTTTTCTTTAAAATAATTTTACTTTCTCAATTTGGTATTTACTATTTTCTTTTGCATTAAATTGTCCATTGTTTAAATCATGTGTCATTAGGAATGTCTATTATGATATATTAAGAATTCATGTATGTTATTTTCTTATTTACAATTCATATGGGTAGAATTTATCTTTTTTTGTTTTTATCTCTTAGGATATTATAATTTACCATTATTGTTATTGTAAAAGTTCCAACTTTGCATTATTGGCAAACATTGTCTTGTTTTCCCTTTCTCATTCAACAACAATTGCAAGAGATTGAAGTTGGCTAAAGATTACTACTTCTTGCTTATACAATTAATCCTTCCTACTTACTTAATGATTTAATCCTTATGGACTTCAAATCTTTTTCATTCTAGTGTAGTTCTTAACCCTTGCTTCATTATGGTATCAATAAGCATAGTGCATTGAAGTCATATCTATACTTTAACACATGTAATCATAAAAGAGCAAAGAGTGATATAAAATATATCAAGGCTAATCATAAGAAGAATTTGTATGTAGGGACATATAATCAAGAATTAAACAAACTAAAGCACAATAAAGTATCTATCATCACCTGTTGTCACTCTCCCATTAGCAGTAGCCAATGTGTTTCCAATAAGTGTTAAGTTGGTGACTAAAGTCTCACATCAAGACATTAAGGAAAGTTAGCTAGCACTTTTTATTATAAATAAGGAGTAATGTAATTTATTTTATAAATTAATGAAGTTAAACTCTAAGAGATTTTAGTCCATTATTTGAACTTTTGTCAATTGGATTTTAAAAGAGTTTTTTGGTTTTTTGCACTCTCCATTTTACTAATATTTGCTTCCACTTTGGCATCTAGACATAGGTCAAATTGATCAAACCACATAAATTTGGTGATCCTTGACTTCAGTTATTTTTTGTACTTTATTTTATTTTCTATTATTATTTTTAAGAGCTATAATCTAGAGTTTATTTCCTAAAAGACTTGTATCAAAGCCCAGTTCACTAGAAAAATAGTCATCATGTTAATAACTAAGTATTATTTTGAGAAGTTTGATTAAAGTTTCAACTTCAGAATGTGGCAATTAAAGGCCATGTTGGTTTAATATGGTGTCAATATAACATTGCTAAGTGAGGAGAAAAGGCAAGAGAAGATGTCAAATAAGGAATATACTAGTCTTGACAAGAAGGCCATATGAGGTATCATCTTAAATCTTTCTAATAAAATTTTAAGAGAAGTAGTTATTAAAATAACTATTAAGAATTTATGGGAGAAATTAAAAGCTTTGTATATGAAGAAAACTATGGAGAATAGGCTTTATATAAAACAAAATTTGTATGTGGCTTTATATAAAACAAAATTTGTATGTGCTTCGTATGCCCAAAGGATCATTTATATTATTGCATCTTAAAAAATTTGATTTTTTGCTTATGAATTTGAGTAATATAGATGTTCATATTGAAGATGAGGATTAAGCCCTATTATTATTGTGTTTTCTTCCTTGGTCATTTAAATATTGTAAAGAAATAATGCTTTATGGTAAAGAGATTATTTCTTATAAAGAAATTAAATCTATTTTAAAGTTAAAAGGCCAAATCGATAAGGATATAATTGAGGAGAGAAGCAGTTTGGTGGTTTAGGGCAGATTAGATAAGAAGGATGCAGATAGTTAAAGATCTAAATTTAGATCTAAATCCAAACATAGAAATTTAGCATGTAATTATTGTTAAAAAAAAAAAAGAAAGGCACATCAAAGTTGATTGCTTTAAATTGAAAGATAAAGAAAAAGACAAAGACAAGTATAAGAGTTTGGTGTCTCATGGCAAATCAAATAATAAAGATGCAGATAGTTAGAGACCATATAAGAGGGATGTAGATAACAATTTGGTGGTTTAAGGTAAATTAGATAAGAAGGATGCAAATAGTCAAAGATCTAAATCTAGATATAAATCTAAGTATAGAAATTTAATGTATAATTATTGTAAGAGAAAAAGGCATATCAAAGTTAATTACTTTATGTTGAAAGATAAAGAAAAAGACAAGGTCAAGGATAACCACAAAAGTAATGAGTTAACTCAAGTTAGTATTGCAAAAGATGAGAATGAAGGAATTATTTTCCTTGCTAATGATAAATTAAGATTTGCCAATGAATGGATCTTAGATTCTGGTTACATGTATCATATGTGTCCCAATAAGAACTAGCTTTCCACTTATCAATTTGTTAAAGATGGAGTTGTTATGATAAACAATAATGTAATTTGCTAAATTATTAGGATTGGTACGATTAGAATCAAAACTCATGATGGTGCTATAAGAACACTTATACAAGTCAAATGTTTCAAAATTGATGAAAATCTCATCTCTTTGGAAACACTTGTGGCTCTTGGTTATAGGTACACCAATGAATGTGGAGTTTTGAAAGTTAGTATATGTGCTTTTATTATCATAAAGCTTATAAGTCTAGAAATTTGTACATTTTACAAGGATCTATAGTTATAGGTAATATTACAATCTTTACATCATCTAATTTAGAGACAAAAATTTAAAAGTTATGACATATGTGGTTACAACACATGAGTGAGAAATGTCCATTTATGTTAAGTAAAGGAAGTTTTTTGTGTGGACAACATACTAGGAAGTTAGACTTCTGCAAGCATTGCAACTTTAGGAAGTACAAGTGTGTCAGTTTCAAGTTTTTAGTAATTCATAGAATAAAAGGCACTTTGGATTATATTCACTCAAATATTTGGGGGGTCATTTTGCATTTTGTCAAAAGGTGGTGCCAAGTACATATTGACTTTCATTAATGATTATTTAAGGAAAGTTTGGGCTTTTTTTTGAAGCACAAGAATGATGTTTTCCAAACATTCAAGAAGTGAAAAGGCTTGATTAAGAAGTAAACAAGGAAGTTGATTAAGTGGCTTATGACAAATAATGACTTGAAATTTTGTGAAAGTGAATTTAATGAATTTTGTGAAAATGAAGGTATTATTCATCACTGCAAAATTAGGATGACTCCTCAATATAATGGTCTTACTGAACACATAAATAAAACGTTTTTAGAGGAAGCTCATTATATGATTTCTAATGCTAGTTTGTCAAAAGACTTTTGGGTAGAGGCAGTCTCTACAACTTGTATATCATTAATTATCCCCCTTCAACATCTATGAAGTTCAAGACTCTAGAGAAAGTTTGGTTAGGAACTCTTATTAATTACTCTAATTTGAAGATATTTGGATGTCTTGCATATATATGTATCAATTATGGGAAATTGGAACCTAAAGCTAAAAAGTGCATTCTCCTTAAGCATACATTTGGAGTAAAGGGGTCTCATTTGTGGTATCTTTATCCATCAAAATTTGTCATTAGCAAAAATGTTACCTTTAATGAATCCTTTATGTTACATCCAAAAGAAAAGTCTTCTAGTCCTTTTGATGCAAATAAAGGTGACAATGCATACAAGTAGGTAGAGTGTGAAGCTATGAATTGAGATGCTATACAGTGGAGTTCTCACATTTCATCAGATTCATCAAATATTGTAAATTCCTCTAAAGATAAAGAGGAAGATCATTCCATAGCCAAAGACAGACTAAGAAGAGAGAATCAACTGTTACAAAGATATAACAACTATATTATTTATGCTCTTTTAGTTGCATAGAAAACTAGTGAAGATAACAAACCATCTACATATTCAAAAGCAATTTCAAGTATTGATTCATCTAAGTAGTTGGTTACAATGAATGAAGAAGTAAAGTCTCTTCATAAGAATGACACATGAGTTCGTGTGAAACCATCTTTTGAAAAGAGAATCATTGGTTGCAAATGATTCATCAAAAAGTAAGAAAGTATACCAATTGTTGCAAGGTACAAGGCAATTTTAGTTGTGAAAGGCTTTAGTCAAGTATAAGGTGTAGACTTTAATGATATTTTCTCACCTATTATAAAACATAGTTTGATACGTGTCTTACTTGCTTTGTTAGCCATGTATGATTTGGAGTTAAAGCAACTCAATGTTAAGATAGCTTCCTTACATGGTGAGATTGATGAGCAAATATACATGAGGCAGCCTTAAAGTTTTGAAATTAAAGGTAAAGAAACCATGTTTGTTTGCTGAAAAGAATTCTTATATGGGTTAAAGTTGTCTCCAAGATAATGGTATGAAAGGTTCAATTCCTTTATGTTGGGTCAAGGTTATTCCTTAAGCATGTGTGAAAGTTGTGTTTACATTTGAAAGTTAGATGTTAACTCGTTCATTTATCTATTACTTTATGTCAATGACATGTTCATTACTATCAAGAATTCATTAGAAATTCACACTTTGAAAGTGCTTTTGAATGTTGGATTTGACATGAAATACTTAAGAGCAACAAATAAGATTTTTGGCAAGGAAATCAAAAGGAATCATGAAGGTGGTAAGTTATATCTAACTAAGAAGAATTATGTTAAGATCTTGGAATGATTTAACATGAAAAATGTCAAACCTGTTAATACTCCCATTGCTCATCATTCCAAGTTATTAGTTGTTTCATCACCAAAGTTAAATGAAGAGAAGAGGTATATGAAAAGAGTTTCATATTTAAGTGCAGTCAATAGTCTTATATATGTGATGGTTTGCATATGGCCAAATATGTCACAAGTAATTAGAGTGGTTAGTAGGTATATCTCTTCTCCAAGAAAATCACATTGGTAGCTTGTAAAATGGATTCTAAAATACTTGTGAGGTACTTCAAATATATATTTAGAGTTTGGTAAAAATTCAAGCATATTAGTTAGTTTTGTTAATTTTGACTACATTGTTGATCTTGATAAAAGAAGATCTCACGTAGGTTATGTATTTTGTGTTGGTGGTTTTATTATTAGTTGGAAAGGTACTTTGCAACATGTTGTTGCTTTGATTACTATTAAAGTAGAATACATAACAATGATTGAGACTATCAAGGAAGCCTTACGGTTGACAAGTTTGCATGACAAGCTTAGTTTACATCAAAATGTTGATACCATTCATTGTGACAATCAAAGTACAATACAGTTGACTAAGGATCAAATATATCATGAGAAGACAAAGCATATTGATGTAAGATATCATTTCATTTAGGAGACAATTGTTAAGAGGAATGTTTAAATTCAAAAAATTAATACTAGGAATAATCCTATATATATGTTTACAAAGTCTCTTCTAGTTGCTAAGTTCAAGTAGTGCTTGGACATAATTGACATGGTATGATGATTTGGGAGCTCTAGAGAAAAGTGGAGTATTGTTACTATATCTATATATAGGACTTAAGCCAAAGTGGAGATTTGTTAAGTCAGTGGCTAAAATCCCACATCGAGACATTAAACAAAGTTAATCAATTTTTTTCCTTACAAATAAAGAGTAATGTAGTTTTTTTTTTTTAAATTGAGGGAGTTAAACTCTAAGAGCCTTTAGTCCATTATTTGGGTTTTTGTCAATTGAACTCTAAAAAGATTTTTTGTTTTTGTATGCTCTGTTTTAGTAATATTTGCTTTTATTTTTACCTGTGGACATAAGTCAAAATGACCAAATCATGTAAATTTGGTATTCTTTGTCTTCAATTATTCTTTCTTATACTTTATTTTACTTTTCATTATTGTCTTTAAGGGTTATAACCTATATAGTTTATTTCCTAATAGCAAGTAACCAAGAGACTTTCCAAATTAGTGTCTTAAAATCTCGTAAGACCTTAGTAACAAATAGGCCTTTAGATAAAAATTTCTTTATCATTAGTCTAAATAATAATTTAAATGAATCTTAATAGATATATATATATATAATACTAAGTGAGGGGGGGTCGAAGGGGCAATTCCACACCCCTTCAACCTTAAATTTTCCTTTGCCAATTAGCTTTGCAAGATGCTGGAGTGTATTATTGCCAACCCTAAATATCTTGATGGTCTTGTCTGACAACATACTTGCAATGCACTTGCCATAGAAATCCATATCCACTTCATGGACTGTGTCTTTATGACCACTCTTAATCTTTAGACATTATGCATCGGCCATAGTCTATATGGTTAAATCCATAATTTGATTCATAGTATGTGGTTTTCTTGTTAGTTTGATCTCTAAACTTGTATTACTATTTATAGATCCCCCTAAAATTCAATTTTATGTCTAATTTACTCTTTTATCTTTCATGCAATTAAGTCTATTAATCTTTGTTCTTGTTAAATTACAAATGATAAAAATAAATAAATAAATAAATATTACCATAAATTCACTAAAGATAATAAAAGGCAATAATTTTCTACATCTTCTACTCAAAGGAATGCAAAACATATTTAAAATAAAATTTACAATCTTTTACTATCACATTTACTATAATTAAACAAAATTAAACTTAGAAGCGCTTGATTGCAAATAAATAAATGTTGGCTTTGACCATTAAAATAGATGTAAATAAAAGTTTTAGAACCTGATCAATACCCTTAGTATTTTATTGGTCGAATTATAGAATATAATTAATCTCATTAATCAAATTACAAGTTTGAGGTTTTTTTTTTTAGTAATATAGTATGAAGTTTTTCCTTTTTGTTTTGTGGGTTATGATGGTTAAATAGTACTAAAGGTAAAGTTTGTATGCATTGTATTAACTTAAACTCTTATAACTAATCAAGACAAGTCATTTATATTAGAATTGAAATATGTTTAAGAAACACTTTCCAATATGTATTTAGAAAAAAAAATTATTCATAATTAATTACACTTTTGTTGTATAATCAAATTATTTCAACCCTAATTGACAATAGAGAGCACATTTATTTAATAATTAGGTACCGGTGGAATAGTTTGAATTTGATAGAACAAAAAGAGAAAATTATATAAAAAGGAATTGATGAACCTCGTAAAAGAACCAATGAGGAGGAGGCTAATCAAAGGAGACCATAAACAATAATGGTTCATTGATAGACTTAAGAATTTAAGGCTTTTTTTTGTCCAAATAATGGAAAATCAAACTTCTACTTTCTGCCAACATTTCAAATTAACACATACTTGACCCTTAAAGAAACATATATAAATATTGCTAACGTGTAGTCATATTTTCACAAACTAATCACATTATTATTATTGAATTTAATCTAAATTCATTACAAATTACAAATAAATATTCAAATAGAATTTAGATAATTAAGTCTTATATTTTATAATTTTTATATTAGATTATAAATAGATGTTATAACTATCTAATATATAAGAACTTGAATGTTTAAGTTTATTATATATCTAGTTTGTAGGATTTCATATCTATAATATTTGTGTGTGTTTTTTAAAATTATTATGTGATATGTTTATTAGTTTAATAAAATTATAATATTTATATAATTATTAAATAGTAGTATCAATGTTATGGTGCCTATAATGGTATTAGAGCTAATTCAATGCAAAGGAAGTCATCACTGATTGTCACCATCAAAATTTTTTTTCAAAGTAAGCAAATTCATATCATTAATATGGTAATTATATCATAGTCGGTATTTTGTCAAAAAGAGAAGAAGCAAATAAGTCTTGTCAAATAAAATAATTTAATTTACAAGGGACAATAATGAAGCACTCAAGAAAAAAAATAATATTTTGGACTTCAAAACAAAAAATCTAAAGCTATAAATAATTTAATTAATATAAGTAATTTAAATAGAAGACATTGATATGAAAGATGTTGAGTTAGTAAAACATATAAAAATTTTATTAAATAGTAAAACTTATAAGGTTTGGCTCATGGTATTTAGACTTAAAAGAAAACTCAAAGTTAGAGACTATTCATATAATAGTACTTTATAGATACCACTTATTATAAAGAGTAGTGGAGAATGAAGTCTTAGACCTTACTATTTAAGGTTGTATGTCACAAGTTTCTCGAAGATTCAAAAAAATTATCACGAAAACTCTTGATAATTCTATTTATTATGTTGGTGATGATTAATTCATTGAAGTTTGAAAATTATGTTAAGGTAAAGAAAATGTTGTGAATAACCACAAGATTGAATCACGATTAAAGTTGAATGTTGAAGTTAATTCAAATTCACTACAAATTACAAATTAGTGTTTAAATAAAATGTAGAGAGTTAAGTGTTTTTTGTTATGATTTTTGTATTAAATTAGAAATAAATATTATGACTATCTAGTATATAAAAACTTAAGTATCTAAGTTTGTTGTATAGCTAATGAATATGAATTTATATTTATAAAATTTATATGTATACTTTTTCAACTATTATGTAATGTATTTATCAATTTAATAAAATTATAGTATTCAAATAATTGTCTAACAATTCCATTAACCCCCTTTTTTGCAAACCAACCACAACACCCTATCATTCCCTTAAAATTTGCATGCAATGGCACCTAATTCTCTTGAGCCATGCGCTCCAATGGCTATCCTTTTCTTGTTATGCATCATCTTCAATGATATCAAGTGAAGTAACTCGCTTAAAATGTATATAAATAATTTATTATTTTTTTATATTGGTTATATTTACTTGTTGTTTTTTTTCATTTGTTTTCTTTCTCAATTATTACGATCACACAACCACCCACATGTCCACTTTATGGGTGTTGCGACCCTTCACTACCCAGCCACCACTACAAATGTGTTTGTCTGAGACCAACTCCACCACTTATAACCCCATCTCCATAGAAAGTGTTTTGTCATTACAATATCTCTAGTGCTTTTAATACTTATATATCTATATGTGCTTGAAAATAAAATGTGACAAGAAAAAAGGACTTCTTGTAGTAGTTATGATTCGACCAAATATTTAATATAATAAAAAATATAATGATTGATATATATACATGCTTTTGATGGGACTAAATGCTATAATTTAATATGTAATCTATACATATGTCTTGCCTAATAATTTAAATTTTTAAGTTGATTAAATTCTTAACATGATATTAAAATTTTTGAAAGTTCAAATCATGCTCACTTGTTCTTTGTATTTAATTATGAATTTCTCCAAAGAGTCTATAACGAAAAAGTGGATATATTTTAAGTGCTCAAATTTGGTTAATTTCATATTTAAGCTACTTCATGGATTTTGACCTACAATTCAAATAGTCGATGAATTTAAAGCAATTTAAAAATTAATGATTAGTTCTCCAAAAGTGGGTGTGTGTCTTTGAAGAAAAAAAAAGGAGTAAAGAAAACATCATTCACAACTTAAGCCTGTGAGCCCAAGAGGAAACTTGGTACTAACCAAAATGTCTTCACTAAAAAAAGTGGGTTTTCATAGACTTTTATTGCAATTTGATCATTTAAGGCACTCATTTATGTCACCTTGACCGGCTAAAATTGATTATTAAATAAATTTTTAATTTGAGACATGTAGGAAAAAATATACCCAATTACTCTTGCAACACTAAAATTGTTACATAAACCTGTTAGCCTTAAATTTGTATGATGTTAGGCAATGGATGAAATTGACTTTAATTCATGTGGGAACAAGAAAATCTAATGTTGAATAAAATCTAATTAGACTTAAGAAAAAAAAATCCTAAAAATGAAGTTTTGAGTTCCTTTTTCAGCATTTATAAAGTAACTCATTTTATGATATTTGATGTGAACATAGGAGGGGCTTAGCGTGAACATTGTGACACTTAAGCCATTAAGGACAAAAAGAAAGAGAAACAAAATATGAAACAATGGGGACATACCAAACCCAAAATCTAACAAAACTATTAACTGAAGATAAATTTATTTAAGTTAATTAAGCATTAATCTTTTAGGTTTATTAGTTAGGGTTAGCAATAAGACCATAAAGTTGAAATTAATAGTTTTAAGTAACTTTATCATTAGATCACTAGTAACACAATTAAGTATTAGTTACTGATGAGTTTAGGTATCATAAAATTATTTCATTGTGACATAAAGGTCACGGGTTGGAGTTGTAAAAATAATTTTTTTTTTATGAAAATAGGTTTATTACTTAATAAACTTGGTCAACATATTCATGTCATTACTGTCAAAATAATCGAAAATCAAACTTCTACTCTCCATACCATAAACTATTATAATTCAACATCTATAAATAAATCTCCTCAAGTAGCTAAATTCTCACATAAATTGATCACATAACTCTCTTAGGCTTATAAGGAATGGCATGCAAGTCCCTGAAGCTATCTGTTTTGTTGATTATACTCATCATCACAATGTTATTTTATCCAATGATACCATGTGAAGCAGGTCAACCAAATAAGCAAGGTAATTGAATAAGAATCAATCACCAAAGAAATGAAATTTATTGTCCCTAGTTAAGAAAATTCCAGGTTTATGTTGACATTAATCTTGTGGTTCTCCAGTCCACCCTCCGCTTCGTCAGCCCACAATAGCCTATATGTCCAGCCTGCATGTGTATCACACCTACACCACTAAGGAGCTGCTGCTAGTGCTTCATTTGTTCAGGTTCTGGTTTAGTTATTGAGGCTAGGTCTCCATAAAACCGCCTTGAATGTTGCCACAAGTTGGGTGCTTTTGAGACACATATAGGAAATAAAATGTGACATTTGTGAATAAGGAAAGACTTGTATCATCTTGTTGTTTTTAGAACTTTGTGTTGTAGACAATGATTATGATAATTATGTAATTAGTATCACAATTAGAATGTGATTAAGTGAATTATAATCTTCTCTTCAATCAAATTTGTTATTATTACTTATTATTGATGTTAATAATGTCTAAATATTAATTGGGAAGAGCTAGCAATTGAAAACTGACTATAGTGAAACACAATAAGATGAACTCCTCCATATTCAAGAGGAAATGCCTTTGATTGAAGCATGATAAGCAATAGCCTTGAAGCTCCTATTCTTTCCTAGACTAAAGCAAAACAAACTTGAATTTTTCTTAATTACTATAGCCAAAGATTGCACTCCTTTTGCTCACCACATTAATCTAAATCTAACTTGTTGGTTTAGGACAAGAGATGGCAATAGCTCAATTAAGGAATTAACATTGAGAGCCTTCACTTGTCACTAGCTTTTGAATACAACTCAATCTGATAATTTTTCAAGTAATATTGCAACTCTTGCCAATATTTGACATTGTCCTCATAGTCAAAGAATGGCACTTCTTTTTTACCCTTTAGCTTCTCATTGTTAATGAAGAAATAGTTAACCATAAATTATGAAGAACATGTTTAGTTTAATCAAGTAAAGCTAATTGTTGCAAGATTGTAATTTTTATCAACAAGAAAATACCTCAACGAGATTGTTTTTTTTAATAAAGCACCAGATGGTATTACATATAAATCCATGGAGTGAGAACTCCCTAGGAAGCCATCCAAAAAAGCTAAAAAGTCTATTTTCTTCAATGGCTCTTTCATCTATAAGTTCTTAATATTTGATATCAAAGGAACTAATGTTCCCATTATTAGTTCTTGTGGAATAAATTTAGAATTTGTAATTTAATTGAAAATGAATAAATAAATAAGAAATAGAAACAAATTTAGTTTAAAGCTTGATAATAAGAAAAAAAAAATTTGAAGATGCATTACTTGTTGAAGTGAACTAGAAAAGTACAAGTGTGGACCATCACATTTTTTGAAGTTTCTTATTAAAGATGCATTACATGCCATTAGGTTTGCTTGATTGATTTTATTTGTTACGATCACATGACATGTTGCTTTGCACTATTTAATGGCCTAAATGAAAATACAAAAGGCTAATTGAACACTATAAACCACATCACCCATTCATTGAGCGTTTTGGGCCAAATATTTCAAAACTAAACTCATTTTCTTTATTAATAAATTTATAATTAAACAACCAAAATGATCTTAATTTAAATTTAAAAATTAAAGAAAAAACAAAAATGTAAGTAATTTTAAACTAAATTTTCTTAAAACTTTTGCAATGCCCCTACCACCTCATCCTCCTCTCCCACCCCCATCATCATTATCATAATTTCATATTAGTGGGTGACACAAAATGGAAAATGAGACAATGAGCTACACAAACTTCACAATTTGACCAGACCATTGACTTGGAATAAATTTATTCAATTAAACTAACCATTACTTACATGTTTTAGTGCACCAGTAAAATTACTCTATTATAACATATAAGTCATGTAATTTATAGGTTATAAATTTTACTTATAAAAATAATTTATTTTTAAAAATAAAAATAAAATAAAATTAATACATTTGTATTTAGTCAAACTTCATTTAACCATTACTTAATAAATACAATCAAAATATTCATATAAATTTGTAAGATTCATCTTCCAATGCAACATCTATCAATAAGTTTGGTCAAAATAATGGAATATCAAACTTTTACATTCCACAGCATCAACTTGTAATGCATGATCTATAAATAAATCTCCTTATGTAATGAAACTCTCATACACATAAATCATACTTAAACTTGTAAATAATGGCAAGTAAATCTCTAAAGCTATCTGTTCTGGTGATAATCTGTCATTGCAATGATATCTTCTCCAATAATATCATGTGAAGCAGGTCAGCCTAAAAGGCCAGGTAATTGAATATGTACCCATCACCAGGAAAAAAAGGGTTCTGATTTGTTCCATAATTATGAACATTTTGGGCTTATGATGACATTAATCTTGCAGTTCTCTAATCCACCCCCCTCTCCCTCAAGGCCACAATAGCCCATATGTGTGACATGTGTGTGTTGTGGGCCTACACTGCCAAGCAGTTGCTGCCCGTGCTTCGATTCTTTGGATAGGCCACATCTCCATAAAATAGTTTTGAATATTGGCACAGTTTTAGTGCTTTTTAAGACATATATATGAACAAGGGGTCCAATTTTATCTTCTTGTTTTTCTTAACACCTATCTTCCAAACAATGGTAACATAATTATGTAATGTGTATGACAATTATAATGTGATCAAGTAAATCTTAATCTTGACTTCAATTAAATCTATTGTTATTAATTATAATTGATGTTAATGATGTCTAAATATTAATTGTTGAGAGCTAGAAATTGGCATAAGGATGCACCAATTACATACCTCATTGCTTTATCATGCACAAGGTCTCAGGGCATCTTGGAACTTGTAATAGGATATGAAACCCATTGTAGCTAACTACTCAAAAACAAGAAAGATTCTTTACCTGAATTGTTTCTCCATATTTTTGCATTATATTCAGATTGCTTTGTGAACGGCTTTTTGCTAGGTTTGGTTATAAGCACTAGCAATTGGCAAACATGCTTGCTGTTGTGCATTTACATGTCACACAAAGCTCTTTTGTTAAGCTCAAGTCAATGAAAAACAATAGGGAGAACTCCTCAATATCCATATATTTTGTTGTATACAGAATAACTACTGTGCCTAGTTCAAGAGGCAATGCCTTTGATTGAAGCATGATTAACAATAGTCCTGAAGCTATTTTTTTTTATTTTTTTTCAAAATTAGAACAAACAAACTTGAAATGAAGAGTAGGAATATATTCAATAAAAGTATGCCTATGCCTTATTTTTATAATAAGAATATTTAAATTGAAGAGTAAATTTTGGATCATTAACTAGGCTCACAACAAAGTTACCAAATTAATTAGATATTTTTTAGAGATCACTTATTGAATATTCTACTGCCAAATGCAAATTAAATGTATATTTTGTTGAGTAAGGATGAAACTTCTAGTCTGGTTAGTCTAAAATTTTGGATAGATATAACCACTAAAACAACATAGCTAAGTACCCATAAATCTCTTTCAAATCCTCTTGGGGGCAATATGTTATATCTCTATTTGTTTTTGTTTATTGACAATGGTGTTATTTCATATGATAATAAGGTGTTACATCAAAAATTTCACAATATAAAGTTTAAAAAATAATTAAATGTATGCAATTTTTTTTTCTTTTTCTTTTTTTTTTTTTGGCCTGTAACCTCTATACAACAATAAACCCCTCTTACCATTACAATATAACTAACCTTAATTTTATGTAAGGTTGATATCATTTTGACATGGTAATATTGACAAATATTGGATTAGATTGATTTTTGTTACAATGTGAAACAGCTTGCCTACCTCGTCAAGGCAATTTTTTCCCTGTTTTGTTTCATCACTTCAAATGGTTCATTTTGTTGGAAATTGAGAGATTTTGTTTTAACTATGATCTATAACTCCTAAATGTGAATTTAAGACTGTTTGATAAAGAAAACTTAACTAGGTTACGAGGTTCATATGTCACAAGTCATGCAGTTTCATTTTAATATTACATATCTATATATATATATATATATATATATTGTATTTCATAATTTTTGATATACATCTCATTATTTTTTAAATTTTAATAAGATTTTTCTTATGTTAACAGTGATAGATATTTTAGTATATTTAAAAATAATTTTCATTCTAAATTAAGTCAGATGGTTATAAAAAAAATTGATTCTAATTTCATAATAAAACAAATATATTTCTAAATTAATTATTCTATTTTTTATTTCATTTAATTTTCATTTTTATTCATATTTTAATTCTAAACCATGAACTAAATAACTATGAAAAGTAAAATTATGAAATATATAGAAATCATGACAATAAGAATTGTGCTAACTATTATAAGATATTTAAGACTCAACTTTGCTATTTTGTTACAGCCCTGGACTACCACCATTTGGACGACCAATCAAATGTCCTCGTTGTCGGTGTTGCAAACCTACACTGCCCGCCCATTACTATAAGTGTTTGTTCAAGACTAGTTCCACTTCCACCAATAGCCCCATCTCCATACATTGCTTTTAGAACTAGATTAAATGACCTCCAAATTACAATAGAATAACTTTACTAATACACTAATGCTTACACTCCTTATAGCATATTTTATACCAAAAAAAAAAATATTGGTAAAAATATAGGGAGGGCTTTTATCTTGTAGCCATTTTTGTGACACTGGTTATTACAATAAATCTATATAATTGGTACAATTAGAGAGTGTCATTTTGTTGTATTAAACACATAAGGTAAATATATTACTAATATGTGCTAAAAAGGTACTATGGATATTGAAGAACCTTGGAAATGTTTGCAATATTTTTAGATCTAAGTTCAAATTAATTTTATTTTAAAATATTTTATAAGAAATATTTTACAATGAAAAATGTTTGTTATGATCAATCATATTAATTAAAGAATTAATGGATTTTTAATCATAATTATTAGTCCATTTGTATATTCAAAAGTATACGTAATTATAAGAATGACTAGTTCTTATTATCTTAATAAAGTGAAGTGAATCGTTTTAATAATAATAAAAACTAATTTTTTATATAATGAGTAAATAAACTTTTTTAAGTATTTCTTTTGTTTTGATTCAATTAAATTGAGAGTGAAGAATCTGACTTTAAATAATAAATAAAGTTTAAAATATCTTAAATTTCATATTTAAATTTTATACTTAATAACCTATAAACTATACATAATAGTTAGCAAGTTCATGAGATGCCCTACATGCTCATTTTTTGTGGGGATAAGGGGTTTGTATAATTTGTAGGGCAATGAATGAAGTTAAGTAGATCTACTTATGGGCTTGGAGTCCCCTCACCCAACACAACCTATTTTTATTACTCAAGTCATGCGAACAAGTCCAAATGATTTTTATCTATACATAAATACATGAATTTGGTATCATAAAACTTTGCATTGCAAATACCTAAATCCCACATTATCATGAGGTTTGGGTATTAATCACCTTAAATTACAAATATAAAATTTTTTTTTTAAATATTTGCATCATTTTACTAAAATGATGGAATTTTACTTATTTGTTCAAATATAAATAAACTTATTACTTAATTTTCTTTTCTTTTTTTTTTTCAAAATTGTAATTTTTTATCATTATTTTAGTAAATATTAAACAAATATTTACAACATTAAAATCATAGAAGTTAAAGTTCGAATTAAACAATTTTTTATGTCTTTTATTATTTCAATATAAAGATAAAATCTTACCTATTTATTCTAATATAAAGAAAATTATCTTTTACCTCTCTTTTATTTCAAATTGTAATTTTTATATTATTTTTATCATTTTGTTCTAAAAATAGAATCTTATTGACTAACTTTAATATAAAAACAAAATTATTCTTTATTTTTTATTTTAAATTAAAATTTTTTATTATTTTTATCATTTTGAAAGTAAATAAAATTTTTAAAAATAAAACAATATATATAAAAAAATTCATATATAATGAGAGTAAATAATCTAATAAAACTTTTTAATTTTAAAATCAATGATTTTGGTATTATGATTAGAAAAATTAAAATTTTTAAAATTTAATATTAAATACTCTAAATTTTATATTTTTAAAAATAATTATTTTTTAAATTATTAATATTTTATTTATAATTTTAATTATACTATATTTTAATTTTTATTTAATTTCACTTTTAATACTAATTTAATTCTAATATAAATAAATATTATATTTTTAAATTACAAAAATAATTAGTTATACATTATATAATTTAAATAAAAAATATTTAAAATTATTAATTAATAATAATAAATAAAAATTAAAAATTAATTATATAAAAAATATAAATATAATAAAAAATTACAAAAAAAAGAGAATTTTATCTACTTTCATAATACTTTGAACCTAAATTTTTGAAAAAGAAAAATAAAATCTGCCGGGCCTCCTCTAACTCTTCTTTTATTGGCCTGAAGACAAGTGTCTTATAAACATATATAACCAAAATTTTCTTTTTTATAAGATATTTAAAATTTTTAAAATATATTAATTTTTTAATGTTATTATTTACAGTTATTTACATATTTATTAGTTGCCATCTGTCATTCGCTTCGCTTGAACGGCTTGTCACGGGACGAGTTTACGGACACTCTAAACCCGTGCGGCACTAGACAACTTCAAGGGAAAGTTGCTAGTAAGCCTAGAGAGAGAGAGAGCAAACTAAAGACGATTTAGAGAGAGAGGCTTGGAGAAGGAGAGATTGGTTTGATGCCTGGTTGCTTGAAATTACAAATGAATGAGGCTTGGGGTATATATAGCCCTTGGCCTTGGATCTAGAACATTCCTATCCTAGATATTTACAAGGAATATGCTAGGGAATATTACATTCTAGAATTATGTACAGGGAATATGCTGGGGAATCTTCCCAGGTGATTCGGGCCTTTGGTAGCGGGTTTGGACTCCTTTGACGGACTGGGTTTGCATTTGTTGGCCCGTGACATTCTCCCCCACTTAATTCGGCGACGTCCTCGTCGCTGCTTTGTCTTTGTAGCACCGGATTTCGTCGGGGAATTGCCATAGTGTATCCTCTCGTTCCCAACTGGCCTCTTCGTGAGGGTGTCCCTTCCATTTCACAAGGTACTCCGTATAATTGGGCACACCCCTTCTCCGTATCCTTCGATCTGCAAGGATGCCTTCTACTTCCTTGTTGAAGGCAGTGGTAACGGCTGTTGGTGCTCGTTTGGACTTGTTCCTCTCAGGGTCTTCCATGTCCTCGTGGTATGGCTTAAGGAAACTCACATGGAAGACAGGATGGATTTTGAGGTTGGGCGGAAGTTGTACCTGGTAGGAGACTTTCCCAATGCGTTTTATGATTGGAAAGGGGCCTTCGTACCTTCGAATAAGTCCTTTGTGGACTTTGCGGTGAGACTTGAATTGTTGTGGGAGTAGCTTCACAAGCACTTTGTCTCCCTCTTGGTACTCAATGTGCCTCCGTTTATGATCCGCCCATTTCTTCATCTTGCGAGCGGCTTTATCTAGGTGAGCCCGGGCAATATCAGCTTGCTCGTGCCATTCCTTGGCTATTTGATGTGCCATAGAGCTCTTGCCGCTGTATGTGGAGGCCATGGCATGTGGTGTCATGGGTTGTTGGCCGGTAACAATCTCAAAGGGGCTTTTACCTATGGCCTCGCTCCTTTGGAGATTGTAGGAAAATTGAGCCACATCAATCAACTTGGGCCAATCTTGTTGATGGGCACTTACATAGTGCCTCAAATATAGCTCCAACAATCCATTGATGCGCTCGGTTTGGCCGTCACTTTGGGGATGGAAACTGGTGGAGAAGTTGAGATCGGTCCCCAAGAGTTTGAAGAGTTCTGTCCAGAACCTTCCAGTGAAACGTGGGTCTCGATCACTTACAATGTCGCATGGTACTCCCCAAAGTTTGATATAATGTGTTTGAGAGGAAAGCGCGGGCAGCTTCCTCTGCGGTGCAGTCCCGAGAAACTGGTATGAATGTAGCATACTTACTGAATCGATCTACGATCACCATGATGCTCCCATAACCTTCAGACTTGGGCAAGGCCATGATGAAGTCCATGGACAAGCTTTGCCATGGTCTTTCGGCAATTGGCAAGGGTTCCAAAAGACCTGCAGGGTGGTGTAGATCGACCTTGTCTTGCTGGCAAACAAGGCATGTGCGAACGTATGCTTCCACGTCATCCCGCATTTATGGCCAGTAGTAGGCAGATTGGAGAAGGGCAAGGGTGCGTGCAACACCAGGATGTCCTGCCCACCGAGTATCATGACATTCTTTCATGATCTCCTTCCTTAAGTTCCCGTACCGGGGAACCATGATTCGGTTGCCGACAGTCAAAAGTAGCCCATTGTCTTCCCAAAACCGTCGGGTCTTACCTTCACGAGCTAGTTTGACAAGGTTCTGCATCTTGGGATCCTTGTCTATGCCTTCCTTGATGCGAGAGATGAGAAGGCCCTCCGGTCGACTAAGAGTTAACGAACTAAGCTCCGCTTTCCTGCTAAGTGCATCGGCTATCACGTTAGCCTTGCCTGGCTTGTACTTCAGCTGGTAGTCGAACTCGGCAAGGAAATCTTGCCACTGAGCTTGCTTCGGGCTTAACTTCTTTTGGGTTTGGAAGTAAGTTGTGGCCACATTGTCGGTTAGGATGGAGAAGTGTGAGCCAAGCAAGTAATGTCGCCATGTCCGTAGGCAGTGGACAATGGCCGTCATCTCCTTCTCTTGCACGGTGTAGCGGCGCTCCGTGTCGTTTAACTTCCGGCTTTCAAAGGCAATGGGGTGGTCATCCTGCATAAGAACACCTCCAATGGCAAAGTCAGAAGCATCAGTGTGTACCTCAAAGGCCTTACTCAGGTGTGGAAGGCTAAGGACCGGCTCCTCAGAGATGGTTTTCTTTAAACCATCAAAGGCATGTTGAAATTGTTCCGTCCATTTCCATGCACGATCTTTCTTCAATAGGTCGGTCAAGGGTGTCGTCCTTGCTGAGTACCCTTTGACGAACCGACGGTAGTAGTTGGCTAGACCAAGGAAAGATCGTAGCTCCGGGATTCTGGTTGGTGGCTCCCAATCCATGACGGCTTTTACCTTTACTGGATCCATCATTAGCTGTCCATCCCGAATGCGGTGGCCAAGGAACTCTACTTCTTGTGTGGCGAATGAGCACTTTTCTCTCTTAACGTAGAGTTCATTGTCATGTAGCACTTGGAAGACTTGACGTAGGTGCTGCAAGTGTTCATCAAGTGTCTTGCTATACACCACGATGTCGTCTAGGTACACGACCACGAATCGATCGAGGAAGGGATGAAATAGCTTGTTCATGAGAGTGCAGAAGGTTGCCGGTGCATTGGTGAGACCAAATGGCATAACCAAGAATTCAAAAGAGCCATACCTTGTCACGCATGCTGTCTTAGGCTCGTCTCCAGCTACAATGCGTACTTGGTAGTACCCCGAGCGTAGGTCTAGCTTTGAGAACCAGCGTGCATCACCAAGCTGGTCGAAGAGATTCGAGATCAAAGGTATCGGATACTTGTTCTTTACGGTGACCTTGTTCAATGCTCGGTAGTCGATGCACATGCAGAGACTTCCATCTTTCTTCTTTTGGAAGAGCACTGGGGCACCGTAAGGGGACTTCGAGGGCTGGATGTAGCCTGAATCCAACAAGTCATGGAGCTGTTTACGTAGCTCCTGCAATTCGGGTGGTGCCATACGGTAGGGTGCCACGGCAGGGGGCTTGGCATTCGGCTCCAACTCGATTTCATGATCCACCTCTCGCCTAGGTGGGAGTCTTTTTGGCAACTCTTGTGGCATGACGTCCTTAAACTCTTCAAGGACTTGTGCCACCTCAGTAAGGCAACGTTGGGGTTAACATCCCCATCGTTGAGTTCACGGATGGTAGCAAGGTAGCTAGGGTCAGATTTCATACCTCGCTTGAATTGTAATGCAGATAAGGCCTGGCCCTCCATTCGTTGGGCACGTTCTGCAGGTATGGTGCAAGCCTTTCCTCCCTCCAATATTCCGAGTGAGTTGGAAGCTGGGAATAAGAAGACGTGTACTTTATCGAAGAACTTCATGCCTAATACCACTTTGAAGTCGTCCATAGGGACTACGGAGTAGTCGATGCTTCCTTTCCATGCACCAAGGGTTGTGGGAACGCCTTTAGCAATGCCAGCAATAGGTTTTGCTGGTGAGTTTACTGCTTTAAGGGTCCCGCCTTTACTTGTCAGCTTGAGGCCAAGCCGCTTGGCCTCCTCCATGGAAATGAAGTTGTGGGAAGCTCCGGTGTCTAGCATGGCTCTAGACTGCTTCCCGTTGATGGTGAGTTGGACGTACAGCAAACCCTTATGGTCAACATGGGGTTGTGTGCTTTTCCCCTTCATGGTTGCCAAGATTCGAAGTGATCCCATCTCGGTCTGACCTTGCTCGTCTTGTGAAGAGTCATCTTCAAACTGGCTCATGATAGCATTGAGGGTTTTGCGCTTGGGGCAATCCTTCATCCAATGGGAACCATTGCAAATGAAACATGGAGTTTTTGGTTTGGAAGATTCTGACTTACCTCGATCATGCCATTCACCATGTGACGAGGCTTTGGCCTTCCCTTTATCCTTGGACCCTTGCTCCTTGCGTCCAGATTTCTCTCCCCCACTTTTACCCGGGTTGGATCGTTTCTCCTTGGATTGGGTGTTGTATTCCACGAGAGATTCGGCGGCGGCAATGGCGTCATCCAAGCTTTGCACATTACGTCTCTCTAGTTCAACTCTAGCCCAATCTTTTAATCCATCCATGAAGTAGAAGAGAGAGTCTTTGTCAGACATGTCCTCAATCTCAAGGATGAGGGTGGTGAACTCCTTGACGTAGTCGCAAATGGTCCCTCCTTGCTTTAATCGTCTAAGGCGACCTCGAGCTTCCTTCTCAGCGTTGCTTGGGCAGAAGTGCTTCTTTAACTCCCGCTTGAAGTCCTCCCAAGTGTCAATCGAGCAAATACCTTTGCCAACGTCACCGTGCTTGCGACGCCACCATAGTTGAGCAGCATCTCGCAGGAATGTGGGGGCAGTGCAGATCCTAGCTGCATCATCTCGAACAAACTTGGCTTCGAAGTATTGTTCTAAGCCAAAGAGGAAGTTCTCCACTTCCGTAGCGTTGCGAGTGCCATTGTAGGTAGCTGGCTTAGGCACTTGGATTGTGCCAAAGTTGTTGGTGCCGGTGGAACATGAGCCATTGGCAATGGCTTGTTTGTAATCAGCACGAACATCATCTACCTCATGTCTAAGGTCTCGTAACTCAACTTCAGTAAAGGAACGATCATTACATACCTCTCGTCGGATGTCGTCAAGATCACTCTTGAAGGATTGACTGATCTCCCGAAGGGTGGATTTCACCACGCGAGTGACTTCCCCGAATTCCGTCTCCATGTTGTCAATTCGGGCAGCCTGCTCCTCAAGGGCTGGTTCAATCCTTGAGAATTTCTTCTCCAACTCTGCAACACGAAACTCTAAGGCCTCCATTAGAGCGGTCTTTGATTTACCGCGCTTTGTGGTGTAGGTCCATTGTTCCTCTCGACCACGGCTTTGCTCCTCCACACAAACTTCGTTGACGGAAGCCATCTTTGGTGCTGAACGGTAGCAACCAAGGCTCTGATACCAACTGTCACGGGACGAGTTTACGGACACTCTAAACCCGTGCGGTACTAGACAACTTCAAGGAAAAGTTGCTAGTAAGCCTAGAGAGAGAGAGAGCAAACTAAAGACGATTTAGAGAGAGAGACTTGGAGAAGGAGAGATTGGTTTGATGCCTGGTTGCTTGATGTTACAAATGAATGAGGCTTGGGGTATATATAGCCCTTGGCCTTGGATCTAGAACATTCCTATCCTAGATATTTACAAAGAATATGCTAGGGAATATTATATTCTAGAATTATATACAGGGAATATGCTGGGAAATCTTCCCAGGTGATTCGGGCCTTTGGTAGCAGGTTTGGACTCCTTTGACGGACTGGGTTTGCATTTGTTGGCCCGTGACAGGCTGCTAGTAAAACGAGTGGATTTTGTATCTCAAATCTTCCCACAATTATCTACTAAAAACAAAACACACCCAAAAAAAAAAACAAAAGAAAAGAAGCAAAGGCGCTGAAAGTGTCCAGACATGGCCAAAAGGTCAGCGCCAGCAGCACCATTATCGTTGATCTCATCATTTCTCTCAATCCAATGGCGTCTATTCCACTAATCATTCTCTCTCTCTCTGCCTCCTCTCTCCCTAAACTCACTTCAAAACTCACCTTATTTGGCTCCAAAATCATTTCAACAACCCAAAAGCACACGACTTTCTGTAATGGCCGCAGCAGCCCCCAATGCCACAACTACTCCAACGGCTGCCACGGTTGTTCCGACGGTGATTATTGGCGGCAGACGAGTGGGCAGGGCGTTGCAAGAAATGGGTAGTGCCAGGATTTTTGTTGGTGAAGAAAGGAGACTTCGTGCCACTTGATTTTGAAGGGCCTATTTTGGTTTGTACCAGGAATGATGATCTAGAAGCTGTTCTTGAATCCACTCCTAAGTTCAGATGGAAGGGTACGTATTTCCAATTATTTTAGATTTGTTTTGAGCAATTATGGTGAAAGATATGAACTTTACTGATAATTGAATCATCATTCATTACTAGGTAACAGAAAAATTGAACTAGAGCAGATGAACTGGGTTCCAAAACTTTGTCATTTGGTTCAAGAAATGGGGGAGGAAGAAAGGGTACAACATTTGCGCTCTGCTGAGCTTCTGGTCCTCTCGTCAATGGTAATTCATCATCGTGGTTTCGGTTCCAGCAATGGCTGTTTGTCCAAATTCTCCCCTTTTTTTGTTCTTATTTCTCCTGCTTAATTGTATAATTGTTTGTGTCATTCCGTGCTTTGCTAAGTAGTTTTCATGCAGGTCTGGTTCCTGGGCAAATTCTCTCACACGTAAGCCAAATTCGATGAAGTTAAGCAGAAAGAATTTTAGTAAACATTCACAGCATTTCCGCATGTGTTGTACTTTTTTGGATCATTTTCTAGGTTGATGATTTATCAGTTTGACAATGTTTTCTGACACATATTGATCATCTATCGTTTGCGCTTATTCTCTGGTTAGAAGATAGATAGTCTTCTTCATTGTAGAACTGCATCTAATGGAGTGGTCAGCAGAAAAAAATTTCTGTGCTAACCATTTATTCCCACCACGAGAGTTTCTTTGCGTGCATTAGCCATTGTCATCTCTGTGCATCATCTCTGACCCTCCATCTAGTACACTGGTTGCCTCATCAAGCAAAAAAATTTTGGGATTCTATAGTATTGCTCTTGCAATGGCTATTCTCTGCTTCTGTCTACCAGACAATTGGACTCCCCATTCACCTACAGAGGTGTCATAGCCTTGTGGTAAGGAACTAATAAAATTGTGAGCATTTGATGCTTCTGCAGCTGCAGCTATCTCGTCCTCATTAACATCACCCTCCTTCCCGTAGTCCATATTCATCCTGATGGTTTCATTGAATGGTATTGGTTCTTGACTAACCAATCACATCTGCTGTCTTAGCCAGCTTAGCTTTAACTTCCAGATTTTGACATTATCCAAATATATATGACCAGAATTAGTATCATAAAATCTCTCTATGAGACCTACCAGTGTAAACTTGCCACTGCCACTCTCTCCAACTAAAGCAACAGTCTACAAATAAAATTTTGAGCCGAGTAAATGAATTGTAAGAAACAGTATGATTACAGCCAGATCAATCCATGTTTTTCAACGTGCTTGAACTCATATTTCTTAGCACTGTAGAATGGATTACTAAGACTTAGACAACAAAAAATGCATTTCCAGGGGGAATATCAACACATAAGTCACTGAAAATTTGAACATCTTGTTGCATAGGGTACTTGAAGCTGACATGTTCAAACTTCATGTAACCATTTACATGTGAAAGTGTGAGTCCTTCTCCACTGCTTGAGTCAATTTTGACCTTCCTATCAAGGATTGCAAATATTGAAGCTGCTGAATCTTGGGCTTTGGTTCTGTCTGGAGCCATGCCACTGGATTGTGAGACTCCAAGGGCTGCAATTGTCAGTGCAAAGAAAACCTGCAAGTATTGTGCATCAGAAATGGACCAGAAACAATTCTCAAGATGAAGGATAGAACAATATTCAACTCATACCTTGAAAACTTCTCCAAAGTGTTCTTTCCCACATTGCACCACTTGAGATCCAATGTAGAAGATTAACACATTTGTGCGGTAAAGAACAAAGAAGGAGAAGCCAAAACCTGCACCACACCCAAGTTCAAGCCGAACACCTTGCTTCAAGGATCCTGACATTTCTTTTTGTATAGATCCATCACCTTCTTCTCAGCACAAAATGAGGTGACAGTTCTGATACTGCCAAATGTATCATTTGCCACTTGACTGGCTTCTTCATACAGCAGCTGCAACACATAGACCATTGTCAGTGTTTGAAGTATCCAATCAATAACCAAGAGATAAGAGAACATCCAGTTGGATGAGTAACAAAGGTGACACAGCAATCCTTAAGAATGCCAAAATCCAGTTGGATGCAAATGATATAATAAGTGCTGCTATAACTGTGGTGATATTCTGGACAAGTAAGCCCAAGGTGTCACCAACAAGAGTCCTTACTGTAGATGCATCAACCAACAACCTTGAACCAACTGCACCCCTGGCATGTGCAAAATTTTCACAGTTAATAATTCTTGGTATGGCAAAAATTGAGAGTACCTAAATTGTTTTTTCTCTTACAAACGTTGAATTTGGCATAACTGCAGTTGTCCGGTTGTGCATAACCTTAACCAGTGCATCTTGGACAATGTGTTCTGATTTGGCATCAAGCACACTTGTGGCTTCATCGAGAAGAATTGAGTACCATGGTCACTAACCATTGTGTCGAGCCCCTAAAGCATAGATGCAATAGTCCTAATTAGAGATGCAAAGCTTAGCAATAGAATAAAAAAGAATTGGTTAGAGAATTGTGAAGTAATATGCATGTAAAACAAAACAGAACACTCAATGAAGTTGCAGAACACTTGCCAAAGAGCAGACAAGTAAGCATTTGGCCTTCTGGAAAAAGCATTACATGCCATTTGTTCGTAAAGAGACAGTAGATTTACCTGAGGAAGGGTCTCCATAAATTTGGCAGCATTGGCAAGTTCAGGCTGTTCTAATCTCCTGGTAAGTCGCATTCTCTTTCCGATATGCTATGTTCTCCTTTATGCTAGTTGCAAATAGAATAGGTTCCTAGCTAACTAGCCCAATCTTCTCCCTAATCCAATTGAGTTTCAATGTCTTTAGGTCAAGACCATCTATGAGTACTTGACCAGAATCAGGATCATAAAATCCTTCAATGAGGCTTATAACAGTTGACTTCCTACTCCTACTTTGCCCAACTAAAGCTGCAGTTGTACCACTAGGAACTTTCAGTGAAAATCCAGAGAAGGTCTGAACGTCAGGCCTGGCAGGGTATCTGAAATGTACATCTCTAAGTTCAATTTCACCATGCTTCTCTTCCAGTCTCATTCCATTTGTTTTATGGGCATCAAACCTTGGTTTTTGCTTGATTGTCTCAAACATCTTGTACACCACAGCTTGCCCTGCTGCAAATGCATTCAGGGATTGAGATGCCTGACCCAATGATCTAGTTCAACCAGCAAAACAATTAAGTATCTGCTTTCCAAATAAGCACTTGCATTCCAAAAATAAGCACCTTCATTTTTTAAGTCTTGGATAATAAACATTATTTGCAAATTTGACCATCATAAGTACTTACATTCCACCAGTCAGGAGGTTAAACATAACAACTATGACCCTCCCACCATCATAGCCTTTCTCTATGATCAATTTAGATCCATACCATATAGTGAGACCATAGCTGGCATAGATAACACAAACCATTACACCAAACCCCAAGCCTTAGGCAAGCCGTTGTTGAACACATGCTTTATATGCAATTTTTAGCTTATTGTTATATCATTCAATGGCATGCTTCTCTCCTCTTAAAAATGTAACCTGCATAAGTACAAAATGTGTTCATCAAGATACATATATGAGCAAGTTATATGTTGATCTGCTGATCCTTTGGCCTACTGTACTGATGCCTTCTACTGTTTGTTCTAAAACATTTCCAGCTTCTGTGTGAGCAATTTTTGTGGAGATGGAAATTTCTGAAACTAAAAAAACCATAGTTCCACCCACAATCACAAGTAGAGGAATGCAGGAAAGCAAAACTACAGCCAGATGCCATCCTTTTATAAAAGCAACCAAAAAGATACCTATGAATATTGATGGTAGCTGTATAAACTTCCCAACATGTGATGAAAGCATTGATTAAGATGCATGTGGCATGCTGACAACTTGCTAGCAATGAAAATGAAGGTAGAATAACAAAAGATACTACACAATTCTTTGGAAGCATGAAATGACATACCTTTTCACCCATGGCATCCTGTATGAGAACCTTGTCACCAGACCTTTTTCCAACAACTTCACTGGTTGTTGTTTCTGTATCAAAGAAGCCAATATCTTGTTTTAAAATTGTTCTCAAGTACAGGCCTCAAATGCAAGCAGCCTGTCTCTCTCCTGTTACCATCCAACATGAAACCTTTTCATTCAGTGATACAGTAATAACAAACTTAGTGTACAACAGACGATTTTTCTGAAAGGGTCAGTGGTCTGTAATGCCCAAAATTACGGCCTGACCTACAGGGCAAGCCAGCAATGAGGGCTCTTTAGCCAATTAGATTGAACACCATGAGAAGACAGAGATTCTAGCGTTCAAGGTAAGCTTCTTAGAATCAGTTCCCAATACATAAAAATCTTGACTCAGAAGCATAATTCCAAAATGCCTTTATTGTCCTAGAAATCTTATTTGCTTGATCCAAAATTTCACATTGGCTGGTAAACTAGCAGTCCTGCTTGTATTTATCTTCTGTTCACATGCTAACAGAACTTACACCATTCACATACACACACATATGGAGTACTCAGCATGATACTATAGCTAGAGATAGTGAATTCAATTTCAGCTACAGAATATAGCCTAAAAAAGGTGCAATATGGCAAAGAAGAAGATTTAATCTGAACTTACATGGAAAAGCAAGGATGAATGCATAAACAGCCAACTACACCAGCTTTAGTACTGCCTGAAAATCACAGCAGAGAGTGCACGCTGAGTTATTAGAACAGGAAACAAATTGACCAGATTGATCAAAATTTTCATGAAAGAAACAAATAATTTTGGTGCAATAGATATTTGGTGACATAATGAGATGTAAGAGCATTTTTAAAGTGGCTAGGCCATTAACATGTTTGAACACATGGGAACAAAGTTGTTGACCCAAAATCTGACTTAATCAGCCAAAGTTAAGATCTTCAAGCACACAAATACTGCAGCCACTATCTTGGTAACCATATACTGCTGATGACCATTTACTCAATAGCATTCTTCTAGTACAAAGAGCATGTACCATTAGTCTTATTTGCAATTGGATTGATAATAAGTCTAGCCTCGAAGACCCCAACCTCACAGTACCCATAAGACAATATCAAACATACAGTGGGTAATTAGGTGTGTATTCACAATTTCACTGCAAACTTTATACTTGGAGGGTAGCATACAACTTGTACACCAATACCGTCCCTTGACTTGCCATGAGATTGGCTTGTGGGACCTACTGCCTAATAGAAAAAACACAAGGAATTTGCAATGCCAAATGCAGGATGGTGCAATCCATTAAACCCATGACGCTTAATTACAATCATAAAAAGAGCAAAAATATAAAAAGGCAATCAATCAAGATTTTCCATTAACTCACCAAGCCGACTTCATGAACAATGTGTGTTTCTGCTGTGGAACCAAACGAATTAATAAGTTGGCCAAAGATGATTGTCGCGATAGGCTGAGTCACGCCATTACCGACGGCAGACAGAGACCCAATAACCATCATCGAGCCGGTCAGCGAAAGTGAAGAGCTTGTAAAACGGCACTTTCTGCACATCCCCTTTTCCAGCCTTTGTGACATTGGCATCCCTCATGGCTGGAACAAGATTTTATAAGCCCTCTCCCAAACCGGTGGCAGGACAACTCAGTCAAGGTTTGCTGGATAAGGAGTGCACAACAAAAATAACCCAAAGCACAAGGGAAAATACAACATCCAGCAACAATTAGCAGCAGAAGATAAATCCCACAATCTACAAATGGATAGTTAATACGCACACCTCAATCTCCCAACTTACACTAAAATGTTAAGCCATTACTTGTTGGCTAACTTTTGGCAATATTGCTCAAATAAATCTTAAAGTGCAGCGCATCGATGGAAACCCTTTTGACACAAAATGGATGAGAAAATGCATGACCTTTTGAGCCTGGATTATCTCTCCAAACAAAAGAAGCTGCCATATGATACAGAAGACAATCACAAAAGCATGAAGTTACAGATCAGTAATAAGACAATCATAACTAACCACAAATTCCTAACAACCATAGAGATGTAAACAATATATCAAGAAACTACTAGATTGACACTTAGGGTATTTATAGAATTGTAGTCAGCATGTTAGGCAAGATGTAATCCTAGAAAAAGAACAACAAAAAATCCATAGTAGAGTTCATTTGTGTGTGTGTTGCATGTGCCCAAATGTATTAGGCATCACCAAAGTTAACATGAGAGCATGTTATCCGAAAAAAAAAAACCAAAAAAAAAAAAAAAAAATCCAAATATTTCAAACACAATGATGTTAGACTATAGTTCAGGGAATTACCTGACATCAGCAGGAAGATAGGATGAAGGATTGATGCGACAATGCAACCTTGGATTCAAATTTGCAGCACTAAAAACACAAACACTTGGATCTAGGAAGCTGGCATAAACCAGCTGGCTATTACATGAGAATACTGCAGGAGAAATTGGTGCAAAAGATTCACTCAGAACCCACTGGAAATCAGAAAACCAAAAAACAAAATGCATTACAAACATGAAAACAAGACGTTAGTTCCACAAACAAAGTGTACTAAAAAGAAAGTACCTGCTTTACACATTCAAGTTTTGTGGGTTTCATATATGGCAAGCTGAGTTTCATGTACAACCAGGAAGTGTATCTGGACCTGATGAAATTGGACACGTTTCTCTGACTGTGCTGCCGATTGCCTCCCAGCTAGAACCTGCAAGAACCTTGTCTTCTGCTTTTCCCACCCATCAGAATTCCATACACAAATCTGAAGAAAAGATAAACTCATAAGAAATTTTGGAATTTAAAAATGCATACTTCATTTTAATCAAAAGATAATTCCCTCTTTGGACTAACTGATGTTTCGCTCCATTGATTTTTCCACTGGTTTTGACGAGTGAAATGTCACATGAGCCTCTGTTGTGCATTTGATTGGCGGTTTCTTTCTTTGCTCTTTATTGCTTACAAACATGCAGGACCTAATGAGATGATTGTGTTCATTTTCTGCATGCAAAATGCTTTAGCTTTGCTCTTAATTCTCTTAAGGCCCGCAAAAGGTACAATGTCAGAAGATGCATTGACAAAATTTCCATAAGATTGATATTTCTTCATAGAGTGGGAAAAAATAACAGAGTAGAGAAAGAAATATGCACAAATTTGATTACTGCTGTGATGGCAACGTCTGCCGTAAAAAAAGAAAAGAAACAAAATTTATAACTGCTGATATTTCCTGCTCAAAGGAAAGACTAAATAAACAGAACTACTTTTCAAGACATGCCAATTTACAATCTCTTACCTGCAGTTCTAATGTGCATCCACTGGTGATTGCCACTCATCCACACAAAGCAAATCAATTTGCATTGGGGCCATTGGATGGTGGGCTCCATGTATTTAAGCCTCTTGAATCTGAAGGAAAATGGGGTTTGCCTCCACCTGCTGAGAATGGGTTCAGATCAAGCCCAGAGATGATCCTAAGCTAGAGCACAAGTTCTTTTATATTCTTGGCTTGCTGGCCCATTCCAAATTTAGGTATGTACGTCATTTGACTAGCTTCTGCTGGCTTTTCTTTTGTTTTCTTTTGCTTTTTCCTTTTTTCTGTGGTTGTTGTTAACTTTGACCAACCCTTATGTCTGTATGCCACTTCTGATCATTCCTAAGCTTGGGAATGCTACGGCATAACTATTCATTCCAGCCAACTAATTACTCTGTTAAAGGACTTTGTAATTTACCTTATATCAGATTTTGAATTTCTGTATTTCCTTTACTGCATTACTCAGCCCATGGTTAATGGTTTTAACCTTGCTAATACAATATATTTCATGGCTAGGTTACCAATTGTCACATTTCCTTTTTATTATAGGTGTCTTTCTCTCTGTTGTGAGGAGTATCTAACCTGCAGTTATAGAATCTAAAACATGGATTTAGTATAATTTTTATTCCTTTGTTCCTTTCTCATTCAAATTTTGATTTATATTCTGCATGCAGCTGTGTAATTTACTTGAGGAACAACTTGCAGAAGATGTATAACCTTACATTTTCCATGGGATACCATGTAAGGTAAATGATGTAGGACTGCTAATGGTGAATGCCTTTTGCCCTCCAGAAATTTCTTAAAGGAAGGTTTTTATGTATTTTGTGCTACAATTGATTTCTTCCTTTTCAATTGGGGAAAAGCATGAAATGGTTCTGATCTTCTTCAAATATTAAAGGATTGTGTATCTGGTCAACACCTTCCATTCTCTTTTATCCCCTTCTCTTTGGGATCTTGGATATCAGTAATATATCCAGATTCAGTCATTGCATCTGGCTCCTTATGAGAGGGTTTTGTCCTATGCAAAGTAAGTTATTGCAAAAATTAGGAAAGTTAGAATACACAATCTTGCTTAACAGTGCAACCTCAACTAGAGATCTCCAATTTGTTTGGTCTAGCCGCATATTGATAAACCTATTCAAAACAAGAACTATTTGATGAAGCTCAAAACAACTTAAATAAGGTAGCTGGTAGATGAAGTAGTAGTCAATTTGACATATGCCCTCATAGTATCGGACCGAACATGTGCATGAGCTGTCATTTTATTGTCCAATGCATGTTGCTTGGCAACCAACGACCCAAACACTTTTTATGACTTTGATGTCAATGCCCTAATCTCTCTCAACTTGTCATGCACACTTACTTGTGTAAGTGCCTATACTCAATCCTTATGCCCACGCAATGTATGTTGGAAACCAATCCTTATGTTGATAACACACAACGATTGTTGGAAACCAAAAAAATATAAAGCCATAAGACGTTAGATTCTTCGGCCTTCCTTTTTGACCCAAGGTCTTTTCTCACTCGACACCAATGCCCTGATTTTTCCTAACTTGTTCTCATGCATATGTTCTTGTCACACTTGTTTCCATGCTTACTTGTTTAGGTGCTTACACAAAATCCTTATGCTGACGCAACATTTGTTGGAAACCAATCCTTATGTTCATGCAACATGCAACGTTTGTTGGACATCATGGAAACTTAAAAGGCATTGGTTTTCTTTTTTAATATGAGATTCTTGTGTGTTATTATCACTTTTTTGATTTTTGAACCACAACTTATGACTTAAACTCTAAATCTTAAAAAAGTACAAGTAACTAAAAAGTTAATAGGTATGATATTATATTTTAATTTAAATTTTTAAAATATTAAATTTATAATTTTTTTTTACTTATGTATTTTTTATTTGTCTTATTTTTAATATAAAATTTTTTAATTATATAATTTATATTTAAAACTTTAATATAAATAATTTAAATTTTCAAAATTTAAATAAGAATTTTTATAAAGTACCTAAGTGTGTTGACAAAAAATTTACATAAAAACTCATTTGCTTATATATTTGGACAATTGAATTCATACTTTTTTTTGACAATTTATTAAAAGTTATTTTCAAATAAATTGTAAATAGTCTGAATTTTAAGCTCAAGTCTAAGTAGGGGTTTCTGTGAAGTATCCAAGTGTGTTGACCAAAAATTTACATGGAAACTCATTTGCTTATGTATTTGGACAACTCAATTCATACTCTTCTTGACAATATGTTAAATGTTACCTTCAAATACATTGCTATTAGGCTTCAAAAATGCTATGGAGCAATAGATTTCTCCAACAACTGTTAGTAGACCTGAGCTTAGACCAATTACTAGTTTGAACTGTGGGCCTTAATTTTGAGGAAGAAAAGAATAAGTAGTTCTCAGTTTTAGTTCCGTTCCCTGGTTAGACTTTTACTTGTTGGGTTTCAGAAAAACACAAAATTCAACAGGACTGGTCTCAGTAATGGCTTTACCAGAACTCGAGAACCAGTTCCTCTTCGACCTCATTTCGATTTGAACCGAAACAGGAGTTGCCCCAAAAACTGTCACTAACAGCCTTCTGTAATATTAATAGGTGATCTGTTTTTGGTTTCCAGCAAAGAACATGCAGACAAGGATCTAACATTTGCAGGCAAAAGCCTTTATCTCTTTACATCACTTTATAAGCCTGAGCTTCAGTTCTCTCTCCGCAATATTTTCTGCACGAATTCTCCCAGGATTTTATTAATGTCATTGCTTTGAGAGCAAGTGCATCAGAGTTTAATATAAGTGATAAAAATAATCCCATCAATCTCGTTATTGTCAAAAAAGGCAGAGGATAAATAATGTCAGTTATCTTGAATATCTAAAAAAATATTTCCCATTAAGCTTTGCTAAACATAGATATTAGAAAAGCTGAAAGTGAGAAACGGACCACTTATATATGGCTTGCTGTATTGCTCCACCAAAAATGGGACATGCATGCGTGCGGCAAGAGTTCATTTAAGCTATACCTAGCTAGCTACTACTTGACCTTTCAAGTGGAAGTTGGCTCATGTGAGGGCGGTAAGGGATTTTTGTTTCTATTTTTATTTTTTGTGATGACTTTATTTTGCCCAGTGATTCTAAGATACCAAAATTGCCCTCTCTTCGGTTTTGGGATCATCAAACGCGAGGTCCGGCATTAGTGAAACTTTTTTATTTGAAGAAAAAAAAAAAAGACATAATAGATAAAGAAAGTCAAAATAAATTCATAATTTTTAATCAATAAAATTTTATATTCATTTGAGATGCTTTTCTTTTGTTATTATTATTATTACTTTTATAAATTTTTTATTTTATTTTATTATACAAAATTTTTAATAATAATTAATTAATTAAATTAAATTATATTAAATTAAAATTTTTATTTTTTATTTAAATTACATTATTTTAATGAATAACTCTTAAAAAAAATTATCTTACTCTTGTTATCTTTATTTTTTTTCTAACATGATACCTTTATTTGTTTATTTTTTTAATCTTAAAATTAGTTAAAAAATTGTTGATTATAAATATTTATTACAAATATATAATTAAAATATAAAAAAATAACACTTTCATAAAATTGTGATATTTAAATTTATTTAAAATCATTGAAATTGATTAATTTTTTAACTCTCGTACATATGAGCTAACATGCCCTTAACATCAATACAACACATTCCTTTTAATGTCACAATAATGTTGATTATTAATTAATTAATAGTTAATAAAATGAACGACGATTCCTCCAAGATAAGTAATAGCAACTCAATGTGGGCCCCAACCAGCAGAAACGGATAGAGAAAGAAAGCACTTGGATAGGTGGCCAAATAAACAAATAAATAGGTAATAATAATAATAATATCTTATAATTAAAAAATAAGTTACAAGTCAAGTCTTTGAACGTGTTTTAGAAATTAGAGCAGTTAAAAGTCTTGGGCACCCGTTTTCTTGGAAGATGCATGGATCTAACCATGCTCTTTCCTTGTCATATACCAACAAAAATAAATAGATATTTTTTGTCAATCACTTCTTTTTCGGTTTTGAATTTTTTACCAATTGGGTTTAGTAGGAAAGTGACCTCTATGGCATTAGAAAGTTGACTATGACCTTAAAAAGTTGACTTCCTTTCATAGATTTGTTGTTGTATATATTTGTTGTGTTTGAGTGAGAGAGAGAAACTAGAATAGCCAGTGGAAAAGCATGTCATTCTAATTTTTATTTTGTTCTCTGTTGCATGCCAATGGATATCACTTCACTAGAAAACATTATTTAGTGGTTGCAATTAAACATATTTTCAAGCAAGGCTAAACATCACTAACGTCAAAATGCTTCTAATTAGGGGAAAGAAAAAAAAGGGTCTTGCCATTACAAATGTTCCAAAGAAGGAAAACACTCAAGTTAATGTAAGTTAAGTGTTTGGCATGTTCCTAGTAAAACCACTAGCACTAACATTGAAATCTTCAGCTTGAATCTCATTTTTTTTTATAGTAAATTGAACTACTCACAACTAATTTATGTAAACTTAAATCTCATTTTCTTTATAGTAAATTAAACTACTCACAACTAATTTATGTAAGGTTTTGGAAATATTATGGATGCAACCTTTTGACTCGTCACTTCAAATGGACCCCAACCTTGTGGAAAAATTTTAAGAAGACCATAAGCTTAATTACTATGTTTTTAACCCTTCAACACGTTGTTGACCCTTTTAAATATTTGCATCAAAGAGTTTTTATACTTTTCTTAAGGCTTTTTCGTAAGCCAAGGAACAAAGCAAATGAAATCAAGAGGAAAAGAGTGATGCCAACATCACTAATTATTTTAGTAATAATCACATACACATAAATATTAGGATAAGTAAGTGGAAATTGGTTTGTAATGATTGTCATATTCAGAATTGCCCTAATCATTATCATAACGATTTTTTTTTTATAATTGATAAATTGGCCAAAATGATATTATATGTCACTATTAGGTGATGATTGGGAATTTATTTTCAATAAAAAAGAAAAGATAAAAGGAGCATGAAAGGATGAAAATTATTATAATAAGTTTTTTTTTTCAATTAATCGATAAATGAGATTGTTAGTTATTAATAATAGTCATATGGTCAATTAGTTTTGAGTAATGTTTGGGCAACAACCAAAAAGTTATTATTAGTTAATGTAGTTATTATTTGTCAATGTTAGTCTTCTCCATTAATTTATTACTCAAAAATGCCACCCAAAAATACAACCCCTTTCCATCATCACACGGTTTTGATTGTACAACATAGGGCTGACAAAATTAGTTAGTCTTCTCCATTCATTTATCACTCAAAAATAATGGATGCAACTTTTTGATTCCTCACTTCAAATGGACCCCATCCTTGTGGAAAAAAATTTAAGAAGACCATAAGCCTAATTAATATATGTATTCTAACCCTTTAACACGTTGTTGACCTTTTTAAATGTTTGCATCAAAGAAAGTTTTTATACTTTTCCTAGGGCTTTTTTATAAGCTAAGGAATGAAGCAAATGAAATCAATAGGAAAAAGTGATACTAACATTACTACTTATTTTAGTAATAATCACACACACACACACACACACACACATATATATTACGATAAGTAAATGGAAATTGGTTCATAATGATTGTTATATTTGAAATTGCTTTGATAATTATCATAATAATTTTTTTTTTTTGATAATTGATAAGTTGGCCAAAATGATATTATATGTCACTAGGTGATGACTTGGAAATTTTTTTTAACAAAAACAAAAAATGATAAGAAGAGTATGAAAAAATGAAAAATATTATAATCAGTTTTTTTTTAATTCATTGATAAATGGGATTGTTAGTCAATGATGATAGTCGTATGGTCTATTGGTTTTGAGTAATATTTGGGCAACAACCAAAAAGTTATTATTGGTAAATATTAATCTTCTCCATTAATTTATTACTCAAAAATACTACTTAAAAATATCATTCAAAAATACTAGCTCTTATCCATCGTTACAAGGTTTTGATTGTAAAACTTAGGGATGATAAAATTAATTAGTCTTCATTCATTTATTATTTAAAAATAAAATTAAAATTTAATAAAAATATTTAATTTTAATTTACCACTAATAATCAAATTTATTAAATTTTAATGAATAATTATACAAATATTATTTATTTAAAAAAAACAAAAGAAAAATTTTTTTTTATTCTTTTAAGATTGGATTTTATATAAATCATTACTTTTAACATGTTGTCCTTTAGATTTCTTTCATGAAAAATATTTATACATTTAGGTATAATTAATAAAATAAAATAAAATAATGATGTGATTTAATTACTAATTTGTCAAAATGCATCCGTGATGTGAGGGCTGGTCTTGATAACTCGGTGGGTGGAAAGTTCTGCCTTTTGCCTTGACGTTTGAAGACGGGTGTATGAAATCAAAGCTCCATTAAACCAATGCAAGGCCGACGTCTGACGGGCTCTTCCTCGGAAGAGTGCAGCCAACCTTTGGTGGGGCCAGACCCACCCAGAAGAAGACTTTCACAGTCGTCGGTTGTTTTGTTTTAGTCAAAATATCCGGCTGTACGCGTTTCTTTTGATGCGCTGAAGAGTCAGTCAAGCCTGATGCAGCCAATGACCAACCAGTTAGGGTCCCAATATTCTACTGGCCAAACTTTATCAAAAACACAAAAAAAAAAAAAAGTTATTTATTTCTTTCCGTATCGGACAAGCTTTATCTAAATCTAATATCTTAAAATTTTTAAGTTTGATAGTATTTTTTTTTTATATATTATTTATTTATTTTTATATAATATAAAATTTTTAAAATTTATATATTTATATACTTAAATTTTTGATAAAGTAATAGTAGTGTAAGAGAATAAAAAAAGAAAAATAATAATGAAAAAATGAGATCATATAATTTTTTAGATAAAAAAACAATAATTAAATATTTTTATATAAATATTATTTTTTAATATTTTTAATTTATAATTATTAGATATCAAGTCATTATATATCTTTATAAAGTTCTTGACAAAAAAAAAAAACTACTTACAATACAATACAATATAATTTAGTAAATTTTAAAAACTATATGTTACAAAATATTAAATTTATATAAAATATTTATACTATAATATATATATATCTTTAATATATATAAAGTTTATATCTCAAATTTTTATAATATTAACTATACACAAATGATGTGATATTGGTGTAATTATTAATTATATATTTGTAATTTGAATCATTAGTTATGATTATTTATTAAATAATTATAAATATACAATCATCATTAGTTAGTGACAATCTTTTCTTTGGTGAAATTATAGGCAAGAAAATTACACTAAAAGGGAAAGTATTATTACTATTGCATTTAAATCACAAGATTTAAATTGAATTAAAATTATAAATAAATAGTTTATATATAAATTTTTATTAATAATTTAGTATTTTTTTTAATTGATTTTGATTTAATTTTTTATTATAATTAATTTTTTTAATAAATAAATATTTATATTTAAATTATAATATTAAAATTTAAATTTATTAATAATAAAATAAATATAAAAAAAATTAATCTAAAATAATAACTAATCTATTAGTAATATAATATTTTTTTTTTAAAAAAATATATCATGCAAAAAAAAAGTAGTGAGTGAAGATCTAATAAGATCAAAGTTAATAAAATTAACTATTTTTAAAAAATTATAATTTTTTGATATATATATATATATATATATATATATTTTAGTGTTATAATTAAATAATAAAAAATAATTTATTTTTATTTTAATTAATTAAAAATTTATTATTATAAAATTTTATTTTATAAAATTTTGTTATTTTTATTTTATTACTATATTTATTTTTTAAGTATAATTTAATTCATTTTAAAATTAAATTCCCGTGACCGTATGGGTTTAGTTTGTCAAAATGCGTAACGTGGTGTGGAGGCTGGTCTTCATAACGTGGCGGGTGGACGGTTCTGCCTTTTGTCTTTGCGTTTGAAGGCGGGTGTATGAAATCAAAGCTCCATTAAACCAATGCAACGCGGACGTCTGATGGGCTCTTCTTAACTTTGGTGGGGCCAGACCCACCCGGAAGAAGACTTTCACAGTCGTCGGTTGTTTTGTTTTAATCAAAATATCCGGCTGTACGCGTTTCTTTTGATGGGCTGAAGAGTCACTCAACCCTGATGCAGCCGAAGACCAACCAGTTAGGGTCCTAAAATTATACTGGTCAAACTTTATTAAAAATACCAAAAGAAAAATGTTATTTATTTTTTTTCATATCGGACAGGGTTTATTTTGATCTAATATCTTAATGTATAAAAAAATTACAAAAAAATTTTTAAAAAAATAAAAAAAATTTTAGATTAAAAATTATATTTACAAGTTGTTCTATATAATTAAATATAAGATATTAATCTTATATCCTATGTGTAGTTTAAGAAGTAAAGAATAAACTAACTCATTTAACTCTAATTACCTTTTTGATCAGAGACACATGTCTCTTCTTTTTTTTTTTTTTTGACTGACAGTTTTAGCGGGTTCAAAGGCGGCACAGGGGTGTTACTACACCGATGTAACAGTGATGCTTCTCATTCGGTCTACCTTTTATGACACGGCATGTGGATCTGAGTCCGGCATTACAAAATTGACTCCTTTTCATGTGCTGTTCTATATATAGGTGCCTTGGCAATTACAATGGTGTGTGCAAAAATTAAAAAACTTCTCCAATTTTTCTTTTTGTGCTTGTTAATTTGCATGACAATGGAGTTCTGTTTTTCCAGGAAACATGTGTTGTGGGCTCTGATCAATTTAATATGGTTAAGTGGTTATGAGAGTTGCCTAAAGGAAGAGAGTTTGGGTTTACTAAATATCAGGGACTACTTCGAGTCAAGTGGGGTGAGGACAGAGCCTGCGTTTTCTTCCTGGACTGATGATCTGGCATCTGACTGCTGCAGCTGGGAACGAGTCAAGTGTAATAGCACCACAGGCCGAGTGATTGAGCTCTTTCTCAATAACACTAGCCTCCACCCAGATGACTCTTATGATTCTGGAAGAATTTGGTTTCTAAATGCCTCCTTGTTTCTTCCTTTTGAGGAGTTGCACAAGCTAGACTTGCATGTGAATGGGTTTAGTGATTGCTACCAGAATCATGGTACATACTACACTTTTTTACTTTTCCTTCTTTGCCTCTTGTTTTCATGTGCACAGCAATTCCAAACCCACACAGATCTGCAGACACAGCTGAGTTAGCCTCTGTTACACAAGAGATTTTTGAGTTAAAAATTGTTTTAATGTCTTAATTGGGAAAGTCATGATAATATATATTGGTTCAATTGTTTCTAAGATTAATTTGTCTTGTAAATGCATAAATGAGAACATGGTCATTGTAAGTTGTAGAAACATAATCACTCTGTATTTATTTAAGGAATTTGTTGTATAACCAAGAAAATTGTTTTTGCAGGTTTTGAGAAGATTTCCAATTTGAAGAAGTTGGAAATCCTAGATCTTTTAGGAAACAACTTCCAAAACAATATCCTACCATCTTTGGGTGAAATTACATCGTTGAGAAGTCTGAATCTGAGTTCTAACAATTTTAAAGGATTTTTCCCAGTTCAAGGTACTCAAATTATCTTTCATCAAACCTTTTTTTTAAAAAAAAAAATTCATTTAATTCTTTTAGTCATTTATCATTTTAAATTTTAAATTATAATTTTCATTAGTAAAAAACATTCTTAAGTAGTTCTTGAAAAGGAATTTGAACTAGAGCACTACATGATCCAACAAAATTAAACAAAACACCTTCTTAGACATGATCATAACTTTTTATTTAGATCAATCTTAGTCAAATCATATATGAAAATAAAAATTTATTTAATTTGTTTAGTTATTCATTTTTTTTAATTGAAACAATTTGTAACATATCAGGTTCGGTGGAGAATTTTATTCAATTGTGACTATATAAAGTCTCCATACTAAAGCCTATGACCATAATTTCTTTAAAATCTACATTTAAGACTTTTTTTTTTGTTTTTTTTTTAGTAATACATTGGAAATTTTGATTAAATTAGAAAATATGATAAATACATGTTAATTTTATTAGTAGAATTTAAATTAAAACTTACATCTTATAAGCATTGGAAAGAGTCTAATTTTTTTCTTTTTTAAAACTTAATTTGTCTTTAACCAATCCAACTAAACCTTGTTGATTGAACCATATCATTTCACTACAAAAAACCAATATAAAAAAGAAAATTATAAAAAAGTTAAAAAAAATAAACATATTTTTCATGGATATGGTATAAAGTAAAAAGTGAGTTTTTTGTACTAGAAAAAAAAAAAAAAAAAAAAAAAAAAAAAAGGATAAATATAGTTACTGTTGCAACTCTTCCATGTTATTGTTGCATATTATAATGGTATGAAAATTTTTTTATTTTAACATATGCATGCACAAAATTAGTACATATATGCTTTCATTTCTCTGTGAAACAATTGTAAATTAGTACAAGGCATGTAAAAAGTAACTCAGCCAATCAAATATAGAATTGGTCTCTCTTGCTCATTTATTTTCCCTTTCAAATATATCTGCAGATTTAGCAAATTTGAAGAACTTAGAAATTTTGGATCTTTCTGAGAATCAACTAACAATGCTGTCAGGTACTGCAGTTCTCTAAATTTAATTTGTTTTGTTCTTTTCTTTTCCCCTAGAGTCAAGTTACAGGACTATGCTGTTGTATTGCACTCTTATAAATTTCTTTTTGGCAGAACTAGCTTCTTTGGAAAACTTAGAACAGTTGGACCTGAGTTACAATGATCTAAGTAATCTTGAAGGAATTGTTGATGGCTTGTCAAAATTGCAAAAGTTAGAGGTGTTGAATCTTGAAGGAAACAACATCACGAAGAGCATTGTTAAATCGTTGGGTGCTTTGACATCTCTGAAGAATCTCGGTCTTTCCAGTTGCCGCCTAAATGGAGTCTTCCCAGTACAAGGCATGTAAAAAGTAACTTAGCCAATGAAATTTAGAATTGGTCTCTCTTACTTAATTTATTTTTCTTTTCATATATATATCAGCAGATTTAGCAAGCTTGAATTAGAAAATTTGGATTTTTCTTATAATAAACTAACAATGCTACCAAGTACTGCTTGCCCTTCTTCATGAGATTTTTGTGTGTTTGATGAGTACAAGTGTTGAAAAGCTTCATATAATTCATTAGAAAACTTTGATTAACAAAGTAAAGAGAAGAAGAGAAAATACACCGAGAATGAGAAAAGACCTTAACCACACAATTAGAAAAATGAAACAAGAAGAATGAGAAGAAAAGACATTCAACCGCATGGACCTCACCTTCGCTGCTGTGCCAGTCCACCGGCAATCCCAAATTCCCATAATCTTTTCTTTTTTCCTTTTTCTTTTATTTTTTGACATTTATTTTCCTTTTCATGTATATATCTGCAGATTTAGCAAACTTGAAGAATTTAAAAAATTTGGATCTTTCTGGGAATCAACTAACAATACTGCCAGGTACTGCTTACCCTTCTTCATGGGATTTTTGTGTGTTTGATGAGTGCAAGTATTGAAAAGCTTCATATGATTTATTAGAAAACTTTGATTAACAAAGAAAAGAGGAGAAGAACAAATAAACACCGAGAAGGAGAAAATGCCTTAACCATACAATAAAAAAAAAAGAAACAAAAAGAATGACAAGAAAAGACATTTAACCTCATGGATCTCACCTGTGCCAGTCCACCGGCAATCTCAACTTGCCCCAAAAATCTTTCCCTTTTCCTTTTTCTTTTCTTTTTTGACATTTATTTTCCTTTTCATGTATATATCTACAGATTTAGCAAGCTTGAAGAACTTAGAAATTTTGGATCTTTTTTGGAATCAACTAACAATGCTGTCAGGTACTGCTTGCCCTTCTTCATGGGATTTTTGTGTGTTTGATGAGTGCAAGTGTTGAAAAGCTTCATATAATTCATTAGAAAACTTTGATTAACAAAGAAAAGAGAAGAAGAAAAAAAACACTGAGAAAGAGAGAAAGAGAGAAAGAGAAAGACCTTAACGACACAATTAGAAAAACGAAACAAGAAGAATGAGAAGAGAAGACATTTAACCTCATGGACCCCACCTTCGTTGTGGTGCCAGTCCACCGACAATCTCAAATTGCCCTAAAATCTTTCTTTTTTTCTTTTTCTTTTTTTTTTGACATTTAATTTTGCTTTTTATTTATATATTTGCATATTTGGCAAGCTTGAAGAACTTAGAAATTTTGTATCTTTTTGGGAATAACCTAACAATGTTGCCAGGTACAAATTGCTCATTTCCATTGGGTTTTTGTGTGTTTGATGAGTATACTCCTAAACTGAAAACCTTATAAAACCTCAATTATGGTATTTGTCCACCAGTAATCTCTATAGCTTGTCTTCAACAGCATTGTTGTTTTCCTAAATTGACCCAAAATCTTTCTTTTTTCTTTTTTTGGCCTTTATCACGAGCTCCCTTTAAGTTGTTACTAATTCCCTAAATTTATTGCTACTTCAAATTAAATCTTTAATCTTTTTCTTTTTCTCCATCCTTTCTTTTTTTTTTTCTTCAATTTATGGCTATACTTCATGTTCACTAGGAATTTATATAAGGTACCCATTTTTACTTAAGTTGTTACACTAAAAGCTTCTTTTACCCTTGTAATTTCTTTTAATGCTGCTCATAAACTTTTTCCTTCCCCAAATCTCATTAAATTGTAGGCACCTATTATTTATAAAGGCATTCTTAGACTTTCCTTATTGTTAGTTCAAACTTAGTCTCTAATCTTTTTCTTTATTTTAATTTTTTGGTATTCTTCGTATTTATTAGGAATTTTATATTTTTATATTAATTTTTAGTTTAAATTTAGTGTTTAATCTAATCATTTTTTTTTTACCCATGCTTACTTAGGATTCTTAAAATAATTATTTGGCTATTTTTTTTGGAAAAAAATAAATTTGTTAGTATGACAAATAAAATAATAATTCAAAGAAATTGGCTAATATATGTATTATTTTTTTCTTATATTTGTACATATAAATTTTCCTAATGAAAAAAGAAAAAAAAAATCTAGACTACCATTATCTATGTCCATATAGCTTTTCCATCGATAGTTTTTTTCCTTGTCTATTGCATACAACACAGAGCCAAGGGATTAACTCTTATGCAACATATGAATACTTTGGTCTTTAAAAGTTTATGATCATATTATTAAATATTGTATTTCATCATTGACATTAGACTAATTTAGGGTCTTTATGGTTGAATCCAATACAAAGCTATGAAATTTAGTATAATATTTTGTCAAATGCTAAATTGGAATTGCATATATTTGAATTTTTTATGGTTTTAACCTAATTTCTTCATATATTTGTTCTATTTTTGGAATAGATTTTGGCCAAATGACTTCCCTCAAAGCCTTATCATTAGCTTACAATAATCTAAATGGATCTTTAGCTCAGAAAGGTAATTGTGAACACTTTATCAATGTTGAAAAATAACAATCACCTTTTGTCTTTTGTATTATCTTTTGTTTTAGGTTTGTGTTCACTGAAGAACCTTCAAGAATTGGATCTCAGCCACAATAATATTAATGGAATTTTTTTGTCCTGTCTTGGCAAATTGACATCTCTTGCACTCTTAGACTTGTCATCAAACAAACTTGAAGGGGACATTTCATCACTTCCATTTGCTACTCTTAAATCCCTTAAGTATATTGATCTTAGTAATAATCTCTTTTGGGGTCATTTCTCTTTTTTCTCAATTGCCAATCACACAAATCTTGAGGTGTTGTCGTTATCAAGCAATAACCCCAAGCTAGAGGTCCAAACTCAATATCCATATGATTGGCGTCCTATAGTTCAACTTAAGGTTATTAGGATGTCAAACTGTAGACTTAACAATATTCCTCATTTTCTCAATCACCAAATTGACTTGAGAGCCATCGATCTCTCCCACAATAACCTCACAGGAACATTCCCCATTTGGTTGCTTGAAAACAATATTCAATTAGAGTTTTTGAGTCTTAGAAATAACTCCTTTGTGGGTTCATTTGATTTATCCTCCAATTCTAGCTTTGTCGTAAAGTATATAGATATCTCAGACAATCACTTTCATGGAAAGCTTCAACAACATATTGATAGTATTATTCCATTTGTAAAAGCATTCAATCTTTCAGCAAATGCTTTTAATGGTAGCATTCCATTCTCTGTTGAAAGCTTGCACTATTTATCCCATTTAGATCTATCCAACAACATGTTTTCAGGAGAAATTTCAGACACTTTGTTTGCAAATTCCTCTAAGTTGGATGTTTTGGTGCTCTCAAACAATCAATTAAGTGGTCAGGTGCCGAAGATGTCCAATGAAACTTCATTGATCTCCTTATACCTCGATGGAAATAAGTTTACAGGCACTCTATCAAATTGGATCCCTCATTACCCAAGCATCTGGATTGTGGATATAAGTGACAACTACATATCAGGTGAAATTCCTGATTTCATTGGGAATCTGAGTTTAACAATACTAAACATGGGAGTTAATAAGCTTAAAGGAACAATTCCATGTGAATTGTTTACGTCCAGCTTATCCATTCTTGATATTTCTTATAACAATCTTTCGGGCACTCTTCCTTCTTGCTTAAAATGGTCATCACAATTAAAGCATTTGAATTTGGAAGGGAATGGATTCACAGGTACAATTCCAAAAACATTATTCAATTCGTCTGATATGATGATGTTGAATATTGGAAGTAATTCTTTTTCAGGTGAAATTCCAACATCAATTGGGAATTTGTCCTCTTTGAGAGTTCTTCAACTAAGAGAAAATAATTTAAGAGGTTTGCTACCAAAAGAACTCTGCCAGTTAAATGAACTAAACATATTAGATCTCTCACATAACTCATTTTCTGGTCCAATACCAAGTTGTTTTAGCCATATCGCTTTTGGAAAAGTAACTAAAGACACATCTCATTTTGCACAAGAGACTATATGGGAATTCATATCTTCCTCAATGTCCTATAGTTTCCAAAGTATATTAAGGAATAAAAGGCCTATGTTTGAAGGCTTAGATATTGTCTCTGTGCAACAAGCTCAAGTTGATTTGGTGATAAAAGCTATGCTTATGGTCTACAAAGGCTGGCATCTTGAATTGGTGTCTGGATTAGATTTGTCATGTAACCAGCTAATAGGGGAAATACCGATAGAACTTGGAAATTTGAGCTCTATATTGACCTTGAACTTCTCTCATAATCAATTGATTGGCTTAATTCCAAGAACTTGGGGAAATTTTTGGAATATAGAGAGCCTAGACCTTTCCTACAACAAATTGAGTGGAGAAATTCCTTCAGAATTAATTAGCCTGCACTTTCTAGAGGTTTTTAGTGTGGCTTACAATAACTTATCAGGTAGGCTTCCAGACATGAATGGACAGTTTACCACATTTGATAACAAAAGCTATGAAGGAAATCGATTTCTTTGTGGACCTCCGTTAGATACAAGTTGCAGTACTAATGTACCAAAACTGCCACCATCTTTTGATACAAGCAATGGAAAATGGCATGACATCATTGATCCTGTGTTCTTATTAGCAAGTTTCATAGCAACCTACCTCATATTCTTGTTGGGTTTCGTGTCTGTTCTTTATGTCAACCCTTATTGGCGACAAAGGTGGTTCTTGTTCATTGAGAATTTCATAGATGATTGTCATTTCATAGTTTTTTATACTATTCCCAAATTGTTCACTAAAGTAGTTAGAAATCCATATTTTGTTTGATTTTTTTGCTAGATTTTGTATTTACATAGGTAACAGTACTTTATGTGGCAATATTGAACATGTATTCTTGAATTTACTTACTATCTTCATGTTGCTACGTTGCATGTCATGTTTCTATGAATATTGGATGTTGGGAAAGAGTTGGATTCTAAATAAACAAATTCCATAAGATGTAGATCAAATTAGATGCATATTAGACTAGATATGTATTAAGTTTCTTGTAACTTGATTATTGCAATGTGAACACCATATATTCATAAACAACAAACAATAAACAATAAATTAATATTGCATTCATTACCACACATACATAAACAATTCTGGTTCACCAATTCTTTGATTAATTTTAACCAATGCGATTTTTGGGTTGTAACTAAACTAAAAACTAAATTGATTTCCAATTTTTTTCAGTCAAGTTAGTTGGTTTGGTTTGATTGTTTAAACCTTAATTGGAAATTTCCAACTCTTATCTATAATTATTAACACACTTATCAATGACTATTGTCTTTGGCTTCAGTTGAGGACCTCCTTGATTTGCGTCAATATAAAAAATTATTTAGTTGTTGCAATTAAACACATTTTTGAGCTAGGGTAACCATCAAATAATGTCCAAATGCTATCTATTAATTACAAGTCAAAAAAATCTTAGAAAATAGCTAGACTCATTTGCCCAAAAATTCAATATGAGAGCACGATCGCCCTCCCTTTCAAGTACCTTCCTTTCTTCTTTGCTTTTGGCCTACATTTCACTTGCTCTATTTGCCATATAGATGGGCAGATACTATGATTACCATATGTTAGTCCTTCCATCATATTTACCTAACCACAAACACACATGGCTGTGTAATAATATTCTTTATGATTAATTCATACCCTAACAACTTTAATAACATTTTTATTAAACATTTATAATTCTATTAGATTTTTTATACTATTTTAATTATTATTATGAAATAATATGCAATTTTTAGTAATAATATTTTTATTTTTAATATTTTTATTTATACTACTTTATCTCATAGTATTATCCAATATGCCTCAAACCCTGAGCTTTATGGAATACCCCAATGATCAACTAATGGATTTACACCGTCATCCTACTTAATGGATATGCGTGTGGGCTTTAATAACTAATGGATTGGCCTTGCTATAAACCATGCCCAAATGTATCACACTGCCATGGAGATGACTGAGTGAATTGTTTTGGACACAAATTTATTTTGGTAAATGGCCAACCCACTAGATTTGCATATCAAGTGATTCTACTCGAGGTTTTATTATTACATGACAAAAAATTTTGATGCAAAAAATAATACGAATCTAAAATTGAAATCTACATTATTAGTTACACAAAATTGAAATTATTTATCTAGCACTTAATAATCATGTATTTTTTTTTTTTATCAAAAACTCACAATTCACTTACCATTTTTTTCTCTTATTCACTTTGGAATTTTCCGCATGTTAACTTTGGAACATCTGCACAAGAAATTGAATTGCAGCACTAGAAAAGGGAAAAAAATTCCCAAAAACCAAAAAGGTCTTTGGATTGCATCATTCCAATGTAGTGGATGAGGTTCTTATTTGGATCACTAACGTTTCAAAAGTTCAAAACTTTGGGTTAGTAACTGAAAAAAGTACATTTAAAGTCAATTTTATTTAATTAAATTCACATGTAATTCTGTAATTTAAAATCTGTCAAATCTTATGCTATCTAATGTAGTGACGTTTAGCGTAGCTGCACATATGGCAAGATCAACATACCTGCTCACTTCTTCTTGCCATGTGACTAATCCACCCCACTTTCAATGCTTATGTGTTATCCAAGTGTGAGTTGCCAACTTTTTCTTTTTTTCTGCTCAAAATTTTTTTATTCTTTCTTGTGATATACGTATTCCGCTTCTTTTCCTAATTTCTTATTTCATTTCAGATCATTAATTTATTTTCTTTCTTTTCTTTTTTCATTTCAAAATTAACTCCACGTTCTTTCATTTCAAAATTTACACTTCAAAGGGGGAACACAAATTTCCAGCATATGTTGTTCAAAAATCAGAAAAGAGAGAAAACCTCAAAAAAAAAAAAAGACACCTCAATTCTTTTTTTGTTTTTTTGACACCATTATAATCATTGGACCACAGCTTCTTCGCCTCACACACTACCATCACTACACGTGACTTACCTTTTCGCGATAGTGGTAAGCCGATCTATCCATTTTTTAAACCCAGTGCCAGAAAATGCTGGAGATGCTTGGAAAAAGCTGTTAGAAACCGCTATTCTTAAAAACCGCCATCCTTGTCTTGTCGCTGTTCCACGGTTCCACTGCTCATTGTTCCCCTTCTTTTTCCATTGCCCTATGCCTTTCTTCTCCTTTAGTTTTCTCCGCCTTAATTGTCAAACTCCACTCAATCCAACTTAAGGGATTCAGGTAGGAAACCAAGAAATAAATGGAGAATTGGTTTCAAACGTAAATAATGAGATGAAGTAGAATGGAAGGAGAGAAAGAATTAGAACAAAATTAAGCTAGAAATTGAGAGAAGAGGAAAAAAATTTGTATTGAATTTGAAAATTGGCTTTACACATATCATGCCTATTATTTTTTCCCCTCTATTAACTTATATAAACACACTTGATCACGTCAGGTGCATAACTTAAGCAAATGATGAAATTATAATTTCTCTCCATCATATTTACATTTCCCACCATATTAAAATTTTCAATATACTAAAAAACTAACAACTTTCACAATCATTAGTTAACCTTTTAGCCAATTATTGAATCACACATGTCCTCTTTATTTATTCTTGCATGATTGCCCTCCCCTTTTAAGCACCATTGTCCTTAAGGGTGAAGGTAGAGAAATGCTTATGGATATCACAGTAGAATGCCCAACATGGCAAAGCATTGTTGGATCATTGAATAGGTATTTGAGTGACTACTACACAACCATGCTTCACCAATCTTTTCTCCCAAATTCTCACTAGAAAAGCATTGGCTAAGACATTAGGTAATTTTAGAGGAATGTCTGGAGAAGCAGTAATAAATGGTCCCAAATTCTCTTGAGTTGAGAAAAGTGAAATATAGGGTGAATTTTGGACTTTGTAGACAACTTTAACTCAAAGGTCACCTTACCAACATTGGCTATCATTGGATAATGTCCAAAAAAACTCACCAACCTATAAGGTTATAGTTTATGAAACACCAAGTCACCCACCAAGAATTCCCTTTTTGACCTATGCTAGTCAACTTAACTTTTTATCCTTTATAGAGCACATTGTAGATACTAATGAAGGAGCTTAATGATGGTCTCTCTAACTCACATATGTTGATTCATAATAGCCACATTAACATCACTTGGAAAGCGCAAAGGTAGAGTATAACTATAAAGTGCTTCAAATGGGGACATCTTAATGATAGAATGGTGGTCAATATAATACTACCATTTGATAAGACTAAGTTTCGACTCCAATGACAAGGGTGGTTGCTAGCGGCATATTGGAGATAAGTTTCCAAACACCTATTGACTATTTTCATCTACCCATTAGTTTGTAGGTGATAGGTTATGGCAATATGAAGCTAGACTTTTTATAACTTAAAGAGTTTCCAAAATGAAATCAAGAAGACAAGATAACTATTACCTATAGCAATCCATGTAGTTTAAAGACTTAATCTCGAAAGTGTTTAGCTACAATATTACTTGTATAAGGGTATGCTAAGGATATGATTTGAACATAATTGCTAAGATGGTTCACCACCACTAGTATCACTTGTTTCTCATCATTCTTTGAAAAGTCATTGATAAAATTCATAGAAATACTTTGCCATATACCTAAGGGATGGGTAAAGGTTAGAGAAGTCTTAGAGAGGCAAAAAGGATCATATTTGCTTCTCTAGCACACCACACTCCCTTACAAAGTGATGAATATCTTTTTATAAGCCTTTCTAGAAAAATTGACAAGTGATCTTTCTAGGGGTATCCTACACCCTAACATGACCACCATGAAGTCCAACATGCCAATAAGAAATGATTTGCTAATATAAATCTAAGTTATCCCCAATAACCAATCTCCCTTTCCACTTGAGTTATTCTTCATTAAATGTATAGGTTGAAACCTTTAGTAGGTCTTGATATAACTTATTGATGATTTGGGATAAATGAGGGTTTTGAAGATAAGAAGACTTAATGCTATTAAGTGTAATCCATGGCCACACATATTCCATTTTCATTTATGGTGGTGCCCATTAATTAATGAATCTTCCTTCATCTATTAACTAATTAGTATTACAATTAAGTCCCACCAAAACTAAAAAAATATCAAAAATGATGAAGTATGAGTGTTAAAAACATATCCATACTTATTACTGATATAAAAAATAAGTTTTGCTAACTTGTCTATTATTTAAGTGAGTTAACAAATGGAAAGAAAAAAAAACAAAGAGTTATGAAAATCAATCCATATACTTTTCAACAAAATTTCACTTTCTTAGTCAAATCAAATAAAAAAAGTTCTTGTTGCATTTTCTTTGGTTCAATAGTTTGACAAATCTACAATAGCAATAAGTCAATATTCAAACTATAAAACTAAATTATAAAGAGAAAGTTAGAAAAGAAAAATAGATAATAGATACAAAAATATGATTTTTGGCAGACAAATATTTTTCATTGGAAAAAATAAAGGTAATAACAAAAAAAAAAAGAAACTTTAAAAGCTAAGAAAAAATGGATAACAAAAGAAAAGTAATAAAGGTAATGAGAAAATAGTTCTATTCCATCCTAATATTTTCAATTTATTGTTTAAAAAAAAGATTTTGAAAATAAAATAAAACAACCATTTTTTTAGTTAGCTAAGAAAGAAAAGAAAATCATTATGTGCATTTTTTGAAGAAAATAAAAAGGAAGAAAACAAATTGACATGGTACATAAAATCATGTAAAAGAAGAGGATAAAAGGATAAATATAATAACTAAAAATATTAAAATGAGTTGTTAAGTTAGATTTAAATTACATCATTTCAAATCAAGTTATTTCCCAAAACTACATTTGGGTTGCATTCTAATTATTCAAATTGAATTCATTTTGTGAGTTAATAAATTATTATTTAAAAATTAAATTTTTTATTTTTATATATTAATATATATATTTAAAGTATAAATTTTCATTTTATTACTCCAACTTGGTCACCTGTCAACCTACAAATTTTATAAAAATTAATATTTTTATTATGTCATTTATTATAGGTACAATTTTATTATTTATTATTTTTTATTTTAATATATTAATTTGAATAAAAATTTATAAATATTATACACAATATTTACTTATATTATTTATAATATGTGTATATAGATATGTATGTATAAATTATTATAATATTATAAACATAAAAAATGAAAGTATATAATTACATAAATAGATAATCTAAAATTACTATAAAATATTAAAAAATGCATAATAAGTAAAAAATAATGTATATTAAATGTAATGTATATTTTTATGATATATAAATATAAAGTAATTTGTATATATAATGTGTATATATATTTGTTTTTATATAAATAAAATAATAAATAAATATAGTATAAACTATAGTTTTTTTAAAACATAAAATTTGTTGAAAATAAAAAATTCAGGTCATGAAAATTATAAATCAGTCCTAAACTCTAAATTTTTATGTTATTTTAAATTTGAAATATTTTTAAATTAAGTTTTTTCTATCCAATTTAAAATGAGTTGTTAAACCACATCAAGTTTAACACCTCTAATAATGACTAACATAATGGCAATTGCAATGGCAAAATGTGAAATGTAAAGGTAGAAAGAAACTGGAAAAATTTAAATCAAAACTTAAAGAAAAAATTAGAGAAAACTATTATCCAATAACAATGTTTCACTTAGAGTCCTAAGATGCATTTGGTACACAAAATGCAACTTTTACTCATAAGGTTAGAATCTTATACTATCTTGTGTGTTTAATAAACAAACCCAATGTCTATTAATATAAATATATATTTGTAAGCATAATTTCTTTTTTTTTTTTTAGTTATTATTTAATACATTAATTTAATTTATAATTTCATTCCTTCAAAATTTTACTCAACAATAAGACATGAAAATTTATTTATTTCTTATTAAAAAAATTAATAGGTCTTTTTTTATTTTAAATATTAAAATTTCTAAATTCACATATTAAATAATATATTTCTCATAAATAAAAATTTGATTATTAGTATTATGAGTATATTATTGTGACAGAGTTATTGTTAATTAAATTTTTTCATTAGTTTTTTTGTGATTTTGTATCTAAATATTATTATTAAATTCTCTTTTTAATTTATATACTTTCTATCAAATTTGTATTATCATAATGTTTTAATATCAATATTTCCACATTAATGATTTTTTAGACTTTTTTAAAACTTAAAAGTCTTAATTTATGAAAATACAAAAATTAAAAAATAAAAAAATACTTTAACTACTGAAATTTAGTAAATATAAGACAACAATAAATTCTATAAACAACACGTGAACTTGAGCTTGAATGTTTGTCAAGCTTTATTAGTAGGAATTTATTCACATGGAGCACAAGAAGGCTATGAGAGCCCAAACTTGGATAAAAATGGACGATTGTCCAAGAAAATAGTAGAAATTGGTGGTAGTGGCCTCAATGCACGCAAAGCAGAGTCTTTGCCAGTATGGATTTATGTATAAAACTGCTATTACCAACAAGACCATGACGTAGGATACCAGAAAGCTCACATAGAAAGCTTCCATGTCCATGAAGCCATTGTCTTCTTGGCTTTCTTCTTCAGTTCTTGGCATTGACAATGAAGATGGTTCTCTTTCATTACATCTTTTTGGCAATGGCACCCCACAAAGCAGAGGATTTCCTTCGTAGCTACTTTCGTTGAAGGTTGCAAATTGGCGAACCATTGCAGGGTCATGCCAGATAAGTTATTGTGAGCTACATTGAAAGCAGATAGGAAAGTCAATTCGGTGAGCTGAGAAGGGATTTTCCATACAATTTGTTGTAAGAAAGATCCAAGCTCTCGACCTGCTTTAGGCTCACAAAAATTACTGGAATTGGCCTGTCAAGCTATTATGAGACAAGTTTAGCACTTGAATCTTGCTAAGGTTTCCAATTTGAGGAGGAATTTTGCCTGTCAAGTTGTTGCAGGAAAGGTTGATTCCAGATAAGTACTTGAGTATGCTTGCCTGAAATTTTTGGGATAGACCCTTTTCTGTAAACTCTAATGTTCGTTGTTCCTCAGGAGAGAAGGTGAAGGCAAAAGCTCCTGGAGAAATGGTTGGAGAAGTATCTGGAGCAAAAGCAATAGCAGGTATTGGAGTTCCTACTGAACTGGAATCATTTTCCTTTTGGATATCAAAATTGCCACAAGACATTAGGCAAGGAAGAATAGGACCGGAAAGATTGTTATTAGAAAGATCAATCAAGTTTAATTGATCCAACGTGCATAACTGAATTGGAATCTGTCCTTGGAGATTGGTATGACTCAGAAGAAGAAACTTCAACTGAGAACATCTATGAATCCAGTCTGGAATGTTACCAGTGAAATGATTGTGACCAAGGTCTAATGTTGTTAGGCTTCTGCAATCACAAAATACTTCTGTGAGCGATCCAAACAGCTTATTATTGGACAACTTAAGCTGAAACAACTGTGGAGGGAAAAAGTAATTTGGCAAAGCCCCCAGAGAGATTATTCTGTGAGAGATCTAAAATTTCAAGGGAAGAAAGGCTACCAATCCACACCGGGATGTTGCCAGAGAAATTGTTACCACATATGTCCAGCACGATCAAATTGAACAAATGAGACAAACTATCTGGAATATTTCCATTGATTCGGTTTCCGCCTAAATTCAGAAATTCCAACTTCGTCACGCCCATAAACAAGCCCTCTTCTATTCCACCCACAACTTATTGTTGGATAAGTCCAACATAATCAGTGCAGTCAACATGTCAAGCGACAAGGGAATGCTGCCAATCAATGCATTAGAAGACATATTCAAATCTGTCCACCGTGGAAAATGTTCTCCAAATTCTGGTGGAATGTGGATTGATGCTATTCCTGGAGATATCCAAGGTTGACAATTGGAGTGGTCCTGAAAGAGAATTATTGGACAGAAAGTGTTTCTAAATCTGTGTAGTTTTCTAACAACCAATATGGAAACTCTCTCATAATCTGGATGTGTGAGAGATCGACCTTTAGAAGGCTGTGCTGATGGTATAGGAACTCAGGATATGCTGCATTTCTAACAGGACTAGACATTAACAGGGTCTCTAGTTGAAACATTGGTGACAAATTTTTGACCTTTCTCTGTGCATACAACTTATTTTCTTGAATATCCAAGTACCTGAGTTTGGAATGATTGAAAAATGGGGCAAGTGAGATTGAGACTTTGAACCTGTTTCCCCCAACTTGTAGCCCTTCAATAGGTCTCAAACTCTTAACGGGAGAAAAACTGATATCTCCTGAAATTTGGATGGAAGAGAGATCTAAATTTTGGAGGAATGTCATATTTGCTAAACACCATGGCAAGGAGCCACTGAGGTCATTGTAGGAAAGGGAGAGGTATCGAAGATGGCTTAACTCGCATAGACCTGCAATCGTATCATTATTTCTTGACGCTTTTGTGAAAAATTTATAACATAAATCATTTACTTTATGTCATCAAAAGGCAAAAGGACGAACCTTGAGATGATAAGATACTGTTACTGAGAAAGTTATGACTCAGATCAAGAGATTCCCAGATTCTCAAGTTTTGATAATCTCGGTAAGCCTGCATAATTAACCATGAATTTTGAATTAAAAGGCATGTCCATTTGAATCAAGCATCTTTGTCTAAATTACAACAAAGTAAAAACAAAAATCAAAACATGGACCCCAACCTTCGTTTTCTGCACAACCAACAATTCCAAAGTCTGACAGCTCAAGACTTCTCAATCCCTTAAAAGGAAGAAACACAGAGCTATTTAAATACAAATCTCCTATCCTCCGTTGCTGGATCCCCCCGAATTCAAGAAGTAGATCAGTAACCCGCCCTGCAGTGTCATTACAGTCAACGTACAACGAATAAAAATAACTGTTCGTACGATTCAATTTATTCTCATAAAAGAAAGGCAATTTCCAATCACAACAGTTTGCAGTATTCGTAATATTTGAGGAATCAATGTTAAAGTAAGAAAGGAGTTGCAAGAGAGCATTTCTTTCATGCTCCAAGCAGCCATGACATGTTCCTAGTAACTATTGTTGAAACCTTCAGCTCGAACCTCATTTTCTCTATACTAAACCAAACTACTCACAACTATTTATACAAGGTTTTTGAGATGTTATAGATGCAACTTCTTGATTCCTCACTTCAAATGGGCCCCAATCTTGTGGAAAAATTTTAAGAAGACCACAAGCCTACTTAATATATGTATTTCTTGACCCTTTTAGATATTTGCATTAAAGAAGGTTTTTATATTTTTTTGTAAGGCTTATGGGAAGCAACGAAGCTAGTGAAATCATTATTATTCTTCTCCATTCATTTATCCATCATCTCACGATTTTTATTGCAAACCATGGGGACAACTAATTTAATTAGTCTTCATCATTCATTTAACATTTACAAATGTTTAAGTTAAATGAAAATACTTAGTTTTAATTTACCATTAATAATTAAGTTCATTAAATTTTAACAAATAATTATGTAAGTTTACTAATTAAAAAACAAATCTCTTTATCCTTTTAATATTTGATTTTATATAAATTATGACTTTTGACCTTATTGTCCTTGAGATTTGTTTCGTAAAAAATTTATACAATTATGTAAATTAATAAAATTTTAAAAAAAAAGTAATGATGTGATATCTTAAAAAAAATGGTACAATTTTAAAATTTTGGAAAAATATTTAAAATTTTTTCCTAAAAACTATAGATAGCTTTAATATGCCCCAATTATATTTTATATTTTAAAAAAATTACTTAAACTTTTAATACCTTACAATTAGACCTAAATATAGAAGAATAACTAATTAGAATATAGCAAAAATTTTAAATATTTAACTTAGTTTCAACTAATGATCAAAAAAATTAAATAAGTTATTAATTAATCAAATTGAATATATTACAAAATAATCATTAGAAGCTCAAACTTTATAGTTATTCAAACATTCTCTTATAACTAATTATTCAAATCAATTTTTATTAAAATTAAAATAATTTCAAGATTAAAAATAATTATTAACCAATTGATTTACAATATATCCTAAAAATTGTAAACTTTAAGTATGAAATATAAAATTATTAAATTATCACATAACTAATTTTTGGTATTCTTAATTATAAGTGGAAGCCTCACTATTTTATTAGCTAAAAAAAGGTTGGATTAAACCAAAAACTTCATTTCAACAATTTTGCATAATTGCAATAATGTAAAATAAAATTCACCAATAATTATGGCTAATAATAAACCATCACACAATTTAACGTTATAAAAATTAATCTATTAGTCTTGTGTTTTTAATACAATTAATTGAAATATACTTGTTGAAACTTTTTAATTTAGTGTTTAAATTTTAGTAACTATGTTCTCTTTTTCCTTTCCTTTTTGTAGATTTAAACATCCCATTAAATCCTTCTCATCTCCACTGTATAATGTGAATGTGTGTCAATTGGGAAGGAGATAAAAAAAAATTGCAAGTCCCATAGAATGATAATTTTAAGAATTTTTATTTATTAAGACTTTCAAATGTTTTTGACTTTTTGGATTTCTTTTGGGATTTCTATTTTTTTAATTTCAATTTTTTTTGAATTTTTAACATAAATTTTAAATTTTCTAGTTTTCTTTTTTTTTTTTTTTGGAATTTTGGACTAGTTTGAATTTTTTTTTTTAAATTTTTGAAAAATTTTAGGAATATTTTTATTTTCATTTTTTTTTTGGCAAATTCAGATTTTCTTGGAATCTCATTTTTTTTTTTCATTTTTGATTTTGTTGGAATTTTTGTATGATGTAGAATTTTCAATTTCTTTTTGGAAAATTTCCTAATTCTTTTCTTTTTCTAATTTTGATATTTTAATTAGAATTGTTAGATTTTTTGAATTTTATATTTTATTTTTCAAAAAGCATCATTGTTTTTAATAATATAACATTCAAATCAACACTTGCTTTCTCATCAATCTCATACTTTCATTTCTATAATTGAAACACATGAGTTTTAACATACATATCTAAATTATTGAATATTTTAGTTTTCAAAGGACACTTTAGTGATTAGAATGCAAATTTCTATCTTAGAGATTTCAAATTTTAATCTTATAATGTGAACATGAGATTTATGCAAATCAAAACAATAACTCTCATTATTTAGCTCATAGCTTTACAAACTTTAGACATAAAAAGAATTACTAAAATATTCTTTGGAGTCATGAATAAGATTTTTGAACCAATATAACATAGATCATCTATAACTCCACTTTCTTATCTAGTTTTCCCCTAGTTTCTTACATCTTCCTTCGGCAATTTTCAAATTGAGATTTTAATTTAAGATAAGGGCATTTGTGTATTACCTAAATGGGATCCAAAAATATCATAGCAATTAGTAAAATCCTAACATTGACATTTCAACCCATTAAATTTATTTAATTCTTTTAACACAATTTTTATTTAGCTTGTGACACTATCAAATCTCATTTTGCCTTTAAGCATGTTAACAAAATTAACAATTCTTGCATTGAGAAATAAAACTCATTTAGTCCACTAATATTCTTTAATTTAAGTTGGAAATTCTAGCATGAGATCGTTCATTTAAACTCTTCTCAATTCTCCTCTCTCTCTTATATAGGTATTCAATCTAGTCCTTTAGCTCATGATGTAATCAAATCTCATTTTGCCTTTAAGCCTATTTACAAAATTAACAATTTTTGTATTTAGATATAAAGTTTATTTAGTCCGTTGATATTCTTTGATTTAGGTTTTGAAGTGGTAACATGAGACCACTAGTTCAAATTCTCCTTAAATCTCCAATTTTTATTTTATAGGTATTTAATCTAGTCCTTCAGCTTGTGAAGCAGTCAAATCTTATTTTTAATAAACAAACTGACCCTAAGTTACACAAATACTTTCAAAAGGGGAAGGTAGATTTGGACCCAAAAAAATTTCTCGTGCCCGTTTGGGCATAGTTTGTCAAAATACATCCGTGGCGTAGGGACTGGTCTTGATAACGTGGCGGGTGGAAAGTTCTGCCTTTTGTCTTTACGTTTGAAGACGAGTGTACGAAATCAAAGCCCCATTTAACTAATTCACAGCATTTATGTCTCAGCCCAACTATCTTTTTCGTTACGATAAATGAAGCAGGAAAATACCGGTGGCGTCTAGAAAGGCATCAAAGAGTCCTAGGTAGGTATGGATTTGGATTAAGGGATTCCGCATAAAAGCAGACGGTTGGCGGCTGACGAAGCGGCGCGGAGAAAGAGATCAGTCTTTGGTGGGTGGCGCTAAATGTTATATATATATATATTTTATATATAAAATTTTAAAAATTTATATATTTATACATAAAATCTTAATAAAATAATAGTAATGTAAAAAAATTAGAGAAAAAAAATGAATAAAGTCATATAATTTTTTATAGAAAAACATAATAAATAAATAATTTTATTTAATTATTATATTAAATATTTTAATTTATAATTGATTAGATACCATATCATTATATATATTTTTAAAATTTTTGACAAAAAGAAAAATAAAAATTACTTATAATATAAAATAATTTAATAAATTTTTAAAATTATATGTTAACAAATATTAAATTTATTTAAAATATTTATATTATAATATGTATTTACCTTTAATATATTTAAAGTCTATATTTTAAAATTTTTTATAATATAAATTATATACAAATAATGCGATATTGGTATGATTATTAATTATATATTTATATTTTGAATCATTCGTTATGATTATTTATTAAATAATTATAAATATATAAGTAATTATAAAAACATAACATTATATTTTTGTATATCAATGTATCCAAGTTAATTAATTAATATTACAATTACATTCCACTAAGACTAGAAAACAACAAAAATGATGATGTATGAGTATTAAAATGTATCTATATTTAATACTGATATAAAAAATTTATATCGTTGATTATTTGATGCAAAAAATGTTATTTAGATGTGAATTTTTCTAATTTATCTACTATTTGAGTGAATTAACAAATGAAATAAAAAATTATAAGAATAATAAAAATCATCTGATATAGATTTTTAAGAAAACTTCACTTTTAAACCAATCCAAATAAAAAAGTTATTGCTACCTTTTTTTAGTTCAATAATTTGACATTAGAGATTGTAGGAAAAATGAGTCACATTAAGTAATTTGACTTAATCTTGCTAATGGGCACTTACATAATGCCTTAAATATAACTCCAATAGTCAATTGATGTGTTCCATTTGACCATCGCTTTGAGGATGGAAATTGGTAGAGAAGTTAAGATCTATCTCGAGTAATTTGAAGAGTTCTGTCTAGAACCTTCTAGTGAAGTGTGGGTCTCAATCACTTATAATGTCACATGGTACTCCCCAAAGCTTGATGATATGTTTGAGGAAAGTGCGGGCGGCTTCCTCAACGGTGTAGTCTTGGGAAATTGGAACGAAGGTAGTATACTTGCTGAACCAATCCACAATCACCATAATGCCCTTACAACCTTCAAACTTTGGTAGAGCCATGATAAAGTCCCTGAATAGGCTTTGCCATGGCCCTTTTGCGAATGGTAGGGGCTTTAAAAGACCTGCAGGGTGGTGTAGATCAACCTTATTTTGCTAGCAAACAAGGCATGTCCTAACGTATACTTCTGCATCATTTCACATTTGTGGCCAATAGTAAGAGGGTTGAAGATGGGCAAAGGTGCGTGCAACACCAGGATGTCCGACCCATCGAGAATCATGGCATTCTTCGATGATTTTCCTCTTCAAATTCTTATACCTTAGGACCATGATTCAGTTGCTGACAGTCATAAGTAGCCCATTATATTCCCAAAATTGTCAAGTCTTGCCTTCACGGGCTAGCTTGACAAGGTTTTATATCATGGGATCTTTGTCTATGCCTTCCTTGATATAGGTGATGATAAGGCCCTCAGGTTGGCTAAGAGTTAATGAAGTGAGCTCCATTTTCCTGCTAAGGGCATCAACTATCACGTTGACTTTACTTGGCTTGTACCTCAACTAGTAGTCAAACTCGGCAAGGAAATCTTGCCACTAAGCTTACTTCAGGCTCAACTTCTTCTAAGTCTAGAAATAAGTTGTTGCCACATTATCGGTTAGAATGGAGAAGTGTGAGCTAAGTAAGTAATCCATCATGTCCTTAGGTAATGGACAATGGCTATCATCTCCTTCTCTTGTACAGTGTAGCGACACTCTATATCATTTAACTTCTAGTTTTCAAAGGTAATGGGATGGTTATCTTGCATAAGAAAACCTCCAATGGCAAAATTAGAAGCATCAGTGTGTACCTCAAAGGCTTTACCCGGATTGGCACTTTGTATCATTTATTAATGGTTTTCAAAGGTAATGGGATGGTTATCTTATATAAGAACACCTTCAATGGAAAAATTAAAAGTATCAGTGTGTACCTCGAAGGCTTTACCTGGATAGGGAAGGCGAAGGATAGGCTCCTTGGAGATGATTTTCCTCAAATCTTTAAAGGCATGATGACATTGTTCTGTCCATCTCCATGCATGATCCTTTTTTAATAAGTCAGTCAAAGGTGTTGTCTTTGCTGAGTACCCTTTAATAAACTAACGATAGTAGTTGGCTCGACCGAGTAAGGATCTTAACTCTAAAATTTTGGTTGGTGGTTCCTAATCCATGATGGCTTTAACCTTTGCTAGATCCATCATAAGCTTCCCATCTTGGATGATGACTAAGGAACTCTATTTCTTATTTGGCAAATGAGCATTTCTCTCTTTTGATGTAAAGTTCATTTTCGCGTAGTACTTGGAAGACTTGTCGTAAGTGCTGTAAGTGTTCATCAAGTGTCTTGTTATACACCACAATGTCATCTAAGTATACTCCATGAATTGATCGAGGAAGGGATGAAATAGCTTATTTATAAGTGTGCAAAAGGTTGTTAACACATTGGTGAGACCAAAGGGAATAACCAAGAATTCAAAGGACTCATACCTTGTTACTCATGCTGTCTTGGGTTCATCTTCAGCTACAATGCGTACTTGGTAGTATCTCAAACGCAAATCTAGCTTTGGAAACCATCGTGAATCACCAAGCTAGTTGAAGAGATCCAAAATCAACGATATAAGATATTTATTCTTTATGGTGACTTTGTTTAATGCTTGGTAGTTAATACACATGCGTAGACTTCCATCTTTCTTCTTCTAGAAGAGCATAGGGGCACCATAAGGAGACTTTGAGGGTTAGATGTAGCCTGAGTCCAATAAGTCTCGGAGATGTCTATGTAATTCCTATAATTCGGGTGATGCCATAAGTATGGTGCCAAGGTAGGTGGCTTGGCAGTTGGCTCTAATTTAATTTCATGATCCACCTTACGTTTAGGTGGTAACCTCTTTGGCAACTCTTGTGGCATCACATCCTTGAATTCTTCAAGGACTTATGCTACTTCGGTGGGCAAGGTAGCCTTGAGGTTAACATCCCTATCGTTAAGTTCTCCAATAGTGGCAAGGTAGCTCGGGTTGGATTTCATACCTTGCTTGAATTATAGTGCAGATAAGGCCTGATCCTCCAATCAATGAGCATATTTAATAGGGATGGTGCAAGCTTTTCCTCCATCCAATATTCTAAGTGAGTTAGAAATGAGAAATAAGAAGGCTTGTACCTTACCAAAGAACTCTATGTCTAATACCACTTGGAAATCATCCATGGGAACTACAGAGTAGTCAATGCTTCCTTTCCATACACCAAGGGTTCTAGGAACACCTTTAGCAATGCTAACAATTGGTTTTGTTAGTAAGTTCGTTGCTTTAAGGGTTCTGCCCTTGCTTGTTAGCTTAAAGCCAAGTTGCTTGGCCTCCTCCACAGAAATGAAGTTATGGCAAGCTCTGATGTCTAGCATGGCTCTAGATTGCTTCCCCTTGATAGTGATTTGGACATATAGTAAACCCTTATGGTTGACATGGGGTTGTGCACTTTTCCCCTTCATGGTTGCCAAAATTTCAAAGTGATCCTATCTCAGTTTGACCTTAGTCGTCTTGTGAAGGGTCATCTTTAAATTGGCTCATGATGGCATTAAGGGTCTTGCACTAGGGGCAATCCTTTATCCAATTGGAACCATTGCAAATAAAACGTGCTGTTTTTGGTTTAGGGGGATTGGTGTTACCTCGATCATGCCTTTCACCATACAACGAGGCTTTAACCTTCCCTTTATCCTTAAACCCTTGCTCCTTGCATTCAGATCTTTCTCCCCCACTTTTACCCTAGTTGGATCATCTTTCTTTGGATTGGGTGTTGTATTCCACGAGACACTCGGCAGTGGCAATGACTTCATCCAAACTTTGCACATTACATCTCTTAAGTTCAACTCTAGCCTAATCTTTTAATCCATCTATAAAGTTAAAGAGGGAATTTTTGTTGGACATGTCCTCAATCTCAAGGATGAGGGTGGTGAACTCCTTAATGTAGTCTTAGATGGTCCTTTTTTGCTTTAAATGTCGAAGATGACCTCAAGCTTCCTTCTCGGCATTGCTTGGGCAAAAGTGCTTCTTTAACTCTCATTTGAAATCTTCCCAAGTGTCAATCGAGCAAATACCTTTGCTCACCTTGGCATGCTTGCAACACCACCATAGTTGAGTAGCATCTCATAAAAATGTGGGGGCAGTGCAAATCCTTGTTGCATTATCTCAAATGAACTTGGCTTCAAAGTTTTGTTCTGAGCTAAAAAGGAAGTTCTCAACTTCTGTAACATTACGAGTGCCATTATAGGTAGCAAGTTTAGGCACTTGGATTGTGCCAAAGTTGATATGGACAATGGAGCATGACCCATTAGCAATGGTTTACTTGTTCTTATCCCAATCGGCACAGACACCATCTACCTCACGTCAAATGTCTTGTAACTTATTTTCAGCAAAGGAATGATCACCACATACCTCTCATTGGATGTCATCGAGATCACACTTAAAGGATTGGCTAAGCTCCCAAATGATAGCTTTTACCACACTGGTGACTTTACCAAATTTTGTCTCCAAGTTGTCAATCTAGGTGGAGTGCTCCTCAAGGGTTGCTTATCCTTGAGAAGTTCTTTTCCAATTCTGCAACACAAAACTCCAGGGCCTCCATTAGAGTAGTCTTGGATTTACCACGCCTTATGACATAGGCGCGTTGTTCCTCACATCTATAGCTTTGCTCCTCCACACAAACCTTAATGTTAGAAGTCATCTTTGGTGCTTGACAATAGCAACCAAGGCTCTAATACCAACTGTCATGAGATGAGTTTGTAGACACTCTAAAACCCATGCGGTAACTTCAAGGGAAAGTTGCTAGTAAGCCTAGAGAAAGAGTAAAGAGGAATAAAAGAAGAGGTTTGGAGAAAGAAAGGTTGGATTGCTTGATTGCTTAATGCTATAAATGGATGAGGCTTGGGTATTTATAGCTCTTTGCCTTAATTCTAGAATTTTTCTATTCTAAATATTTACATGGAATATTTTTGAAATATTACATACTAAAATTATGCACACAATTCATAGTGTTTTAAAGAATTATATGGGTTCAACTACCATGGAGTCTTTATAATCTTCTTGGGTTCTTCGGGCCTTTGGTAATGGGTTTGGATCTTTTGATGGATTGAGTTTTGATTTGTTGGCTCGTGACACTAGGCTCAAGAGCTTTCTGTTGGAATTCAAAAAAGCAATCATCTATGGCTCAATAAACAACAGAGGCTGAATTCATGGTTATGACAGTTGAATCAAGCGATTTAGTTTCTAAGGATGCTAGCTGAGTTAAAAGTGAATTTAATAGAAGCCACAACAATGTATTGTGACAATCAAGCCACAATTACAATCTTTAGGAATTCAATTCAACATGGAAGAACAAAGCATTTTCTAATAAAGTTTCATTTTGTTAAGGAAATGCAGTAAAAGAATGAAGTAACTCTGTCTTACTGCTCAATAGAAAATCAGCTTACAGATATACTCACCAAGCTACTCAGCAAAGGAAGGTTTCTACAACTTAGAGATAAGTTAGGGATGCAATGTATCAACACCAAGGAGGAGAAATGAAGAATTGATGTTGCTACTCTGCAACTTCAAACTGAAGTCTCCAATGCAGATGTGGCACTCACTACAACCCTGCAACTTCAGCAACAGCAGCAGCAGATGGACAATTCAAGATCAAAAGCAACAAACTAAGCAAGTAAGGATAAGTAGTAGTTGAAGTTAGGTAGGTTAGGTGAAAGGATTAAAATTTGAATTTGCATTTGAATTTGAAACCAAACTTGTAATGATTAAAACCTATAAAATTGTTTGTTCATAATGATGAAAGCTTATTTAACTTCAATTATATAAGGCTTGGTAAACAATGAATATGAACAAGTTGTTCCTAGAAAATTCCTTCTGCCCTAAGCCTTTTAGCACTGCTGCCAACACCAAATAGCTTGCATAGCAAGCATACATGAGCCAAGTTTATCCCAGCAACACAATCTGAATATTTTGTGTCCTTCACTATTAAATATTTTTTTAATATGAGCTTGTGGTTTTCACGTATTTGTTTCATCAGAGGGAATGGGAATTATAAACAAAGCAGATGTTTTGGTTGGTAGTGACGGAGCTAGACAATTATAACCCAATACAGAAATGGAAAACTAGAATCTCAAGGGTTTTAACAGCTTTCATTTGGCCAACTTTTGGTTTGCTTCCGCAGGTTTTTGTTGGACCTTGAGATTTATTTTTGCAATTATGTGTACATTAATGAGTTCAGAACATGGTAAAAATTAAGTTGGATTCAAAAGAGTTTGGAAAGGAAAGAGTCTGATGTAAAAAGACTGCTTGCTTACATGCATGAATGTCTCACATCTTGTTGGAGCCACCGTTATACATATTCGAGGGAGCTACCTCTAGTGAAACCGATGGGAAAACCCTGTAAGATCCAGAACCTCTAGCAATATTGTTCTTCTGGCAGAATGATTTGGTTATACTTTTGAAAGGCTAATCGTGTTCTTTGAGTTACTCCTTTTAGCCTTTTTCATTCCATTCTTTGAGGCAGATTGCTAGGGAAGGCTGTTGAAAATCAAAAGAACATTGCTTATTAGAATTAGAGGTATTGTGCTACTTTCATTTGACGAGCTAGACCTTTTATTTATTTATTTAACTTTATGTTTACAAGAAAGCTTTTTTATCTGGGGAACCAAAGAGGTCCTGTAATAACTTGCCTGATATGATTTTAGTTGCTCGGTTCTCTTATATTCGATTCCTCTCTCTTTAGATAACATAGTGAAATGAACATGGGTTTCTACTTGCGACACAAATGTGCATATCTCTTGTATAATGCAAATGCATTTTCAACTCTAAACACAATACAATGAGAAAAGATTGCATGGAAATGCATCGCATATTTTAATTTGCAACATTATGATTCAGGATGTACTTTTCAAGGTTGCACTTTATTCCTTTAAAATTTGGGATTGTACTCTTGGTTCAGGTCCTGTTGTGCTTGGGGCAGGTTATTACTGCAGTTTGTGTAATCAGAAATGTTAATCTGTCTTGCGTACTTTAGGGAAATGAACCTCCAATGCAAAATGGGGAAAGAAATTTGAAATGTGAGAAATTACTGGATAGGACTGCCTATAACACAACCGTTAGCATCTCACTTTAGCAGTTTTTGTACCAATTGAATGGGGTATTTCATGATTTTATCCACCTCTCTATGTGCAATTTAAGGGTGAATTTCAAGTTTATTTTTGGATCTTTATGGAAGCTCTATTCTAGATTCCTTAACCTACTTTATTTCTTGTATTGTCCTGACAATGCTATCACATTTCCTCACTTGGTGTTGTCTTTAACATCAATGGTGCTGTTCCTTATTTTGGCACAAGTGTTCTCTTTCAAGCTTCTCTGAGGTTGCTCTTGCTGAGTTTAATGAGCAGCTATTTAGCTAGATGAGATTATGGGAGATTGTTCTTGCTAAATTTATGAACAGAATGTTTTTCCGGATGATTGATCCTTAACCTTTATGTTGAATTTCTTGCATTCTAAAACAGATTTCTTTCTGTTGAGTCACCAGAATGGAACATTTGCCCCTGTAAATATTTGCAAGATTACAGAATAAATATAATTGCCACTTTAGGGTTGCTGTTTTTGTTGACCGTAGCTTACAACCTTCTAGCAAGTTCAGTTAATTTACAGTTGAGGACCAGCTGGGTGAGCAGTGCATAAGATTGAAAAGGATTATACAGGGAATGAAGAGATTAAAATTGAAGAAACCATGTTTGATGGAGCCATTCCAATTCCAAAGTCTGGTAACATTGGCATAAAGGATAACATAAAGTTTCACATTACTTGATTGCTCCTATCTCTTGGTCCAGAGACTTGTTAGAGATCGTCCAGTCAGCTTGGCCGGATAGCTCAGAAATTACATAACCTTTAGTGCACAGCAGTCACAGTGCACGAGCTCAAGCATATTTTGGCCCTGAATCTGTATGGTCAGTTCTCACTTTTTCTTTAAAATTTTGACATCTTTTATTTGCAGAGGTGTTTATTGACAAAAACATATTTGAGATCATAATTCATGCATAACAGCCATATCCAAATGCACCTAATGCATGTTACCAGTTGAATGCCATTGTGGTTGGTGTGCCAGAGTTCGTGCAATATTTCTTGCCAAAGTGATGTTTCCAAATGAATGGCAATTTGCTGCTCTCCCAATATTCTAGAGATGCAGGGGTTCTGGTGTACTTTATTGGGAAGAAATTTTGAAGAGTTTGCACACAGAAAGTAGGATGCTATTCTCCTAAACATGTTTTGGTTGGAATGTAGGAGGGACAAGCATAGAGAGAAGAAGAAGAACAAGAAGCAGCTTGGAAGAGGAGAAGAAAAATGAAATTGTCATAATAAAAGAACACCCTGTGTGGAATTGAAGATTATAGTTTTATTTTTTTCACCTTTTCTCTGCAACCCTTTTGTCCTTTTTGCAAATTCTTGGAGGCAAGAGGATTGGCCTGGTGATTTTTATGCAGGAGTACACGAAGAAATGAGACACAATTGAGTTCATTATGTGGATAACTACTGTCAAGTTTTACATTGAGAGTAATTCATACTCTTTGCATGTAATTGCTTTTGAACCATCTTCAATTTCAAGGATCTAAGCTGAATGATTTATTTCTGAAAGATGTCGTTCAGATGGTTATTTGATAGAATTGTTCTTCAATGCAAAATCTCAAGTCGCACAATAAGCGCACCAGTTAGCATATGGAGATATAGTTAAAGCTTTGCAAGCAAATGTTCTGTTTTTCACTAAATTTTGGCTTCCATCGTCTACTACAAACTAGAAACAGGACAAGCCCCTGTTAGCAACCATTATGGGCCATGGGCCCTTATTACCTCTTGTGTCCAGTGAGAGCACAGTAGTCACAAAGCTAGTCCTCAGCTACTCACAGTTAATGCTATATATAATATGCAGTGGCAGTGGATCTTCGTCAAGCAAGAGTGGCCAAGTATGGAGTTCGGATCTCTTCACAGGAAAGATGACAAATAGATAGTCAAGATAGCAGCAAAAGATTTAAAATGCGATGTGGACAAACAGTCCCTCTTTAATAATTGCAAGATCTTAAAGAGTGAATACCAATTCTTGCTTGAAGATTCTCCCATACCGAATTAAGCAAAATGATAGCGCAGCACAACTTTATTGTACATCCCTTTCCTGGGGTGTTTTGAAATGTTTCTTAAATTAAAGGCAAGCTCATGGGTTCTCAAATATTAATCTCATGGGCAAAAAATGCGGGGAAGAAAAAGGCAGTCCAACGCAAGAGAAATGGAAATCCCAGTTGAAATATTGACAACACTTGTCAAAACCCTCCAAGACTGTCTCACAAGAGTAGTCTGGACTTGAGTCATACCCTTGTCATCATATTGCATTTTCCGTGATAATTCAACGTTAGTGGTAATCAACTGTCGTTGTAATGATGTTTCAGTTACTTTTATTTCGTGGGAAAATCAAGTTTACAGAATGATTAGAAAAAATCCTAATTGGGTACCATGATTCCACTTAACGAGATTTTTTAGGTAAGAAATCATGCTGCCAAAGATTTAAGCACAAATATGGGAAAGTGGCCTATCCATATTCATGTACAAACCTATTTCTATTTCTCTTACTTAACTTCTTTTGATTTATCATAATTTTAAATAAAAATAATTTTTTTTATTATAATTTAATTTTATAAACATAAATTATTATAAAAAATATGAAACTATTTGTTTAATATATAAATTATTTTTATATCCTTTATATAAGTATTTTAATATTTATAATAATAAAAATAAATTAAAATATTTATAAAATTTAATTATAATAATATAAAAATATTATTAACATAAGTTATATAAATATATAAAAATTATATTAAAATAAAATAATTTAATTTAATTTAAAATTTTTTATAAATAAAATATAAATATTTTACCATAATTTTTAAAAAATTTAAATAAAATTATATATATTAAATTATTTAATTAAATTAAATTGTCAAATACTAATTGAGTTTACAGTGTAAAACAAGTAAGACACACCTCTATCTATGTCCATTATTAGATAGAATATAGAATTAGGTAAAAACAACATTATGTACAACAAGATAATATATAATAATATCTTTCACATAAGAGGGATATTTTGGAAAAAATAAAAATTTTCTTGTCCTCTAATTGGATGAGTGGAAGGTGGTGGTGGTGGTGGTGGTGAGACAGCATTGATCCGATTTTGAAATTTCCTGTACCGTCTCTTCTAATACCACACGTCCAAGTCCATTAAGATGGCCGGGAGAATATCAGCCGTCAAAGTTCATGGGCTAAACCCTTGTCATCAGATCTTAGCCCAAGCCTTATTTTTCGGGAGTAGCAGCAGTAGCAATAAATCTTTTCGTTTAAAAAGAAACAGACACACACTGTTTCTCCAAGACACCCCAGTAATTAAATATTTCAAATTTTATTTTAAAGGTTTTAGGTACTAACTCAAGAGATATGAGATTTATGAAAATAAGGAAAGATATCTCTATTGTGGAGGAAAAAAGGAAAAAAAAAACCTGAATTCCAAGGAAGGAAGGATAAAAAATCTTCGGGTGATGCTGACAGCAAATTTGGGTTCCAAAAATGATTTTTGTAGGCCAAGGTAATGCAATTCAGGGAGCAGGGTGAGAAGAACTCTGAGCCCTTTGAAATTCTGAAACACAACGTAAACTTCACAACTAATATTAAAAGATGAATTCCGATCCAAAACCTAAGAGGGCTCAAAGTGTTTATTACACGGACCCGGTGGTCCAATACAGCATGCAAACAAAGCATTAATTCGAGCAATCCTTTCTAGTTCTTTCGTTTATCAAATAACTTTTTAGCCAACTTTATGTTCTCTTACAAGCAATTAGATGGCAATAGATACGTGACACATTATGTGCATTGAATCAATGAAATGTACGATGGTAGAGCAACTAAACTCTTAATTTTAGCAACTATAATAATTTGCTGTCAGCATTACCGAAGATGTAGTTCGTTTGGATCCAGTTTCAATAAGAATAGTGGACCATGTCTTGTCTAACTCGTACACCTGCAGTGGACCATGCTTCACCTGTTAACAAGATTACTTGCTTTGCTCCTGAATTTGAATTTCTAATTTTTTTCATGTTCTCCATTGATTGTCCTCAATGTTATTTTTGGGCATTTGTTGGTAGGAAGTCTTTGATTATACTCATTTTATGCTTCTAATAAATATTGCCATTTTTTTAACCAATTTTAATTTTATTTTTCTTCTTTTGGTTGCACAACGTCTTTGCACTATAGGTTGGCATATATTCCCACTGACAAGGTTTTGCACTATGTCTCCCTGCAAGTCTTTGTTTACCTTTCTTTGAAAGAGGGGGCCTGCATTTTGGAGGGAAAAATGGTCTTTGCAGTGCATCACATAGGACAGCCCATGTAATTCATCCTTTTTAAGGCACCAGGTTCACCTCCAGTTGATGCTGAAATCAGGTTTCGAGTTCCCAGTTCTAGTGGGTGTAGGGCAGATTTTTGTCACAAATTTTGGTCAATGGTAAAGGAGAATTTAACAGACAGTTTACTGCCATCTTTTTTTCTTTTTGTCTAACAATGAGAAAATAAAAAGTAACGATGAAAAGTCATAAATTGGGCACTTTGTTGGAACTTCATTCTAATTGATAAGGGCACTGTGCTCTACTCAGATTTTCTAACCAAAGCTTACACAAGCAAAAATGATGGTTAACTCATTTATATGCCGTGCAACTCGTTCTAGTATGGTATACCATTGAGCCCTTCTCTATGCATAATGTAACTTAGAAGAGTTTGTCAATAAGCAAGACCCTTTCATATTCAACAAAAACTCGAGTATATTTCCTAGTTTTTCTGCTGCTTTATTTATGGTTTTTCTTATTTGGGTCATTGGTTTGGTCATAGCACCCAAATGGCTAATCAGTAGGACATAACTGTTCACATAACTGTGTGAAAAAACAAAAAACAAAAGGTTCTTTCACTGCCACAAAGTGATTAAATCGTACAAGAAAAAGCAACCAAATTGATGCTAGCAGTTTTGACTGGTTCATGTTGCTTTCGGTCAGGCTTTTCAACCAGCTTGCTGGAGAAAGTGAAAAACAAAATTATGAGAGAATATCATCAATCTGTAGTTGTCAGATCTTTTGTTGCATTTTTTCGTTGTAAACATAAAATTTTAGGTGCCATGTCTTTTGTAGTATAATCGGTAACAGTCAGCGCATTGTGTTGACAGTGCTGTTAGTTCAACTTGAATATGAAGGACAATAAAGTATTTGGCAAGTGGACCCAATGTTGTGTAGGAAATGCAGGTGTCAGTGTGTCTTTATATTAATGATGATGCAAGGCATTTATTGCTATGACTGAGTATTTCATAAATCTGATGTTCCATTCATCTTCTTTCTTGCATTTTCTTGTGGCATTATTTTGTTGTTTTTGCTGAAGCAGATGGTTGATCTATCCATACTATTTAACTCAATGTAGATGTGAATTCGTTGTCAATTTGATTGCCCAGCAGAAAGTGGCTTGGCCAAATTCTAGCGGGAAAAAAATTAAAAGAAAAAAATAGATACAGAGAGCCAATAAATATGTCTCTACTTCAGAATATGGTTCACTATCTTATTCCATCATTAAATGATAATTGCAATTTTGTTCATGTTTTATGATGGATTTCCTTTCCCGTAGAAAATCAAGAAACAACCAGTGTTTATTTCTTGATTTTGCAATTTTAGGATTGCGTTCTTTGATCTCATTTACAGTTTTAACATGATAATTTGCTTGATTTTTCTGTTTCTGTTTTTTGGTAGAATTTGAAAAAATTGGAAATCCTAAATTTGGGTAGCAATAAATTTTCTAGAAACATTTTCCCTTCTCTTGGTGATATGACTTCCCTTTATCTTTTTTTATCAACAGCCTTAATGGATCTTTAGGCCAACAAAGTAGTTATTGATATTCTGTCAATGCACAAATTTAGGTATCATATCTCTTATGTCATGGTAAATGATAGAAATTTTAGCACATTCTATTATTGGCAGTGGACTTATACACCTCAAGGGTATTATTCTCCTTGTTATAAACCCGTTCTTGATAGGGAGGTTTATAAATTTTGTTGTTCATAAGAATGCTTATTATTTATTTGATTCACACATTAAATTACAAATTAGTTAGTGTTTTTATTGTTGTGTTTCTTGCCTTGCGAGATGCCTGGCTTGGCTTCCTAATAGAATGAAAAATACAAAGTTTGAATGGAAATGGTCTAGGTTTATCAAGTTTGTCTTGTTAATGGAACCTTTTATTGTTAGCAGAAGGGCCTTATAAGTGCATTGGTTTTCATAAACCTGTTTTAAAAGGTATTGTTAACAATTGGCATTTTTGTGTATGGACAATTGTGTTTGCGTGGCTGGCTTCATGGACAAGCATATGCACATATGTTATTAGTGCACATGTTGCTTGCACATGTTCTTCTTTGTATGGAATTTGAGGAATTTTTTCTTGATATCCTCAAATCCTTGTGTAGCACATCCATTGCTATAGATCACCAGTCATTGTACTCTTTATGATTCCCTCTATTCATCTTGGTGTGCTCTGTTCTAGATGCACATGTTAGCAGGTGTTCAAATGGAATTACTTTTTTGCTTTAATTTTATTTGGAGCCACTCTCTATGGTTGGAATAATGAAAAAATTCTCTAGATAATTGACTACTTGGAGCCTATGAGCTAGGGTGTTGCCCACTGAGGAATCTGATATTATATTCATGGGCTAATGTGTGTCATTTTTGCTAGCCACAATTATTCTTTACAGGTTTGAGGAAGTCGGCATCTCTTAATATTAAATGGTGTAACTGCATAACAGATGCTGATAAGAATCTCTCTGTTTATTAATTACTCTTTCTCTCTCTCTCTCTCTCACACACACCCCCCTAAGCCTTAATCTCGACAATTAGCTTGATACTTATGTAAATAGAATTTTTCTATTATAGATGTTGAATCCCTCTTGTAAGATTGGAATTGATCATTTTTAGCAATTCAAGAATGTTATTTTGTAATTTTTTGTCAAATTGGCCAGCATGACCTAAGAATGAAGTTCAATGGAATTTGACATCAGTTTGTAAAAATTATTGTTGCTTCATTCAAAATTTATTGGGATAGTCATTTGTGAAAACTCTGAATCTCTTAGAGATTCTTAAGTTAGAAGTGGTTCTTCTCTGTCAGCTAGTATTTGTTCCAGGCTTGACAAACTTGGAAGGCTTACAAGTTTCTTGCGCTAAGGTTACAGACTTGCGAATTTCTTACTTAAAAGGTGTTAACTTTCTGTTTTATTTTGCATCATAAATTATATTATACTCTCCAATGAATGGTCCATGCTTTGCTTGATGAGTGGACAGAATGTGCACATGAAAGATTTTAACAATGTTATACTAGGTATATTCCTTAGACAAGTCTCTCCATGGTTGTATTTTTGAAAGAATAACTTTGTGAGATGTTTCTTTTCAATGGGCCATGATACTATTATCAACATGATATTTATATTACACATGATACTATTATCCAGATTCCATATTTTTTAAAATTTTTTTAATTTTTTTAGTTTTTCTCTTTCTTTTACAAGGATCCTTGATTTCTGACACCCATAAACCTTTGTCGTGAACTATCCTTGGCTGTCCGAATCAGTATCCTGTTATGCTTTCCCCATTATAAAGGGCTTCTTACACACTTAAACGAATTACTTTAATTCTGTTGTTTGACGTTTTAGGTTTGCATAAGCTTAATCTACTAAATTTGGAGGGATGCCTTGTTACTGCTACATGCTTAGAGTCCCTCTCAAGTATTCCCTCCAACTTTACTTATTCATACTAGTCCCTAGTTTAAATTAGCATTGGTTTTAGCCACACATACATGGATTGGATTCAGATTTTTTTCCCCTTTCTTGATTATTCATGGCATATCCAACATCCAACTTATGCGTTCATTTTAGGGAACATTGTCGATCCTTACTATTTTGTTTTACTGTGATTTTGAGCATTAGGGATGTGGTAGAGCGATACGATGTGTTTTGTTAAATATGATCTTGTGCTTACATAGTTTTGAAAGTTTGTAAATTATAAGTAGGCTAAATCTAAAACATTTAGTTCAAGGTTGGTTTGACCTGAATTATGCATTCTACTGATTTTGTGCAGGTCTTGTTGGTCTATTATATTTAAATCTTAGCAGATGCCAGCTTTCTAATGATGGATGTGAGAAATTTTCCAGTAAGTTTCAAATTCCTTTTAAACATTTTATTGTGGTGTTTAAATCAATGCTAACACATACTATAACTTTTCAAGTGATCAACATCTTGGCCTTTTTTTCTTTTATTTTTTCAAAGCTTGTTAAACTAAAAGTACTGAATTTGGGTTTCAATGACATCAAAGATATTTGTTTGGTCCACCTGAAAGGTAGTTTTTATTTTGCAAAATATATGAAGTTTTGTGTGGAATACCCAAAAGGAAATAAAAAAAGGAAGAGAAATCCAAGAAAGTGTGAAAAAATGTGGATTAACAAAACCCAAAGAAAATTTGTTGGAGGACATGGAGAAAATATAAAAACTGTGGAAAGATGCAATAAGGTGAACTTGGCTTAAAATGAAAAGTTTCATTCTTTGTCAAACCATAAACTAGTGCTTCCTTACCTTAAAAGCTCCAATAATCCTTTTCAAAAAATTTATGTAGGCCTAAGGGTTGACAACATGCTCCTTAATTTGGGATCAAAGATGGGAAAGCTAGTTGGTCTTGGCTACAAGATAAAGGAGAAATGGTGCACTCATTTGTTGCAACTATGAAATTGGCAGTACCTCTAGTCACAGGCAGTCATCTATCAGAACTAATTTGACTTGTAACTTAACTAACCAATTTTGTGCTTTTCAGTAGAAACCCAGCTTCACAAATTGAAACTTTGATCTACTTTATAATCTATATTCCAATTAAAAATAGTTATAAAGTCTATCTTAGGTGGAAGTTGACAAATAAGACGGTGATAGTAAGGATAAGGTAAAAAATCATAATCTTTCAACTGATGTCAAAAAAACAAAATTAAAGAACTAGGGAAATTCTTTACATGATATTTCCATGTCAAAAGCTATCACAAAGCTCATATGAAAAAACAATTTTCCACGAGATAAATGTTGTGGGATACCTAGTGTGATGTTGTTTGTTGTCATTTGTCATGCCTAATTGCTCTACTATAGAGTTTGAGATTCATGTGCATTGTGTTGACCTCATCCTCCATTTTATTTGAGGGTTTGACCAATCTGGAAAGTATAAATCTGTTGTTTACCACAGTTAACAATGGCTTAAGAAAATTTTCGGGATTAGTTTTTCTAAAAACACATAATTTGGATGCCTGCCAAATTACGGATACTGGTCTTGCCGCCCTTACTAGTAAGTTTAATTTGCTTTATGGTCTTCTTGTTCTTCTCTTTCCCCCACCCCTTCCAATCCCCTAAAATGCAGTTGGTCTTCAATATATCTTTTAGTGACATTGAAGTATTTGAACTTTAATATATTGAATATATTTTATCCAGCTTTTGAGATTGAGGCCGTTATATGAAGTTCACTTAAACAACACACATGAAGTTAAATTCAATTTTTCTGGTAACGGTGTTTACTTAGTGACTCTCAAAGGTTCTTTGCTATTAATGTTTATCCTTTGACAGGAATAGATCAAACGCCAAAAAAACAAAAAAAAAATATTGCTGGAATCTACCCGAAAAATAGAAAACATCGTGAGTCCCATTAACCAAAGGAGAGTCGCTAAGTAAATTTAGGTAGGAAGCTGAATCCAAATCATGCATTAGAACAGAAACGAAAAAGCATGCTTAAATGGAGGGAATTAGAGATTTTTACACGCTGAAAGTGCCGGACACCTTGTCGCTGGTGGTACGGACGGCAGCCTCGAGATCAGTCTGTAGCCCAGGTCGGAGGAACCGGAGTTCTGAGAGGCCGCAGATGCATTCCAATCGGAGAGTAGAGGGGGCTGCTTCAGTTGTTCATCGTCAAGGCTGGGTCCTCCCTTGAACCACGCCTGCGCCGCTTTCTGCATTTCGATCCCCTTCCCCTCTTCTTCTTCTTATTTTTGCCCTCTATCGCTGTTATTTATCTCGAAACTTTTATTCGAAGGCAAGAAGAAACCTGGCTTTTGACCGGAGATCTCGGAGTCGGCACCGCGATGACAAGAACCCGAGATCCGACTGGGCCTTTCGCGCCATCGACACTAATTTTCACTTTTGTCCATAAATTTTTTATTTTTAAAATTGAAATTTGAATATAAAAATATAAATTCTGTAAGACTCCAACATTCAGAAGTGGACTAAAGATAGTTGGGCCGGATATGGGTTAAAGATGGTTGGGCCGGTTATGGGCCGTTGATGACTTGTGAGTAACGTGGGAAGTAAAACAAAACCGCGCATCACTCCGAATTAAAATCCTTCAAAGACAGTGTAGAACAATGAAGGTAGCTCCGAACGTAATATTTCTACTCAAAGACACTGATGGGTTCGCTACAGCCATTTCAGATGCCCCTCCACCCAAACCCTAATTCTTCTATTCGCAGACTGTAAGTTAGCCTCTCGTGGCAGGTGTTCTGTGTTTTCTCCCTTTCAAAGGTTTTTTAGTTATTACTTTTATTTATTTTTTTCTTTTTTTTGGGGTTCCCCACAGAGAAGAAGGGCCCTTCGAGCTATTGTCGGACCGTTACGGAATCAAAGACGTAGAAGCATTGCTCCCGGAAATGCCACTGTGGGTGAAAGCTAATGCACGCTCTTCTGTGACAAGCTTTCTATATAGTTAAAGTTTAGTTCTTGTGAAGGTTGACTGGCTTAACAAATTCATAGAGAACATGTGGCCTTACCTTTGATAAGGTATGGGTGAATGATGTTCCAATACCTTTATATCTTCTATTAATGGTTATTGGTGATGTGATTACCTTTGTGGGCATTGCATTGATGCTTCAGGTTTTCCAGGCTATTTGCAAGACTGTAAGGAAACCCGTTATCGCAGAGCAATTCCCAAAATACAAAATTGACTCTGTTGAATTTGAAGTTCCTGCGTTGGGCTCTCTTCCACCAACTTTCCATGGTTCTCTCTCTTTCTATCTTTTTCTTTCTATCTTTGTTAAATACACGTTATTCATGGAAAATGGTCGGTTTTTAAAAGTCAAGATGGTCAATGTGTTCCTGGTCTCTAGCAATCGGGTCTCTAAGCATTTATAAATCAATGCACCAATTTTTTCTCATGGGCATCGAAGGATTAGAATGATCCAGAAAGTAGGAGCAATTTGAACAAGATGGTGAAGTCAATTTGTGGTCTGGAAGAAGTGATGGATAAACCAAGGAAAGCTATGATAACAGTTTGTTAATAGCAAAATGGCCCTAAATGGCATTATACATCTCTGCCACTGAAAAATAATACACAATAATGTTTTGACTGCTCCAGTGGATTCATTTGTTAGAATGAGCATCTTGTATGCATTAACATTGCATGCTTACCTTGTTGGTTTTTGGTCACCCTGATAGGAGTTAAGGCTGTCTCTGGTCACATACTGATTGGCTACAGCCATTAACACTTTTGTAGTTGCTTGATGACCCTGTATAGCTATTATTACCAGTTGTATTAATGCAACAGTGCATTCTTCTTTATACTTTTTTGAAGGAATTAAAGTTACCTGCCCCATTGTTATCATGAAGCTAGGGTGAGACAAATTTATCCAGAAATTCTGATTTTGATCTGGAATATTTACTTCTTCAATTCATTCCAGGTGTTTGATTTGCAAGTATTTGCTGCTCCATGTATTTCCTTAAAGCCACTGGTTCCTACCATTCCATGTTTTGCCAATGTACAAGTATCCCTCATGGAGAAGGTGAGTAAAAGTTTTTTTTTTTTTTTATCCAGTGAGAAGAGTAAAATTATAATTTGAATGCAGGTCATTGGTGTCTTTATTTGTCCATTAGAACCACCTGATTCATATTTTATGGCTGATGATATATCCCTGCAGAATTTTCTTTCTAGAATTTCCTTATTAGGATAATTATATCACGCAACAATTATCCTGCATATTTCATGTCGCTTATCATGAAATTTACGTGCCTAGAATTAGTCTTCAGCTGCAGGTTCATTGATGGATTAAATTACCCTTCTCTCTAATTTATTCTTTCTGGTTTGCAGCCACATGTTGACTTTGGACTGAAGTTGCTTGGAGCAGACACTATGTCAATTCCTGGCCTGTACAGATTCATCCAGGTAATTCCTTTTACTTGCTTATATTCTTTTTATCCTTTTGCTTTTTGCCAGTGTGTTGGTTCTTTTTTGGGGGAGTAGGGCATTGGTGCCACAGGAATACTTGACCTCGTTTTCAGAGATTTTCATTTCTCTCTCTCTCTCTCTCTCCAGGAATTTATAAAAGATCAAGTTGCAAAGAATATCTATGGCCAAGGACTCTAGAAGTACCAATCTTGGATTCTGCCAAGTAACTGTCCACTTGTCTCCTAGGATTCAGATTTCAACTTTTCTACTTGTTTGTACTCATACTTGCTGATCATTTTCTTAACAATATGCAGAGCCATGAAGTGACCTGTTGGAATTTTGAATGTGAAGGTTGTGCGGGCAATGAAGCTCAAAAAGAAAGATTTTCTGGGGGCCTCAGACCCTTTTGTGAAATTGAAACTTACGAAGATAAGCTCCCTTCAAAGAAAACCACTGTGAAACATGGAAACTTGAACCCTGAATGGAATGAGGAATTCAGTATGGCTGTTAAAGACCCTGAATCTCAATCCCTGGAGCTTGTTGTCTATGACTGGGAACAGGTTTGTTTTTCTGAACTTTAACCATGAAGTTCAGACTCCCAAGTTCATTTCCACTGTATGCTTATGATGTAACTTCTCTCATTCGTTGGAACCATAAGTGAAAATTTTGGAATCCTTTAGTTTTTGTCGATGTTGAAACCTATAGTTTTTTTGGTGTTCTTAGAAACCTACATATGGCTTCAAATAAGTGAATGCTGAAGTACAGAAGATTCTTGTTTGAGAGAATCTATGTTACTGTACTTCTCCTCCTTTTTTCTCTTTCACCCATGTTACAATTATTGATTTCAATTTGGTTTATTTGGGTTTACTTTAGATTGGCAAGCATGACAAGATAGGTATGAATTCCATTGAAGGAGCTGACTCCTGATGAGCTGAAAGTTATGACACTGGATTAGCTGAAAAATATGGACCCAAATTATGTTCAAAATGAGGATTCATGCGGCCAGCTTGTTATTGAAGTTGTAAACAAACCTTTTACTGATGAATAGATACGAGACAATGTTGGAGATTTGAATGTGATTGAAAAGGCTCTGGAAGGGACACCTGCTGGTGGAGGTTTGCTAGTTGTTATTGTACATGAAGCTCAAGATGTTGAAGGGAAGCATCATACAAATCCTCAAGCACGAGTACTCTCTAGGGGGCAGAAGAGAAAAACTAAGGTACACCTTGATTCTTTCTAAATATGGAGCTCACCTATGTAATTTGCATCAAGAAGCAAGCTTTTGCCTTTTAGTAGTGAAGATAACAAAATTTGTGCTTTTGTGCTTTCATCAATTATAGTTGTAATATGACTGAACCAAAGGAGAGTCACTAAATTTAGCAACCTAAATTTACAATAATCATAACAAGCCTACATAATCAAATATCTTGAGACTAAGCTAAGGTACTAAATGGGAAAATAATTATAAAACTAAATAGGAGAATAAGAGTTTATCTCTAACCATGAGAATATCTCTCTCATACTTGAGATTATTATAAATACAAATTATCAATAAAATCTTAACAAGCCCAAGGGTTATAGCCCGAATAGACCTGCAGTTATGGTACCCCTGCTGGCTGACTGATTGCAGGGAGCGCAGGAAGCTAAGGCTCCATGTTCGGTTCTGGTCAAGAGGGTGGTGGGTAGGTTAAAGCAGTAGAGAAGATAGGGCATCTAAAGAAGCAGAGGCAGAGACGACGGGAAGGGTAGTAAAAGAAGGAACGGGTAGACTGAAATTTGTCTTGCTACAATGGGGTGACAATAAACTATAGAAAACCTGATCCGTATCACAATGGTGGGACAATTTCTTTTTTGCTTTCTTCAACAATGATTTCCTCAATCGGTGTCTGTTTATCTTGTTATGGTAGATGATAGTGGGATATTTATGGCAGATCTTTTTTATGATCATTTCATAGGATTGTGGATTACAAAAAGAAGCAAAGATTCTCTGCAAGTACACTGAATTTGCATTTGTTTGCTGTATTTGGTTGGGGGATGAATGCTTGTCTATCAAAGATGTAAATTTATCCATGTTGTTACTTTGGCATAAGGTGGTTACCAGCATTTCTTTTTGTTATGCAACTGTAGCTGTCAAATTGAGTTTTATTGGCTTATACGTAATTGGATTGGGCAGCTTGTTGCAGTATAATTCTGTTGGATTTTCTCTAAGGAAGATGATGTTTACATCTTGTATCGCTTTCTCTAACCTAAAAAGGGTATCCCAGCACTCAAGGCTTCCACACTATGGGGTTTTGAAAGGTTTAGATATACGTTCTTTTATCCATCCTTACTCAAATAAATAGACTATGTTCTTGACTCAAACCTGCAAGATTCAATATATGTGCAATACTTTTATAATTACACTAAGGCTCATCTTTCCTCCTATTTTACTTTCTTTTTATTCTTTATTATTTTCTCTTCCAAAAGAGAAAAGAAAAAGCACAAACACTTTTATGCAATTGTAAAAACTCCCAAAGATACGTGGTGTGTATTTGTTGTCTGTCTTTTGGGAGTTAATTTATTGTGGATTCATGAGTAACCCTTGGTACTAACAGCTAATAAGTTCATTTTGAATCTTCTGTCTTGAAATGGGCACGTACATACCTCTATATTTGAGTGGAACATATGGAATTGGAAAAGATAAAATGTTAATCCAGATTCCTGCCCTCAATGAACTGACTTTAGTGCTGTCTGGTTGGTAATGAAACCTTTGGAGTGAACAAAAACCATAACATTTGATCCAATCATTCAAGGTTGCTTGAAGTATTCTTCAGTGCATGATTTACGGCATAGATTTGATGTTTCTAGATGATATCAGGGTTTCAAATATCTTTACTTATCATGTTTTGAATATGCATGCGGGGTTGACAGAACTTGTCTTTTTGAATGTTTCAAATTCTCATATATAACCAGCTCAGGTTTACACCATTTAAAGCCATTGAAAAGCTTAAAATCTCTGACCTTGGAGTCTTGCAAGTTGACTGCTAACAACATTAAGAAGCTTCAATCAACTGACCTACCCAATCTGGTAAGCTTCCAACCTGAATAGATGGGGATTTACCATCTCATGAATTTTGTGTGTACTTTAAAGAAATTAGATGTGGATTAAATTAAATTAACTTGAAATTAAATGTGGATTAAATTAGATTACTTATTAGGTTAGATTGTATTAAGTGTTTTGTAACTTGGATAACTAATTTCATCAGGTTTTATAATTAATAAGTTACAACACACTTAAATATCAAAATACAAATATTTTGAGATAAATGACATTTTTGTAAAATTTATTGATAAAGTAAGAAAAGAAAAAAGAAAATTACACTGACACAATTTAATTATATATGTAGACAATATATAATTGTAGACTTGTTTATTATTTATTATTTTTAATTAAATTATATGATTTATATATTATATTGATTTAAATTAAATAATATTTTAAATCTCCTCTTATATATGTTGTTCATAAAAGTTTAACATATATGAGTTTGACAAGGCTTGAAGATTTATGAGTTTGAGAATATTTTCTAACACATATTGACCATGTGTCATTTGCGAATAATCTCTGGTTAGAACATAAGACTGTCTTCTCTATTGTAGAACTGCATCCAATAAAGTAGTCAGCAGAAAAATTTATGCACTAATCATTTATTCGTGGCATGAGAATTTACTAGCATACATTAGTTATTGTCGTATTTGTGTAATCTCTATGCATCTTTTGAGATTTTCTCAAATGTTCCGATTTTTTCAAATTGTCAAACTAATACATTTCCCTTGAAATAACTCATCCCTGCCCTCCTTCACTTGTCTTGTTTCATCTAACAATTTGCATTGTCTTTCCAAATATTAGGTTGCTTACACTGTCTTGGAAAATTAAATACCGACTTTAGCCTAACAAAGGTGCAATATGGCAAAGAAGAAGATTTAATCTGAACTTACGTAGAAAAGCAAGGATGAACACATAAGCAGCCAAGTACACCAGCTGTAGTACTGCCTGAAAATCACACCACAAGGAGCACTCTGAGTTAATAGAACAGGAAACAAATTGGCCGGATTGATCAAAATTTTCACGAAGGAAACAAGGTAATTTTGGTGCAATAAATATTTGGTGACATAGTGAGATTTAAGAGCATTTTTAAAGTGGCTAGGCCATTAACATGCACACATGGAAACAAAGTTGTAGACCCAAAATCTGACTTAATGAACCAATGTTAAGATCTTCAATCAAATGAATGCTGTAGCCACTGTCTTGGTAACCATATACTGCTGATGCACATAAGTACAAGGAGCATGCACCATTAGTCTTATTTGCAATTGGATTGATTATAAGTCTAGCCTCAAAGACCTCAATCTCGCAGCAGCAATAAGACAATATCAAACGTACAGTGGGTAATTAGGTGCATATTCACAATTTTATGGCAAAACCTTATACTTGGAGAGTAGCATACAACTTGTACACTAATACTGTCCCTTTCATATGGACTGTACGAGGGATTTGCCATGAGATTGGTTTGTGGGACCTACTGTCCACTGGAAAAAAATACAAGGAATTTGCAATGCAAAATGCAGGATGGTACAATTCATTAAACCCAAAACGCTTAATTCCAATCATAAAAGGAGTAAAAACATGAAAAGGCAATCAATCGAGATTTTCCATGAACTCACCTTGCTGACTTCATGAACGATGTGCGTTCCTGCTATGGAACCGAACGAATTAATAAGTTGGGTTAAAGATGATTGTCCTGATAGGCCGAGTCACGCCATTGCCGACGGCCGGACAGAGACCCAATGACCATCAAAACTACGTCGAGCTGGCCAGCAAAATAAGACCAGGAAGTGTGGTTTCATAAATGGCAAGCTGAGTTTCATGTACAACCAGCAAGTGTATCTGGTCCTAATGAAATTAGACACGTGTTTCTGACTGTTCTGCCGATTTCCTCCCAGCTAGAACCTGCAAGAACCTTGTCTTCTGCTTTTCCCACCCATCAGAATTCCATACACAAATCTGAAGAGAAGATAAACTCATAAGAAATTTTGGAATTTAAAAATGCATGCTTCTTTTTAATCACAAGATAATTCCCTCTTTGGACTAACTGATGTTTCGCTCCATTGATTTTTCCACCGGTTTTGATGAGTGAAAAGTCATGTGAGCCTCTGTTGTGCCTTTGATTGGTGGTTTCTTTCTTTGCTCTTTATTGCTTACAAACATGCAGGGCCTAATGAGATGGTTGTGTTCATTTTCTGCATGCAAAATGCTTTTAGCTTTGCTCTCAATTCTCTCAAGGCCTGTAAAAGATTAATGTCAGAAGATGCATTGGCAAAATTTACATAAGATTGACATTTCTTCAGGGAGGGAGAAAAAAAAAAATAGAGTAGAGAAAGAAACATGCACAAATTTGATTACTGCTGTGATGCCAATGTCTGGCGTAAAAAACCAAAAAAAAAACAAAACAAAACGAAATTTATAATTGTTGATTTTTCCTGCTCAAAGGAAAGACTAAATGACCAGAACCACTTTTCAAGACATGCCAATTTACAATCTTTTGCCTGCAGTTCTAACATGCATCCACTCATCCACTCGGAGCAAATCAATTTGCACTGGGACTATTGGATGCTGGGGTCCATGTATTTGAGCCTCTTGAATCTGAAGGAAAATGGGGTTTGCCTCCACCTGATGAAATGGGTCAGCAAGCAGCATGCCAACTACTCCTTCAGTAGGACCTTCAGGTTCAGATCAAGCCCAGAGATGATCCTAAGCTAGAGCACAAGTTCTTTTATATTCTTGGCTTGCTGACGCATACCTAATTTAGGTATGTACGTCATTTGACTAGCTTCTTGTCACAGGTGACAAATGTAGACCTAATCCAGGGTCCAAACCTACTACCAAAGGTCCGAAAGATCCAAGAAGATTTCTCAGTATATTTTTTGTATACAATTCTATAATATAATATTTCTTAATATATTTCATATAAATATAGGATACGAAAATTTTAAATATAAGGTAAAGAGTTATAAATACTCCAAGTCTCATTTGTTTGTATCATCAAGCATTCAAGCAATTAATCTAATTTCACTTCCTCTAAGCTTCTGAAATTCCTCTTTACACTTTGCTCTCTCCCTTTAGGCTTACTAGCAACTTTTCCTTGAAGTTGTGTAGTGCTGTGTGGGTTTAGAGTGTCCGCAAACTCATCCCATGACAGTTGGTATCAGAGCCTTGGTTGCTACCGTTAAGCACCAAAGATGACTTTCGTCAATGAAGTTCGTATGGAAGAGCAAAGCCGTGGTCGATAGGAACAACGCACCTACATCACAAAGCGCGGTAAATCGAAAACCGCTCTAATGGAGGCCTTGGATTTCTGTGTTGCAAAGTTGGAGAAGAACTTTTCAAGGATAGAACCAACCCTTGAGGAGCAAGCTACCTGAATTGACAATGTGGAGACGAAATTCGGAGAAGTCACTCGCGTGGTGAAATCCACCCTTCGGGAGATCAGTCAATCCTTCAAGTGTGATCTTGATGACATCCGACAAGAGGTATGTAGTGATCGTTCCTTTACTGAAGTTGAGTTACGAGACCTTAGACGTGAGGTAGATGGTGTCCGTGCTGATTACAAACAAGCCATTGTTAATTGCTCATGCTCTATCGGCATTACCAACTTTGACACAATCCAAGTGCCTAAGCCTACTACCTACAATGGCACTTGTAATGCTATGGAAGTAGAGAACTTCCTCTTTGGCTTAGAATAATACTTTGAAGCCAAGTTTGTTCGAGACGATGCAGCAAGGATTTGCAATGCCCCCATATTCCCACGAGATGCCGCTTAACTATGGTGGCGTCGCAAGCATGGTGAGGTTGGCAAAGACATTTGCTCAATCGACACTTAGGAAGACTTTAAGCGGGAGTTAAAGAAGCACTTTTGCCCAAGCAATGCTGAGAAGGAAGCTCAAGGTTGTCTTAGACGATTAAAGCAAGGAGGGACCATCTGTGACTACATCAAGGAGTTCACCACCCTCATCCTTGAGATTAAGGACAAGTCTGACAAAGACTCTCTCTTCTACTTCATGGATGAATTAAAAGATTGGGCTAAAGTTGAATTGGAGAGACGTAATGTGCAAAACTTGGATGAAGCCATTGTTGCTACCAAGTCTATTGTGGAATATAACACCCAATCTAAAGAAAAATGATCCAACTAGGGTAAAAGTGGGGGAGAAAAATCTGGACACAAGGAGCAAGGGTCCAAGGATAAAGGAAAGGCTAAAGCCTCATCATATGATGAATGACACGATTGAGGTAAGTCTGATTCTCCTAAACCAAAAACTCCGTGTTTCATTTGCAATGGTTCCCATTGGATGAAGGATTGCCCCAAGCGCAAGACCCTCAACACCATCATGAGCCAATTTGAAGATGACTCCTTACAAGACGAGCCAGGTCAAACCGAGATGGGATCACTTCGAATCTTGGTAACCATGAAGGGGAAAAGTGCACAACCCCATGTCGACCATAAGGGTTTGCTCTATGTCCAAATCACCATCAATGGGAAGCAATCTAGAGCCATGCTAGACACCGGAGCTTCCCATAACTTCATTTCTATGGAGAAGGCCAAGCGGCTTGGCCTTAGGCTAACAAGTAAGGGCAGAACCCTTAAAGCAGTGAACTCACTAGCAAAACCAATTGCCGGCATTGCTAAAGGCGTTCCCACAACCCTTGGTGAATGGAAAGGAAGCATTAACTACTTCGTAGTCCCCATGGGCGACTTCCAAGTGGTATTAGGCATGGAGTTCTTTGATAAGGTACAAGCCTTCCTATTCCCAGCTTCCAACTCACTTGGAATATTAGAGGGAGGAAAGGCCTGCACCATACTTGCGGAATGTGCTTGACGATTGGAGGATCAGGCCTTATCCGCATTACAATTCAAGCGAGGTATGAAATCTGACCCCAGCTACCTTGCTACCATCCGTGAGCTCAACGATGGGGATGTCAACCCCAAGGTCGCCTTGCCCACCGAGGTGACACAAGTCCTCAAAGAGTTTAAGGACATCATGCCATAAGAACTACCGAAGAGACTCCCACCTGTGCGTGAGGTGGATCATGAAATTGAGTTGAAGCCAAATGCCAAGCCCCCTACCTTGGCACCATACCGTATGACACCACCTGAATTGCAGGAGCTACGTAAATAGCTCTATGACCTGTTGGATTTAGGCTACATCCAACCCTCGAAGTCTCCCTATGGTGCCCCAGTACTCTTCCAAAAAAAAGAAAGATGGAAGTCTCCACATGTGTATCAACTACCGAGCATTGAACAAGGTCACTATAAAGAACAAGTATCCGATACCGTTGATCTCAGATCTCTTCGACCAACTTGGTGATGCATGATGGTTCTCGAAGCTAGACCTGCGCTCAGGATACTACTAAGTACGCATTGCAGCTAGAGACGAGTCTAAGACAACATGCGTGACAAGGTATGACTCTTTTGAATTCTTGGTTATGCTATTTGGTCTCACCAATGCACTGACAACTTTTTGCACACTTATGAATAAGCTATTTCATCCCTTCCTTGATCGATTCGTGGTAGTATACTAGACGACATCGTGGTGTATAGCAAGACACTCGATGAACACTTACAACACTTACAACACTTACAACAAGTCTTCCAAGTGCTACATGATAATGAACTCTACGTTAAGAAAGAAAAGGGCTTATTCGCCACACAAGAAGTAGAGTTCCTTGGCCACCGCATTTGGGATGGATAGCTTATGATGGATCCAGTAAAGGTAAAAGCCGTCATGGATTGGGAGCCACCAAACAGAATTTTAGAGCTAAGATCCTTCCTCGGTGTAGCCAACTACTACCGTCGATTCATTAAAGGGTACTTAACAAGGACAACACCCTTGATCGACCTATTAAAGAAGGATTGCGCATGGAGATGGACAGAACAATGTTAACATGCCTTTGATGGTTTAAAGAAAACCATCTCTGAGGAGCTAGTCCTTAGCCTTCCGCATCCAAGTAAAGCCTTTGAGGTACACACTGATGCTTCTGACTTTGCCATTGGAGGTATTCTTATGCAGGATAATCACCCTATTGCCTTTGAAAGCTGGAAGTTAAATGATACAGAGCACCGTTACACTGTACAAGAGAAGGAGATGACAGCCATTGTCCACTACCTATGGACATGGCAACATTACCTGCTTGGCTCACACTTCTCCATCCTAACCAACAATATGACTACAACTTATTTCCAAACTCAAAAGAAGTTAAGCCCGAAGCAAGCTCAATGGCAAGATTTTCTTGCCGAGTTCGACTACTAGCTAAAGTACAAGCCAGGTAAGACTAATGTGATAGCCGATGCACTTAGCAGGAAAGCGGAGCTTAGCTCATTAACTCTCAGTCAACCAGAGGGCCTTCTCATCTCTCGCATCAAGGAGGGCATAGACAAGGATCTCAAGATGCAAAACCTTGTCAAACTAGCCCGTGAAGGCAAGACTCGACAATTTTAGGAAGATAATGGACTACTTTTGACCGTCGGTAATTGAATCATGGTTCCCTGGTATGGAAATTTAAGGAGGGAGATCATGAAAGAGTGTCACAATACCCAATGGACAAGACATCCTAGTGTTGCACGCACCCTTACCCTTCTTCAATCCTCCTACTACTGGCCACAAATGTGGGATGATGTGGAAGCATACATTCGGACATGCCTTGTTTGCCAGCAAGACAAGGTCGATCTACACCACCCTGTGGGTCTTTTGGAACCCTTACCAATTGTTGAAAGAGCATGGCAAAGCTTATCCGTGGACTTCATCATGGCCTTGCCCAAGTCTAAAGGTTATGGGAGCATCATGGTGATTGTAGATCAATTCAGCAAATATGCTACATTCGTTCCAGTTTCTCAGGATTGCACCACAGAGGAAGCTGTCTGCACTTTCCTCAGACACATCATCAAACTTTGGGGAGTACCGTGTAACATTGTAAGTGATCGAGACCCATATTTCACTAGAAGGTTCTGGACAGAACTCTTCAACCTATTAGGGAACGATCTCAACTTCTCCACCAATTTCCATCCCCAAAGTGATGGCCAAACCGAGCACATCAACAGACTATTGGAGCTGTATTTGAAGCACTATTTAAGTGCCCATCAATAGGATTGGGCCAAGTTGATTGAAGTAGCTCAATTTTCCTACAATCTCCAAAGGAGTGAAGCCATGGGTAAAAGCCTCTTTGAGATTGTTACCGATCAACAGCCCATGACAACACATGCCATGGCCTCCACATACAGTGGCAAGAGCCCCATGGCACATCAAATCGCCAAGAAATGGCACGAGCAAGCCGATATTACCCGGGCTCACCTAGATAAAGTCACTCAAAAGATGAAGAAATGGGTGGATCACAAATGGAGGCACATTGAGTACCAAGAGGGAGACAAAGTGCTCGTCTGGCTACTCCCACAACAATTCAAGTCCCACCGTAAGGTCCATAAAGGGCTAATTCGAAGGTACAAAGGCCCTTGTCCAATCATAGAGCGCATTGGGAGAGTCTCCTACCAGGTATAACTACTGCCTAACCTCAAAATCCATCTTGTCTTCCATGTGAGTTTCCTTAAGTCGTACCATGAAGACATGGAAGACCCTGAGAGGAACAAGTCCAAATGAGCACTAATGGCCGTTACTACCGTCTTCAACAAGGAAGTAGAATGCATCCTTGCAGATCGAAGGATTTGGAAAAGGGGTGTACCCAATTATACAGAGTACCTTGTGAAATGGAAGAGATATCCTTATGAAGAGGCCAGTTGGGAATGAGAGGACACATTATGGCAATTCCCTGACGAAATCCAGTGCTATAGAGACAAAGCAGCGATGAGGACGTCGCCGAATTAAGTGGGGGAGAATGTCACGGGCCAACAAATATAGACCCAATCTAGCAAAGGGGTCCAAACCCACTACCAAAGGCCCGAAGGACCTGAGAAGATTCTCCAATATATTCCATATACACAATTCTAGAATGTAATATTCCCTAGCATATTTCTTATACACAATTCTAGAATGTAATATTCCCTAGCATATTCCTTGTACACAATTCTAGAATGTAATATTCCCCAGCATATTCCTTGTACGCAATTCTAGAATGTAATATTCCCCAGCATATTCCTTGTACGCAATTCTAGAATGTAATATTCCCCAGCATATTCCTTATACACAATTCTAGAATGTAATATTCCCCATCATATTCCATGTAAATATCTAGGATAGGAAGATTCTAGATCAAAGGCAAAGAGCTATAAATACCCAAAGCCTTATTTGTTTGTATCATCAAGCATTCAAACAATCAATCCAATCTCTCTTCCTCCAAGCCTCTGAAATTCCTCTTTACACTTTACTCTCTCTCTTTAGGCTTACTAGCAACTTTCCCTTGAAGTTGTGTAGTACCACGTGGGTTTAGAGTGTCTGCAAACTCATCTCGTGACATTCTGCTGGCTTTTTTTTGTCTTCCATTTTTCTGTGGTTGTTGTTAAGTTTGACCAACCCTTATGTTTGTATGCCACTTCTGACCATTCTTAAGTTTGGGAATGCTACAACATAAATATTCATTCCAGCTAACTAACTAAACTCTGTTAAAGGACTTTGTAATTTTCCCTATATCCAATTTTGAATTTTTGTATCTCCTTTACTGCATTACTCAGTCCATGGTTAATGGTTTTAATCATGCTAATCCAATATACTTCATGGCTAGGTTACCAATTGTCACATTTCCTTTTATGATATGTGCCTTTCTCTCTTATTTTGTGAGGAGTATCTGAACAGCAGTTGTAGATTTTAGAACATGAATTTATTATAATTTTTATTCCTTTGTTCCTTTCTCATTCGAATTTTGATTTATGTTCTGCATGCAGCTATGTAATTTACTTGAGGAACAACTTGCAGAAGATGTAGAACCTTGCGTGTTCCATGGGATACTATGTCTGGCCTCCAGAAATTTCTTAAAGGAAGGTTTTTATGTATTGTGTATAGCGATTAATTTCTTCCTTTTCAATTGGTGAATAGTATGAAATGGTTCTTATCTTACCCTTAGCCCTTGGCTTTCTTCAAATATTAGAGGATTGCATTCTTTTGTTTTTGTATATCTGGTCAGTAACTTTCATTCTCTTTTATTCCCTTCTCTTTGGGATCTTGGATATTAGTAAGATATCCAAATTTAGTCATTGCATCTGGCTCATTATGAAAGGGTTTTGTCCTATGCAAATCAAGTTACTGCAAATTTAACATAATTATGCTATAGCATAATATTATTAGTCTATCACATAATCCACCTTTTTTTTTCATAAACAATTAGGATACAGATGGTCTTGCTTAATAGTGCAACTTCAACTAGGTGTTAAATTTTATTGGGGATATAGGAACAAAGGAAAGAGGAGCAGATGAAGAGACAAAGAGGAGATAGGTTATATTTTTCATTCACACCTTCTTCAATTCAATTCATCGGATTACATACTTATATAAATGAAAAATTTTAATACATGATTTTTTTTTTATTTCAAAGATCACAATTTAGTTTTAGATTTCTAATAAAACTTGTCAAAGAGAGCATTAATTAATAAAAAACAAGTTTACATGCCAACATTTGCTCCCCTTAAACTTATTCTTCCTCGAGCTTAAACTCCAAGTTGCCTCCTTAAGTGTTGAAAAACTTCAACTTTCAAAGCCTTCATAAATATATCAGTAACTTGGTCACTTAAACTCACATGCAACAACACAACTTCTTTTGCCTTAATATATTCTCATATGAAGTGAAAACAAGTATCAATATGTTTCAAATGCTCATGATGAACCAATTTCTTAGCTAGAGCAATTGCTAACTTATTAACCACATAAATCTTTGGTGTGTTTTCTTGCTGCAACTTCAATTCTCAAAGTAACCTCTTTAACCAAATAGCATGACAAACATAGGAAGCTACGACAATGTACTCTACCTCACAAGTAGATAAATCAACAATAGATTGCTTCTTAGAATACCAAGTGAATGCATCATTACCAAGATAAAACATGAACCTCGTAGTACTCTTGCAATCATCATAACTTCCAGCCTAGTCACTATCACTAAATCCAACCAATTCCATAACTCCTTTAGATGAATATAGCAACCTATAATCAATTGTCCCTTTAAGATATCTCAAGATTCTCTTGGCTACCTTCAAGTGGGAAGTTTTCAGAGTCTCCATATACCTTCTTACCAAGCCAACTCCAAAAAGTATATTAGGTCTTATACAAATTAAATACCTCAGATAACCCATGAGACTTTTGTAATATGTTGGGTTCACTGGCTTCCCTTCTCCTTCCTTCATCAATCTAATGTCGCACTCTATTGATGTGTCTATAGACTGACAATCCCCCATTAAAAACTTCTTTAGGATCTCCTTGGCATATCTTTCCTATAAAACTACAATTCCTTCTTCATCTTATTGTACTTTGATGCCCAAGAAGTATCTCAGTAGACCCAAGTTTGTCATTTTAAATTCCTTCTCCATTGATTGCTTGAATTCTAAAATCATGAAGTTATTGTTGCCTATGAAAATTAAATCATCTACATATAAATACATTAGTAAAATATCTTCATTAAAATTTATCTTCACATACAATGAGTGCTCATAAAGACACTTTGTAAATCCTTCTCAAACAAAATACCCATCAATACTAGAATTCCAGTCTCTTGGAGCCTACTTAAGCCCATAAAGTGCTTTCTTCAACCTGTAAACTTTTTCTTCTTGGCCTTCGCAGATGAAGCCTAATGGTCGCTTGACATAGACCTCTTTTTCAAGATTCTCATTCAAGAATGTTGATTTCACGTCCATTTGGTACATCTTCCATCTTCTTTGAGTTGCAAAAGAGATGAGCAACCTCACCATTTTAAGTCGAGGTACTGGTGCATAACAAATATTTCTTTTATAAAAAGATAAATAAATTCAATGATGCAAAGAAGTGAGCTTATGATATATACAAAACTTTCACAAAAAGTAGACTGACTAATACATATTAGATATTTTATTTTTATCACTATTTAATTTAAAATCTATTGATATTGAATAATGAATAGAAATGAAAACTTCAAAAAAGAAAAAAATATAGATTTTCACATAGAAAAATATGTTTCTTGTCATTCGATTTAATTATGGTAAGGTAAATTGAATAGTTTATATATTATATTTAAGTAAATTAAATAATACTTTAAATCTCTTTATATATGTGTTTTTCATAAAATTTTTTTATTTTATAATAAATATATTGTAATCAAAATATCATATATTTATAACAAAACAAAGAAGTTAAACTAGGATTTTTTTGAAATAATCTCTTTATATGTGTATATTATTCCATATATAAAGACATATAAAACATAGGGGTTTATTCTTTTGTCTATATCATTGTAGAAATTAGCAAATTTATTAATCATAGAAGTTAATGAGCAAAATTTTTAGAAAATTTTTATTTTTAGTTTCTATTTTTCAAGTTAAATGAACTTATGGAAAACCTAAGTTTGCATTAGAATATGAATATCAATTTCATTGTCCATGCTTGTGATCAAGGTCATCTCTAAACACTACGTCAAAAAATGGAACATTAATCGTTATAAGAAATTATATTTCACAAATTACAACTCTTTTTGTTTTAGCAATGTTTTTGTCTCACAATTGGTAAAAAAGAAAAAAAATTATAAAATAATTTTTATTATATTTATATAAAAACTCTTTCTATTAATAGATTTTGTGATTTTACTATGTTAAATAGTAAGGATACATTTTTGAAGAAATGGAGACTAGAGTGTGGGATAAGTTATAAGTCAAGTCTTAGACATGTTTTGAAAATTAGAGCAACTAAAAGTCGAGCCTTGGGTGCCCATCTTCTAAGAAGATGCATGGATCTAACCATGCTCTTTTCTTGTCATATATTCACAAAAATAAATAGATAGGCTTTTTGTCAATCATGATTTCTTTGGTATTTTCTTTTTTATCAATTGGGTATAGTAGGAAAGTAACCTTTATGGCATTAAAAAGTTGACTATGGCCTTAAAAAGTTGGCTCCCTTTCATAGATTTGTTGTTTTATACATATGTGTTGTGTAACTGAGAGAGAAACTAGAATAGCAATTGGAAAAAGGGGTCATTTTAATTTTTATTTTGTTTTCTATTATATGTCAATGGACTATCACTTCACTAAAAAACATTATTTAGTGGTTGCCATTAAAAATATCTTCGAGCAAGGTTGAACATCACTAATGTCTAAATGCTTCTAATTAGGAGCAAAAAAAAAAAAAACAAAAACAAAAAAGGGTCTTGCCATTACAAATCTTGTAAAGAAGACAAATATTTAAGTTAACGTAAGTTAAGTGTCTTAGGTATATCTTTCAATAATATATAAAATAATTCACAAGTTCTTTTTTCTTAATAATTAAAAATAATTTAATTTTGACTAAATATAATATAAATTTATTTTGAAAAAAATTTATTGAAGTTTATCATTAAAATTTATTTTATTCCATTAAATTGAGTGGTAGTATATATATATATATAATTTTAAATTATATAAATATATTTTATTATTTTTTATTATAATTATGGATAATTTAAATTTTTTATTTCTCTCAAGTATAACATGAAGTTAATTTGAGAATTTTTTTTAAAAAAGAAATCTTATTTTTAGAGAGTCAACTTAACTCTAATTAAATATTAAGGGAAAAAAAAGTTAAAGAAAAAATAAAACTCAATTTTATATTTTATGAAATATAAAATTAAATATTGATAAAAAAACAAAAAACAAAAAATAATTATCAAAAGTATCCATGTTTTGCAATTAAATTCTGTTTAAAGTTCAAATGTGCAACAAAATGGGATGGAAGAGGCAAAAATCCTTAGCATTTATTGTGGGTTTTACAGTTCGATGCGTGCCCTAAAGTTGGGGAGTGAAGCAGTCGGCATAATAAGTTACTCGACCAATTAACAGAGTCTGCAAGGCCCCGTTTAATAAAGCTTGGTTTCTCCCTTTTTTTTTGTAATACTTGAAGTTCAATGGTAAATTTCCCAGGAACACCTCATTACCCTATGGAGGGCTTCAAAAGTAAAGAGTGATCTTATCCCTCTTTCTGATCAATTAGGAAGTGATTCACGAGTCATGTTTAGCAAGATTTTTTATTTTTTATTTTATGAATAGTAATGGGATGCTAATAAATCAAATATAAAGACTTTTCTTCTCTTCTAAATTCTGTCTGCCCACTAACCCCACCGATGTAACAATTGCTTTTGCTTTTGTTGTCATATAGTAGCAATGATGCTTCGTGGCTCCTTATTTGGACTATTCTTCTATCCACGTGATTGTGGAAATTAGAACATTGACCAAATTTCTAGGAAAGACATTCCCCACTTTCTTCTCAAGTCTTCCACGTGCTTACGAAAAGCCCAAGTCTTCGCGGTTGCTTTTTACATACAAGACATGGGGTCTATGTTTTTTTGTCCATGTCATTGTGAAAATTAATAAATGGTATTAATCACAAGTCAACAAGCAAAAATTTTAGAAAATTTTTTTGTTTAGTTTCTACTTTTCAAATCTTAAATGAATTTTTTAAAAATTTAAATTTGTATTAAAATATAAATATTAATTACATTTATATAAATTTTTTTTATTAATAATTTTTATAATTTTACTAGATTAAATATTAAGAATACATTTTTGAATAAATAAACTCAAGTGTGGGATGTGTTATAAGTTAAGTTTTGGATATATTTCAAGTTTTGGGTGCCCATTTTCTAGGAAGATGCATGAATCTAATTATGTTTTTTCTTTGTCAAATACCTACAAATATATATATATAATTCTTAAATTTATTAAATTTTCTTATCATATCAACTTTGTTAACAAAAAATAAAGTAATTTTTTTATTTTAATATTTTATTTTGATAAACTATATACTAAATATTTAAATTTTGAGTAATTTATTTTTATATAAATTTATTTTTATTTTTCTTTTTAAAAAAAAGAATAAAGTAGATAGACACCTACATATTAAGATAATTTATCGAGACATTTTAAAGAATTCGTATAAAAAATGGTAAATTTTTTATTAAGTAAATAAAAATTCTGATTCCCTTCTAATTTTCTCATTATCTAACTTTTTCTCGCATCACTTTTTCAACCGTATTACCTTTTTTAAGATTAAATATATTATTATAGACCATCATGATTATCAACTCAGTTTTTGAAAAGCCCAAAATCCAACCGTGCTGGGGTCACGCTTTATCTGCTAATCAAGCCTCTTTACTTCCTTTTGTTTGCCATTCAAAAGCAACGTCTAAGGAACCAGGCACGTTGCCACTGCAATGCAATAGAGAGCGTTAATTTTACGTACCCATCAATGAAAAAGGAAAAAAAAAAAAAGAGTTACAAAGATGAAAGAAATCGAATACAAATAGACAAAAATCAATTATAACTATTAATTATAATGAAAAAAGAGATAAAAAAAATTATGTTTAATTGATTAATAATTATAATTAAAATTTTTCTACTTTTGTGTTCAATTCTTCTATGCATATAATTTGAACTTTTGACCCAACTTGCGTGTGAATTGGATCTATTGACGTAGACTTAGCTTTGTTTCGCATTAAACTGGGACCTCTAAAAGCAACTTGATGAGTTGAATCTGGACAATTCGCTTTGAAAGCATGGGATAAGTCATAAGTTGAACCAATAGCTCCCATCAAACGTGCCATTAAGTGATTGATATAGGGACTTTAAGCCCATTTTATTAGGAAAACTATTATAAGGGGAGCGGCTGTGATCAAAGTGATGACGTCAATGGCAGCCTTGCTTTGACCAGATTGGCCTATACCCCCGCCTCTTGCGGGTGATTATGGGCTTGTAATCTGTCAGTAGAATATAGGACTTTGGAAAAGTACCTAAAAGATATACCTCACTTGTCAAAAGTACAAAAATGGCACGGTTTTAAAAAATACTTGAAGTTCAACGGTAAATATTCCATCGTTAGGAACACTTCATTCTCCTGTGAAGGGCTTCAAAAGTAAAAGAGTGATCTTTTGTTTCTGATCAATTAGAAAGTGACTCACGAGTCCTATTTAGCAAGATTTATTTTTTTAATTAGATGTTAATAAATCAAACATAAAGACTTTTCTTCTCTTCTATATTCTGTCTGCCCACTAACCCCACCGATGTAACAATTACTTTTGCTTTTGTTGTCATATAGTGGCAGTGATGCTGCGTGGCTTCTTCTTTGGTCTATTCTTCTGTCCACGTGATTGTGGAAATTAGGAAACTCTTTCCCCACTTTCTACTTTTTAAGTCTTCCACGTGCTTTTGTTGTGGAAATTAGAGAACTTATAGGTCAATGAGGCAAATTTCCAGGAAATTTCTTCCTCAATTTCTTCTTTTCCTCAGTTGACTCCCTTTCATAGATTTGCTGTTCTATACATGTGTGTTGTGTGACAGAGAGGGAAACTACAATAGCAACTGGAAAAAGGAGTCATTTTGATTTTTATTTTGTTCTCTGTTGGATGCCAATGGAGTGTCGCTTCACTAGAAAACATTATTGTTTTTGGGTTTTGATTCATGTGGCGTTTGTGGGTGTTCTTCAGAGTTGTTTAGAGGAAGAGAGGTTGGGTCTATTAAGTATCAAGGAGTACTATAACTTAAACGGGCATCATACAGACGATTTCCTTGCTTCGTGGACTGATGATCCAGTGGCTGACTGCTGCAGCTGGGAGCGAGTCAAGTGTAATAAAGCCACCATGGTGACTCAACTCTCTTTGGACGATTTGCTGCCCTGGTTTATGAACGACGGCCAAAGGATTCTGAACATGTCCTTGTTTACTCCTTTCAAGGAGCTGCTCAATCTAGACTTGGCGTCGAATAGGTTTACCGATTGCTACCAGAATTATGGTACGTAACATGCAATAGCTCTAATACTTTTCCATTTTTTTTTTAAGGTTTTCCTCAATCAATGTTTCTTTGAAAATCTGCACCACAAAAAGGCAAATTTTCCAAGTTGGCATAGAGTGAAAAAGTTTCATTAACTCTGTTTCATCTAACTCTTTAATTTATTTACATGTTATGTCGTGAATACATTGCACTTAGACATGCCTACACGCATATGTCTATTTACATATCCAAAACATAATTTGCTCTTATGCACCAAAAATTAGAATTGTTCTCATTGAAATAAATATTTTATTTTTGATTATAAATTCAATTAAAAATTAAATCAAATGATATAAATTAATATCTATCTAAAAATTTTTATTTGCATACATTTAAATTTACTTGACGTGTCTTTTTTATTTTTTAAAAAATTTTGGTGGTAATATCTTGTTAAAATATTTAAAGAATAATAATTAAGTAAATTATACTTTTAGTGTCTCATAATAGTTTTGTTTTTTGAGCTTTAATCCTAATTTTACTTATATTAACAACATATTATTTGTATATAGATTTCAAGACTTTGAAGAATTTAGTGACATTAGATCTAAGCAACAACAATTTTAGTGGCACCATACAGCCCTGTCTAAGCCCTTTTACATCACTTCAATCGCTATATCTTCAGGGGAGCTTCTATTATTATGGAAATTATTCCATCCCAGGTAGGCATCATAAATCTCTCAAGTTTCTACTTCTTTGGCAAAATTAGCTTTTATGTAAAACTTAGAATAATTAGATCTAAGTTGAAATCTGCCTAATTATACTAAAATTATCCTAAGATCATTAAGATTTTGTTACTCAAATATTACTCATCTTCATTCTATTTTCACCAAATTCTTGTCTAGAATTCCAATCACCTTTACATGCCACCGAGTAGATAGAGAATTTTATCCAATAATTATAATTTTTTTTTGTTTTTTCATGTCATAAAATGGGAAAGCACTAGATCACCATGAATTGTGGTAATAAAAGTATCATTAATATTTAAACATGTATAAACTTTCCAATTCAAAGTAATTCTAAACATAAAATAGATTAATGACTTATCCTATTTTGTATTACTCTATATAAGGGAGGATCTAAAATTTTTTTTGTCAAAATTTACATACAAATACATTTAATCTAAATATTAATTTTAATATTTGGTAACCATTCTATAATATTTTTCACTATATATGCTATCAAACACATCTCAACTCCATTAGTGAATAAAAAAAACCATTGGAAAAATATGAGTCAAGACAAAATTTACTGTGAGTTTTGATAATAGAAAATAAACAAGGAGAATTATTGATTTGTTGAGAGAAAAATATAAAATCTACTAAAATAAGGGAAAAAAAAACTTTCTAAAGAATTAAGATTTTTTTCAGCTGAAAATTGATATTTTCTTTTAGTGAAAATATGTTAAATTGACATTTAATTGTAATTTGGTTTCAAGCACCAAAAATTAGAACTAATCTCATCATTTTGAAAGAAACATTTTGTCTTGACACACAAATTTAATTGAGAATCAAATCAAATAGTATAAACTAGTATTCAACCAAAAATTTTCATTTGCACACATTTAGTTTTACATGGAGTTTTTTTTTTAAAAAAAATTTGGTTCAGATATCTTGTTAAAATATCTCATGGACAACAATTAAACACATTATACCTTCAGTTTGTAAGTTTTAGTCCCAATTTTACTTGTATTAGTAACACATTGTATCTATATAGATTTTCAGGCTTTGAAGAATTTGATGAGACTAGATCTAAGCTACAACAATTTCAATGGCACCTTCCCAGGTAGGCATTATAAGTCTCTCCAGTTTCTACTTATTAGGTAGAATTAGCTTCTTTGTAAAATTTAGAACAATTCAGATATAAGTTGAAATTCACCTAACGATATTAAAATTATGTTAAGATCAAATAAGAAGATAATATTTTTATTTTTAACTAATTTTTTTATTTTATATGTGAATTATATTGTGTTGGGGAATGAGTTTTATGTTATAACCCCTAAAACTAATAACAAAAGTAAGAAAAAATAACTGAAAATAGGAGATAACAAATTTTACGTAGTTCAATCAATATGACCTATGTCCAAAGGTGAAAATGTGAGCAAATATTACTAAAGTGGAGAATACAGAAGAGACTTAAGAGCTTAGTTAACAAAACTCAAATATTAGAACTATAGGCTCATGAAAATGAAGTTTTAACTCTCTTAATTTTCCCTTATTCTCTTATATACATAACTCATTACATAACTCCTATTTTTAAGGAGTAAAGGTAATCAATCATACTCTTATTCTCAATGTAAGATTTTGGTCTTCACCCTCAAAAGTCCTAATGTAGAATTTTACTTGTATCTGTAACATATTGTATCTATATAGATTTCCAGGCTTTGAAGAATTTGGTGAGACTAGATATAAGCTACAACAATTTCAACAGCATCTTCCCAGGTAGGCATCATAAGTCTCTCTAGTTTCTACTTATTAGGTAGAATTAGCTTCTTTGTAAAATTTAGAACAATTCAGATATAAGTTGAAATTCACCTAACGATATTAAAATTATGTTAAGATCAAATAAGAAGATAATATTTTTATTTTTAACTAATTTTTTTATTTTATATGTGAATTATATTGTGTTAAAGAATGAGTTTCAAGTTATAATCCTTAAGGATAATAAAAAAAAGTAAGAAAAAATAATTGAAAACAGGAGACAATAAATTTTACGTAGTTCGTTCAATATGACCTACGTCCACAGGTAAAAATGTGAGCAAATATTACTAAAATGGAGAATACAAAAGAGACTTAAGAGCTTAGTTAACAAAACTCAAATATTAAGACTATAGGCTCATGAAGATGAAGTTTTAACTCTCTTAATTTTTCCTTATTCTCTTATATACATAACTCCTATTTTTAAGGAGTAAAGGTAATCAATCATACTCTTATTCTCAATGTGAGATTTTGGTCTTCACCCTCAAAAGTCTCAATATGGGTCTTGAGCCAAAAACTAACATATTATTATTTAAACACATTATATATTATACACATAATTTTATATTATTGTTATTACTTATATATACAATTTATATACTATTATTATTATTATTATTATTATTATTATTATTATTAAAATATGTGAAATTATACATTTTTTAATTTTTTGTATATTAATTTAAATCAAAATTATAAAAGTATATTATAAGTATTATGTATAATTATATTATTAATTATATATTATTATTAAAAGAAAGAAAACTATTTCTATCATGTAACTCATGGTCCAATGAACTTTTTAATGGAATATATATATATATAAAAAGACACCAATTCATTTTTATGTCCCTTCATAATTCATATTTTTATTTTGTTACAAAATGTATGTGTTAATAGGTATTTTAAGGTGTAAAGTTTTTGGACTTGAAGTTTTACTTTAAAAACATTCCAAAGGATTATATGAGGTGCAAAAGGAGTTAAAACCTTTTTTTTATTATTATTTTCTTGAGTTTTTTTTAAGGCTAGCAAGCTTATTAAAATTCTAAATTCAAAAGAAGTTGATTCATTATGACTCTTAATTCTAAAACTCTTAGTCTTAGAGGTACTTAAACTCATCCTATCATGGTATCGTATTGTACCTAATGTTAATTAATTAATTGCCTATATGACTAATTCATTTTTCTCATTTCACGTTCTTTTCCTATCTAATTTATGTATTATTGTTGAAGCAAGCACTTGAGCTTGTTTGCCACCTTTCTTTTATTCTATTGTTATTCATGAGTTTTAAGATTTAGGTATTACATCTCTTATGTTATGGTAAATGATAAAAATCTACCACATCCTATGTTTATAGGCTTATGCAAATTGAAAAACTTTCGAGAGTTAAATCTTGGCGGAAATGATTTAAGTGGAACTATTTCACCATGTCTTGGCAATATGACTTCACTCAAGACTCTATCTTTAGTTCACAACAAGTTTAATGGATCTTTCATTTTACAAGGTAATTACTAACATTTCATTAATATTTAAATTTTAAGTATTATATTTATTATGTCATAGTAAATGATAGAAATTCTACCACATCTTATTTTTCAGGCTTATGTGAATTAAAGAGCCTTCAAGAGTTGGCTCTTGGCCACAATAATTTAAGTGGAATAATTCCACCTTGTTTTGGCAATTTGACTTCTCTTGAAATCTTAGACTTATCATTTAACAGACTTGAAGGAAATATCTCATCTTCCCCAATTTTTAACCTAAAAAACCTTAAGCATATTGATCTCACATGTAATCTTTTTGAAGGTCTATTCTCTTTTCGATATATTGTCAACTTCACAAACATTAAAGGGCTGATGTTATCAAACCTTGAGGTCCAAACACAATATTCACTTGATTGGCTACCTACATTTCAGTTTAAGGTTCTTGTGTTATCAAACTGCAAGTTTTATAAGATTCCTCAGTTTCTTGCTCACCAAACTAGATTAACAGTTGTGGACCTCTCTCATAATAACTTAACTGGAACCTTCCCCAACTGGTTGTTTGAAAACAATACGAAATTGGGGTTCTTAATTCTTAGAAATAACTCCTTCTTAGGTCAATTCCATTTACCCTCTAACTCCAGCTTTGTGACACACTACATAGATATATCACACAATTACCTCCATGGGGAGCTTCAACCAGATATTGGTGATTTGTTTCCAAAAGCAAAAGTACTTAATTTTTCCACAAATGCCTTTGAAGGTGGCATCCCACTCTCAATTGGTCACATGTCAGAGCTGAACCATTTAGATCTATCCAACAATGGGTTTTCAGGAGAAATTATAGCAAATTTGTCTAATTTGATCACTTTGGTGGCTTCAAACAACAAATTACATGGCCAAGTACCAAATTCCATTGATATGACATCATTACAGATGTTGCAACTCAGTGAAAATCAAATTACAGGCAATCTGTCAAGTTGGATCTCACACTATCCGAGCTTATTATACTTAGATATCAGTGATAACAACATAACAGGTGAGATTCCTCCCTCCATTGGCAATTCGACATCTTTGATGGTAAGATATACAATAAATATGTTACATAATAAGCTTGAAGGCAAAATTCCATGTGAACTGGCCAGGCTTAGGTTTAAATATTTGGATCTTTCACATAACCTTCTTTCAGGCCCTATTCCATCTTGCTTCAATTTGTCATTTTTAAAGTATTTCAATTTGGAAGGAAATAGACTCATTGGCTCAATTCCGAAAACACTGCTTAATTCTTCTAGCCTTGTGATGCTGAACCTTGGAAATAATAGTCTATCTGGTCAGATTCCATCCTCGATTGGGGTTTTATTGGATTTAAAGGTTCTTCTTTTGGGTCACAATTACTTGGGGGGTTTGATACCAGATCAATTATGTCAATTAAATAAACTTAACATCTTGGATCTCTCACATAACTCATTTTCTGGAAACATACCTCATTGTTTTGGTAAGATCTCTTTTGGGAAGCTTACTCTATCTGATTTTGCACACTACAGGATGTGGATTGAGAGATTTGATTTGGGATATGACAAAATTATAGGGTATGAATTTTATGGGCCTTACCCCATTCCCAACTTTTATATTGGGGACATGCAACAAGTGCAAGTTAAGTTTGTGACAAAATCAAGCCCCTTGATATACAATGGTAGCATTCTTGATTTAATGTCTGGAATGGATTTATCTTGGAACCTACTAACAGGGGAAATACCAACAGAGCTTGGAGATTTAACTTTCACACATGCATTGAACTTGTCTCACAATCAATTGATAGGCTTCATTCCAACAACTTTTGCAAAACTAAAACAGATGGAGAGCTTAGACCTTTCCTACAACAAACTGAGTGGAAAAATTCCATCAGAACTAATTGGTCTTAATTTTCTATCACACTTCATTGTGGCATACAACAACTTATCCGGAAGGCTTCCAAACATGGACGGGCAATTTCAAACATTTGACTACAAAAGTTATGAAGGAAATTCATTTCTTTGTGGACCTCCATTAATGCAGAGTTGTGATGTCACTCATGACATACCACAATTGGCACCATCCAATACTCATGCAATTGAAGAAAAATGGTATGACATTGATCTTATGTCCTTCATTACAAGCTTCATAGCAAGCTACCTTGTATTCCTGGTGACCTTTGCATCAGTACTTTATATCAACCATGACTGGCGACGGAGGTTGTTCGTGTTCATTGAGAATTTCATAGATGAATGTTATTTGCTAGTTTTCTGTACTGTTCCCAAATTATTTGCTACATTATAGAGGTAGCCATGTTATGTGTCTTTCTACTGGACATGTAGTTTTTTAATGCACATTTTTCTCTCTTTGTTACATGTCATGTTTTTATGAATACAAAATAAGAGTTTGACTTTAAATGCATGTAAAAATGAAAAGCATAGTTTAATGTATTTACATGTATTATTCAGCTAGTTTGAATAACATATGAGGACTCGTCTGATGTTTTAGCTAGATATTGGCTTTTAAATCATAATTGTAGATTGGTTTTATTTATAATGTTAACAAACATTTTATTGTGAATAAAATGCATCACCATATTATTTATATTGAAGGATCAGATATTGTTACACCAATGGACTAGTCACCCACGAATCCTGATGGTGGAGATGGTTATTTTTTCTCTCTCTTTCTCTATTCCTAATGTGCCTCCAACTGCTTGAATGATCATTCACTTTCCTCTACCAAAATAGTTTTTCTTTGCATCTTAAGCCTTTAGTTTCCCCATTCTCTTATTACATTTGATTTTGTTAAAATCCCAAGTGCAAGGTATGAAACCTGAGTCCCACATAAAAAAATTGATTATAAGTGAAAAAGAATTGATTAAAACAAAAAATTTAGCAACTCACAATTTGGGTAACAAAACCTTCCATCCTAAGACAAATCAAAAGTAGTATTGTTAAGTTTAACTACCTAGACCTCTTTTAAATAAAACATCTATAACCAACCCAAAGAGTCAGGGAAAAAAATTCAAATAGAAGGGACTAAATGGTTGGAATTGTTAGATGAAAAATTGGGGAGACAAATGGGTTGGAGGGACTACAAAAAGACCATTGAATTAGGAATGATGGGTCAAAAGGGAATGAAGTATATGGCGACAGAGAGGTTGCTATTGAGTTAGATGAGGTATGTAAGGGTGTTGAAGTGAAAGACACTGAGTCAAGTGATCTTGAGACTTTGAAAAGTTCAGAAGTAGCAAGAAGTGGAATCAGGAGGAAGGTAAAGAAGGGAATTGGATAGGGAAGAAAGAAGGGGAAGGAAAGGAAGTCTATAGCTAAAGTCATGGAAGCTCCAAAAGAGATAACTCAGAGTTAAATGAGATTTTGGATTTGCATATTCAATGTTGCAATCTAGCTGCAAAGAAAGAAGCAGAGGCTATCTGGGAAATAGGGAAGATGAGATGGTGACAATTGCAGGATTGGTAGAATTGGAAACAGAAGTGGAATATCTACGAGGACATAGTTTCCAGTGGCTTGCAAGTTATTTCTTTAAATAGTTGGATGGACGTTATCTCTTATCAGAGAATATCTTTACTTTCTGTGGATCTATCCAGATCTGATGTCACTGATTCTGGACCTATTCATCTTAAGGACTGCATGAACCTACAATCGTTGAACTTTAATTATTGTGAACAGATTCCTGACTGTGGGCTTAATCAGATGAGTAGTAATGCTTTCTTGTCTCATTCTTTCCACTTTTCTTTCTTCCCTCATTTAATAATTCACTTGTCATAGCTGCCAACTTTCAGAAGCATTAGCTTCCTATTTTCCTAGTAAAGGGTGAAGAGGAGTGATCACAGGATGGGGAGTCATGCAATGTTTCAAACCTAAAGTTATTAAGGTACATTATATTTCCACTTTTGCTATTGCATTTCCCTCATCAATCTCTTTGCTTTAGAGTAGCTGTTCACCAAAATTCAGTTTCCTGTCTTCTTCACCCCCACACACACAAAAGTGAGGATGAAGTTGAACAACTTAGGTTTGCATGGGTGATTAGTTATTGTTTACACAAGCAGTACCTCTCCATTTTGATGGTCTAAGTATGTTTTTCCATATTAAATTGCATGGACTTCCGTACCAGCTCTTTTAAAATTGTTTGTTGATGTAATTACATCTGACCCAGAGCAAAATAACTAGAAAAAACTATAGTGGAAGAAAATACTGCTCAATGAACATTTAAATCAACTGACAGTATGGAAAATAAAAAGAGAAAATGCTTATCATTCAATGACATATAGTTTTTTGACCCCCTTATCAGCCCTTTCTAGTTCCAAGATGAAACTATGCCATGCCAAAAGGTTTCAAGGGCATTATTAGATGACAACATATATGGTATCTAAAGTAAGACATTGGTGTTTTATATTTTCCCTCTATCCCATTTTATGGTGCGTCGAAAGTCCTAATAACTCTCCAACCCTCATAAACATGGTCATAGGTTAAATTTCTGGCTGTTACTTTCTTGGACCAAACTCTCTGGCTATTTGCTGTTCTGTCCGAGCTGTCTGGTATTTTCCACAATTTTAATATCCTTGAAGGTCTTCTCACAGTTATTCCTTTATTTTTAATTGTTTTGTTGGTAGATTACTGCTGTCTGTGTTTATGATCAGATTTTTGTAGACCTGTCAAACTTGACAAGTTTGAGTTTTAGAAGACACAATGCAATTAGAGCATAGGGAATGAGTTCCTTTACTGGCTTATTCAAATTGGCCAAGTTGTATTGGTGGTGGGCTTGTACACCTCAAGGGTATTACTAGCAGTTTCTTGGGTTCTGGGAAGGTATGAAACTTTCTTGTTATAAGCATTGGAGGTTGTTTATCTCAATTTTTTTGTGATCTGTAATCTTAGAGAAGGATAGTCTTGTGTGGCTTAGTTTCACTCATGTATATGAAACTGGTTCCATGCATCAAGCAAACTTCCCCATAACTGTTTGATGACAGCCCTGGTTTCACTTCTGCAGGTTTGGCAAATCCCGCCCCAATGATTCAGACTTTTTATGCTGAGGATAAGGTTTTCAATGATGTGAAGTTTTACAGTGTTGTCACTTTAGTTGTTGCTAAGTATATTACTTTTGGTTTATGTTGAGCCCTTTCTTTCGTTACGACTTGAATTTATTTGTGTGCTGACTTAGAGTTAATTTTTGCCTCTTAATGCAGAACATTAATCGCATGGCTCATTTGAGTCGGACACAATTTGGAAAAGTTGACTTGGATTATGTACTTGGTATTGGAGGCTTTGATTTGGAGAGGTAGCATTTTTACTTGCCTTGCTCCTGGATTTGAATTTCTAATTTTTTTTTTTTTCATGTTCTCCATCGGGTGTCATCAATGTTATTTTTGGGCATTTCTTGGTAGAAACTCTCTGATTATATTCATTTTATGCCTCTAATATATATTGCCATTTTTTTAACCAAATTTTTTTTCTTCTTTTGGTTGCACAATGTCTCTGCACCTTAGGTTGGCATATATTCCCACTGACAAGGTTTTGCATAATGTCTCTCTGCAGGTCTTCATATCAAGTCTTTGTTTGCCTTTTCTTGTGAGAGGTGGTTTGCATTTTGGAGAGAAAAATGGTCTTTGCAAGGCATCAAATAGGACAGCCTATGTAATTCATCCTTTTTTAGGCACCAGGTTCACCTGCAGTTGATGCTATAATCAGGTTTCGAGTTCCCAGTTCTAGTGGGTGTAGTGCAGATTTTTGTTACAATTTTTGGTGAGTCAGTGTTGAAGGAGACTATTAAACAGATAGTTTCCTGGCATCATTGTTGAAGGCAAAATAAAAAAAAAAAGAAGTGAACATGGAAAATAACAAAAAAATTGATTATACAACTCACAGTTTGGGTAGCAAAACCCTCCATCCCAAGACAAATCAAAAGTAGTATTGTTGAGTTGAACCTCTTTTAAGTGAAAAATCTATAATCAAATCGAAGAATTGAAAAAAAAAAAAAAATCAAACAAAAGAGATAAAGGAGGCAGATGAGGAAGCTAAGGACTTAACACTCTGTAAGGTCCCAGAGATGGTTGAAGAAACAAAATGGAGGTTTGGATGACCCTGTGACCGCTTTAGTAGCAAGAAGCAAGAACCGCGAGATGGACTATTGGCAAGGGACTAGGAGGTTGGAGATGTTGGATGAAAAATTGAGGAGACAAGTGGATCAGAAGGACTATACAAAGACCATTGAATTAGGAACAACTCAATGGATAGAAATCGATGGATCAAAAGGGAATGAGGTAAATGGAGACAGGGAGGCTGCCGTTGAGATGGATGGGGTATGTAGGGGTGTTGAAGTGAATAACACAAGGCAAGTAATCCTGAGACTTTGAGAAGTTCAAAAGAACTGTAGAAGTATTTTCATCCTATATAATTATTAATTTAATTTTTTAAAATATCATTATTAAAGTATTTTACATTTAATTATAACACTAAAATAAAAATAGAAAAAAATAAAAAACTTATGAGTGTAGATAAAATATATATATGTATATTATTTAGGATAATTTATAAAATATTTTAATTTTTATAAAAATTAAAATATATATATAATTTAAATTTTTTAAATAAATTTAATTTTTTTAAAATTTATAATTTTTTTAAAAATTATGATATAAATATTATTTATAAATTATAAATTAAATATTTAATATAATTATTATTTATATAATTTTTAAAATTTTAAAATATAAGATTTTATGACGTGTTTGACATATATATTTTGAGATATCTAAAATATATAATATCAACGTATAGAACCCAACCACAAATGCGTGAGATAGTCATGCGAAAAGATGATACGCACAAACGGAGAAATGGTTTAAATTTTTCAATTACACTAAAAAAAAGAAACAGTTAAAACAAACAACCAAATATCCACAAAACGGATTATAAAATCTCATATGTATTTGCAGCCAAAATTTTTCTGAACCCTCTGGCCATGCATGCTGCAGCAACATTCATGGCTCCGTTGTCACTAGACATAGCTACCACTGTTCTCTCTTTCACCTGTAGGCACGGCGGCCGCCGCCGCTGCCACCATCAGAGCCCACTCTCCCACATCCGCTCGACGGTTCTCCCTTTACTGTTAAATCCACGAAGAGCCCATCAAACGCTCTGTTCAAAATCTCTGCTTTCGGTTAACTCATGCGGTTTCTCTAGTACGGCTTTCAGTGGCCACCGCAGATTCTCTGTCGCTGCCTCCACTGCCACTGCCACCCCGCAGAGCGAGGATTCCGATTTGACGAGCAAGATTCCTCCAGATAATCGTACCTCTGCCACGATTATTACCGGTTTCTTGGATTCTGGAAAGGTAGAGAACTTTCGTTTTTTATGTGTCTGTTGGTCAATTCTTTTACATTTTGTTGATATTAGAACCCACAGAAGCAACCCAATTATGTATAGTTGAGAAATATGAGGTGATTTTCTCTATGAATCCTTCCCTAGAAATGATATACAACTTCTTTAAAATTTGAGACTTTATGCAAGTTAGCTCACTAAAAGTGGCTTGTAAGAGTTAAGTTTTATACTTTAATAATGTGGGCTTCTCAATTTCATTTCTTTCTTTAACAAAAGTTGTTTCGATTGATGTAAGCCGTGCAGATTGTTTGAGCTAACGAGGAATTGTTGTTGTGTCATATCTTCTCTGTTTGTGATTTGATATGGATTTTCTTGCGTGTGATGGAAGCAGTTGCGTACTTCTAAATTAGGTTTGAATTGGTATGTTGTTCGGTTGTTTGATATGATTCCTTATTTTGATGGACAGAAAACATTGCTCAACCATATATTGACTGCAGATTGTGGGAAGCGCACCGCAGTGATAAAGAATGAGGTATGTAGAGATGAATTTTGGATCCTTGTGTTAATTTATTGGATTAGAGAATTTTTGTTGTCTTGATAATATGATAAGGGGATTATTTTTTGTTTTTGTTGGCTTAGTGATGGTTATGTCACTTTGCAGAAAATTATTCTGGTCTTGAAGCTTGTTGTTTGATACTGACAATGGATGTAATCTTAACTTGTAGATATACTTTTAAATTGATTTTATATAGTTGAATCAATTTGTTTCCTATTGTTGAATTTGCAGTATGGTGAAGTTGACGTTGATGGTTCTCTAGTTGCTGCAAAAACTACTGGGGCTGAGGACATTGTTATGCTGAACAATGGTTGTCTGTGCTGTACAGTAAGGGGTGATCTTGTGAGGCTGATTGGGGAAAAAAAGGAAAATTTGATCATATTGTAATAGAGACTACAGGTGCCAGACACAGACCTAAACCTAGATTATAAGCATTGGAAGTTGTTTATCTCAGATTATTTGTGATTGATAATGGATAGAGATTGGTAGTCTTGTGTGGCTGAGTTTCACTCATGTATATGACACTGGTTCCATGTATCAAGTAAAATTCCCTGTAACTGTTTGATGACACACCTGGTTTCACTTCTGCAGGTTTGGCAAATTCTGCACCAATCATTCAGACATTTTATGCTGAGGATAAGGTTTTTGATGATGTCAAGTTGGACAGTGTTGTCACTTTAGTTGATACTAAGCATGTTACTTTTCATTTGGAAGAAGTCAAGCCAAAGGGAGTAGTAAATGAGGCAGTTGAGCAAATTTCTTATGCTGACAGAATTATAGTAAATAAGGTATTCTTTGCATTTGTAGTTTGCAGTGCTCTTCATTAAACTTCAGTCGGCCTGGATTGCTTGGTTATTCCTTGCATTTGTAGTAAATAAGTGACTCTTACGCTGACAGGCATTATGAAAGAGCTGTTTCTCTGAGATCATATTTTTTTCCCAAAAATATTTTTAATGCTCCTAGATTAGCTTTTCTGGTAACCAATGTTGCCCAGGTGCTTGAAATTTCATGCCACCAAATGAAGCTTTCTGTTTGAATTAAGAAAACACAAAAATGAAATATTTGCCAATGTGCCTCATCCAATTATTGTGGTTAATAACCTGACCTTCAAAAAATTTGTCAACGAACATCAAGGTTCAGTCTTGCATTTGTCTGAGCCGTAGAGCTTCTCTCTCTAGTTGTAACTAATATCAGTTATTTCTATTGTTACTAGACTGATCTTGTCAGTAAGCAAGCAATTTCTTCTAGTGCAGCTCAGAAAGGTAAGTATCCTGCTCGTTATTTTGAGCCCTTTCTTTCGTTATGACTTGAATTTCTTTGTGTGCCGACTTAGAGTTGGCTTGTGCCGCTTAATGCAGAACATCAACTGCATGGCTCATTTAAAGTGGACTCAATTTGGAAAAGTTGACTTGACTTGGCATTGGAGGCTTTGATTGGGAGAGGTAACCTTTTTACTTAGCCTTGCTCCAGGATTTGAATTTCTAATTTTTTTCATATTCTTTGTTGGTTGTCCTCAATGTTATTTTTGGGCATTTCTTGGTAGGAAGTCTTTGATTATATTCATTTTATGCCTCTAATATATATTGCTATTTTTTTAACCAAATTTTTTTCTTCTTTTGGTTGCACAACATCTTTGCACTTTAGGTTGGCATATATTCCCACTGACAAGCCTTTGCACTATGTCTTTCTGCAAGTCTTCATATCAAGTCTTTGTTTGCCTTTTTTTGAGAGAGGAGGTCTGCTTTCTAGAGAGAAAAATGGTCTTTGCAGTGCATCAAATAGGACAGCCCATGTAATTCATCCTTTTTAAGGCACTAGGTTCATCTGCAGTTGATGCTAAAATCAGGTTTTGAGTTCAAGCCTTTGAATTCCTTTTGTGATATTTCTCATGCATTCTTGGCTTTTGACACCAAACATTCTAGGAAAAATAATTTTGCTCACAGCTTGCTGGATAATCCTCATTGCACTTGCATCTCTCTTGACATTTTACTTGTTGTCTTTCATCTCCTATTTGACCTCATTGTAGAACTCTGTTCTACTGGTAGTTATTGATAATAATTAGCAACTACCACAAAATTTGTGAGATAAAGATTGTCTTCTTTCACGAGCTTCAATATTCATAGAATTCTCCATCAAATATTAAAACTTGACTTTGAGTTTATATGAAGATGGTAATAGGATTATTTGTGGCCATGACTTTACTAGGACGAGAGTGCACAATTTTTGATAGATGAGTCAAATATGTGAGGAAAGGACTAAATTGAGACTTTAGGAATTGAGGGAGTCAATCTGCAAAACTTTTTGGGCTTACTAGTGTTGAAATAGTGTCATACAATTTTTTGTATTGAGAAATTGTTATCAATTATTTTCACGCAAAATCTTTCAGTTTTTTTTATCAAGGGGGATATAATATCTGATTTTCAAGAAACTTCAGCTGCAAACTCTCAACAGTGTGCCCTTTGGGTCTAACTTTGAGACCACTTGTTGTATCAAATGCATGATTGGATGAATTGTTAGGTTCAAAAACTTAAAAAAAAAGGGCAAAACAGAGATAAAGTACTTGTGTGGTTATGTGGGGTTGCTTCTCCTGCAAATAATTATTGGATTTCTTGTTTTGAAGTCTATTTCTTCTTTTTCTAAGGTTAAGAAGTCCATGTTTAAATATAGTTTTCTTTGCCATCTTCATGAGTTGTAACTTTTTTTTTTTTTGACTTCCTTCATTGGTAGAATTTCTTAGTCTCTCAGCAATGAATTGACAACTGTTGCTTATCTTGCATGGCGGTTCCTTAACATATAAGGCTTCCTGATTTCTCTTCCCTAAGAAGATTTTCTGGAATTTTCTTGTTGCTTGATTCCTCAACTTTGGCCAAAATTACCAGTTGCCTTCTGACAATGTTGTTGAAGACTTGGAGTATAATAAATGACCTATATATTGAGCCTCATCTGACAATTTAAGCTTTTGGATGGAACAATTTCTTGACATGATATCAGAGTTTTCATGATCAAGTAATCATGAGTTTGAATTACACTTGCTCACATTTCTCACCTAACAACTTAAAGCTTTTGGGTAGAACGGATTCTTAATGAAGATTGTTTTTGTTATTATTACAGCACTACTATTCACTTTTTGCAGAAGCCTTGATTTGGTAGTTTTGTTTCAAGATTCAATCTGGTAGTTGGAGTAGCTTGGTCTGTCTTTTTTGATTAGATTGCCTGTTAGGCAAATTTTCTGTTCCTAATTAATCATGGGTGTCCAATTTTTATAATGATTAGAAGTATTAATAGTCTTTGTATATAGGGTTTATCTGATATTTTCAGAGGTTAATTTGGGGGTTTTCTGCCTGTTGGTAATCTTTACCTTTAAAGTGTGAGGTTCTCTTGCCTTGTCCTGGGAGTAAGATTGATTCTTGAATTTTTAAGTATGATGCTGGCAGTTTTTTAATTTTATTAGTGGGATACTAATAAGTTTTATCTATCTCTATTGTTCTTTATAATTTATCCAATATATATTGAGTGATACAAATTTAAATTCCATACTTAAAATCCTAAAATTTCAATTTCCCAAACTCTAATAAAATCTAGACCTCAACAACCTTAAATCCTCCACTCATAGCTTTCCGGCATCACCATTGCTAACATCAAGTCCACCATTATAAGTTGCAGTTGTATCATGAAATGAGCTAATCTACAGTGCTATTTATGGTTTTAGGTGTCCAGCCTTATTGCAGAACTTGCTTCTGCAGCAGCTGCAGAAAAGTGGGTTACGTTTGAAGCTGCTATAGAAGAAAGATTGTGCTTACTCCTGGGCTGTTGCCCACTTCCCAAATGCTGCTAATGAGTGAAGGTGTTCCAACTGCAATATTTATGGTTTTCGCATATTGGGGATGAATGTTTGTTTGTGGCTATCTATCTTATCACTTATTTCTTTTTATGGGAATCCAATAATTGATGCAGTTATCCATGGTTTTTATCTAATAGTGGTTCTGTCTGTCTCTTATGAAATGAGAATTTTTATGCAAAACAAAATATATAAAGAAATTTGAGGTATCATTTAGTTTACCAGATTATAATACATGAACTATTGGAATACAAAGAGTTGAGTGCAGAAAGAGTCCCTTCCTTTTGAGTAGCTAGATGAAAATGGAAATTCTAATTCCATCGATCTCACTAAAATCTTGCAGTTCAAATGGAGGAATGGTTGGTTCTATTCTCTCTGAAAAGGCAATTACTGAAGGGAGACCGGATCCTTGTCCTCTACATACTGCATGGCTTAAGGAGTTAAATGATGTCTAGTTATTTTGTTAAATTGTGCAGTTATATTTTTTAATTGATTCTTTTAGGATTGCCTCTCATGACATTATACTAACTATTCACACTATACATTATTGTAACAAAAATGTCTTCTACGGATATTTGTATTTCAATAAAAGAATCCAATACAAGTGGAGTTGTTGACAAAAACAAAATCCAGCATGTGTACCTTGTAACTAGCTGACAAAGGAAATATTGATAGAATTTAGAAATTTGAGTGGGCATTGAACTTGTCTGTTATGCCTGTGTCATTGCGAAAAACAAAGTCCTTGCAAGACACGTAGGTCAGATTTCTTGGAAAGTACTCTTCAATTTTTCCTTTTTCAAGTCTTGATGGCACTTTTGAAAAATTGACATCTTCTGTATACATAATACCTCTATTAAAAAAGAAAGTGAATAAGTATAATAAAAATAAGATAAAAAATATCATAACCCTAAATTTGATGGTAAGAGAGTCAGACTTAATGCATCCAGCTTAGAAAATGATCCTTTAATTGCAGTGAGGATAATGGTGAACACAAAATGGGAAAATCAGTGAATTAGTGGAACATTGTTGCATTGATGAAATATTAATATATATTAATATTTATCAAAGATAATATTTTTCTTACAACTTATTTTTATAACCAATATTTTTAATTGTAGTTGGTAAAAAGGTATTTTAAATTTATAAAATAGGTTCATTATATTAATATATAAATTCTCTTTATATTTATAATTTAATGATTTGTTTAAATAGTTAGAAGTAAAGATAAGAAAAATAAATAAATTTTTTATTAAAAAAATTATTATATTATATTTTACTCCAAATTTTAATAAAATATAATATATATTTCATTAAAATTTTATTTCATATATTATTAATAGTGGAATCAAATTAATCTATTATATAATGAAATCAAACTAATAATTTATATGCTATCATATTTCAAATATACCTTAAACTAAAGTTTATGTAATAATTTTTTTAAAATTTATATTTAAGACTTTGATTAAATTAGAGTATAAAATAAATAAGTAATTATTTTAAATGTATTTATAATTAAAACTCAAATTTTTATAAGTATTTGAAAAAAGCTTAAGTTATAAAATTAAAAGTAATTGATTATTTAGTCATATCTTCTCACAGCAAAGACTTTTCCTTCTTTTCTATGTCATATACAAAAACTTTCATTATACAGCGTGCATAATTGTCTTTATAATTACAAAATTAATTCCTTTTTCATCAATTAGAAAATGACTCGTGACATGTTTGTTAATATGCATTAAGGATAATAATTTGATGTTAATAAATCAAATACAAAAACTTCTCCTTATTTGATTTTTATTCTGCCTAGCAATTGAATCGATGTGACTATTTATTTTGTTGTCATATTGTCAAAGTGATGCTATTCATTTGGTCTACCTTTTATTACTTAGCATGCGTTCTCAATTGGTCTACCATTTATTACACAACATGTGTTCTCACATGGTCTACCTTTCATTACACGACATGTGCTTCTTATTTGGTCTACTTTTCATATTGTGAAAGTGATGCTTCTCATTTTGTAATAATAGTACATTTGTCTTTTTAGTATAATTTTCTTAGTCTTGAAAATTGGTCTTATTTTTATATCTCAATTTGTTATATCATCAAATTTTGGAGCATTGCTTGCTATGGTAATTATGGTATATCATTGGGTTTTTTAGACTCTTACATTATTTTTTATAAGACTTATTTATTTATTTTTTTTGTTTACATTATACTTATTTTTATAGTAATACAAACATGAAGTCTCTTCAAACCATATCATTGTGGAAATTAGAGAGCTTATAAGTCAAGTCTTGGATACACTTTGGAAATTAGAAAGGTTATAAGTCAAGTCTTGGACACCCATTTTCTAAGAAATGTTTCCCTTAGTTTCTTCCTTTCAAGTCTTGCACATGCTTTGGAAAAGTCTATGTCTCCATTATTAGATAATAAACATCAAGTGAAGTTCTACTATGAACACAAGTTTAAAAAATATTCCATAAGTTACAATTCACTTTTATAAGGAGAGATTTCATTTTGCAATTAGTGAAAAAATATTTTAAATTTACAAAATAAACCCCATTATATTTTTATAAAAATTCTCTTTAAATTAGTAATTTTCACAATTTAGTAAAATTAACTATGTCACATGTACAAGAGAACCAAAATGGTAAAAAAAAAAAATTAATTATTTATTAAAGAAATCATAACTAAGTCATGAGTTCCTCTCCCTTGATAACTAAAGATAAAGAGTAAATCTAAAAATTCAATGCTTAATTTCAAAAAGAAAAAAAAGAAAAAACAACTCACATATCAAAATTTTTTGACATATTTAGAATTAAACTCATAATTTATAAGAAATTGAATAAGGTGGGATCTAAATCTTATCCGTTTTACTTTGTTTAATCAAACTAAATCTAAAAAGTTGATGAAAAAAAAAAATTACAAAGAAAATAAAAAAAATGAACAAAAAAATATTTCTTAGATAATAAATCATATATATGGGTTGTTTTATATAATAAAATATAAGATATTAATTTTATACTTTATGGACGGTTGAAGAAGTAAGAATGAACTAACCCATTTAATTTTAATTACCTTTTTTATCAATTAGGAAGATACTCATGACATTGTTTTTTTTTAGTAACAGTTTTAGCGGGTTCAAAGGCACCACAGGGGTGTTACTACACCTGATGTAACAGTGATGTTTCTCATTTGGTCTACCTTTTATGACACGGTACGTGGATCTGAGTCTGGCATTGCAAACTTGACTCCTTTTCATGTGTTATTCTATATATAGGTGCCTGGGAAATTACAATTATGTGTGCAAAAATTAAACAAACTTTTGAGATTTTTCTTTTTGTGCTTGTTAATTTGCATGACAATGGAGTTCTGTTTTTCCAGGAATCATGAGCTGTGGGTTCTGATCAATTTAATATGCTTAAGTGGTTATGAGAGTTGCCTAGAGGAAGAGAGTTTGGGTTTATTAAGTATCAGGGATTACTTCGAATCAAGTGGGGTGAGGACAGAGCTTGTGCTTCCTTCCTGGACCGATAATCTGGCATCTGACTGCTGCAGCTGGGAACGAGTCAAGTGTAATAGCACCACAGGCCGAGTGATTGAGCTCTTTCTCAATAACACTAAGCTTGAGCCATATTACAGTTATTATCGTGAAAGAATTTGGCTTCTAAATGTCTCCTTGTTTCTTCCTTTTGAGGAGTTGCACAAGCTAGACTTGCATGAGAATTGGTTTAGTAATTGCTACCAGAATCATGGTACATGCTACACTTTTTAACTTTTCCTTCTTCGCCTCTTGTTTTCATGTGCACAGCAATTGCAAACCCACACAGATCTGCAGACATAGCTGAGTTAGCTTCTATTGCACAAGAGAAATATTACTCAAAAAAAAAAAAAAGATAAAGATAACAACCAGATGGATGTAAAAATCAAGTGAGGTGAAAAGTCTTAACATTTGTAGGGTTTTATAGTTGGATGCCTAACCAGAATTTAGATTAATTTTCATCTATTGTTCTGTATATACGTATATGCCTCAGAAATTAGATAAATATAATAATTTGTTGGACATAAAGTTCAATTTTTGCATTTTGAATGGGGAAAATTGATCCCATAGTAAAAAACTTATTTATTTCAACATATGCATGCACAAATTAGTATATATATGTTTTCATTTCTTTACGAAATAACTGTAATTTGTCCTTAGAGTTAAAAACTATGGAACACTTGGAGATGTTGGATTTAAGTTCAAATAGGTTTAGTGATCCCTCAAAGGTCCAAGGTAAAAACATCACTCATTTTCTTTTTCTTTCTTTAATTTTTCTTCTTTTTTATTTTTTAATTTTTTCCTTTTCGTTTCATCATAAAAAAGATAAATAATATTTATAATTTTTCAAAAAACTTTTGGAGCTATAAATTACAAAATATTTTATAATTTTATACTTTTCATTAATTTTTATATATTTTTTATTTGACTTAATTATACATTTTATTGATTTTTATGTATATTACATAATTTTTTAAAAAATAAATAAATTATAAGATAAATTATTATTTTGTTTGAGACCATTACAATGTAATTTGTATATATATAAAGCTTGGCTATTTTATAATTTTTTTTTATCATTTTGATAATTGAGTCAAGATATATTGTACATATGTAATGAGATGTGACACTGCTATTATATATGTAATGTGAATTTTATACAGCAATATTGACAGCCTCATAAATACATTTGGAAGAATAACTATTAAACATTATAAATTCTAGATTTTAAGTCATTGAAGAATTTGACAGTACTAAATTTAAGAGGCAACAGATTCAATAATAGCAGCCTACCCTTTGTAAGTACCCTTACATTACTTAAGACACTGGATCTTAGCTGCAACTATTTTGGGCCGTCCGTTTCTGCAACAGGTACCGCAATTCCTTGAATTTAATTTGTTTTGTTCTTTTCTTTTCCCCTAGAGTCAAGTCACAGGACTATGCTGTTATGATGCACTCTTTTTAATTTCTTTTTGGCAGGACTAGCTTCTTTGAAAAACTTAAAATAGTTGGACCTGAGTTACAATGGTCTAAGTAATCTTGAAGAAATTGTTGATGGCTTGTCAAAATTGCAAAAGTTGGAGGTGTTGAATCTTGAAGGAAACAACATCATGAAGAGCATTGTTAAATTGTTGGGTACTGTGACATTTCTGAAGAATTTTAGTCTTTCAAATTGTGGCCTGGATGGAGTCTTCCCAGAACAAGTCATGTAAAAAGTTATTCAGCCAAACAAATATAGAATAAGTCTCTCTTACTCAATTAATTTTCCTTTTCATATATGTATTTGCAGATTTAGCAAGTTTGAAGAATTTAGAAAATTTGGATCTTTCTGACAATCAACTAACAATGTTGCTAGGTATTGCTTGCCCTTCTTCATGGGATTTTTGTGTGTTTGATGAGTGCAAGTGTTGAAAACCTTCGTATAATTCATTAGAAAACTTTGATTAACAAAGAAAAGAGAAGAAGAAAAAAGACACCGAGATGGAGAAAAGACCTTAACCACACAACTAGAAAAACAAGACAAGAAGAATGAGAAAAAAAAAAAAATTAAACCTCAGGGACCCCACCTTTGTTGGGCAATCTCAAATTGCCCCATAATCTTTTCTTTTTTCTTTTTTCTTTTTTTCTTTTACATTTATTTTCCTTTTCATACATACATCTGCAGATTTAGCAAGTTTGAAGAATTTAGAAAATTTGGATCTTTCTGAGAATTAACTAACAATGTTGCCAAGTACTGCTTGCCCTTTTTCATGGGGTTTTTGTATGTTTGATGAGTGCAAGTGTTGAAAAGTTTCATTTAATTCATTATAAAATTTTGATAAACAAAGAAAAAAAAAAGAAAAAACACATCGAGAAGGAGAAAATGCCTTAACCACACAATCAAAAAAATGAAACAAGAAGAATGAGAAGAAAATACATTTAACCTCATGGACAGCAATCTCAAATTGCCCCTAAAATCTTTTTTTTTTCTTTTTAATTTTTTTTTGACATTTATTTTCCTTTTAATATATGTTTGTGCAGATTTAGTAAGTTTGAAAAACTTAGAAATTTTGGATCTTTCTTCAAATCAACTAACAAAGCTGCCAGGTACTGCTTGCATTTTTTTCATGGGATTTTTGTGTGTTTGATGAATGCAAATGTTGAAAAGTTTCATTTAATTCATTAGAAAACTTTGATAAACAATGAAAAGGGAAGAAGAAAAAAAACACCGAAAATGAGAAAATACCTTAACCACACAATTAAAAAAAAAAAAAACAAGAAGAATGAGAAAAAAAGATATTTAACCTCATGGACTCCACCTTTGCTACGGTGCCAGTCCACCGGCAATCTCAAATTGCCCAAAAATCATTTTTTGCATTTTTTTTTATTTGAGAAGAAATGCCCCAAACTAGGTCCACCTACTTGGTCAAACGAGGTCCACTTGCAAATGGTCCACACTTACAGCCTTGTCATTTTCTGGCCTTTATCACATGCTCCCTTCAAGTTGTTGCCAATTCCCTAAATTTATGGCTAGTTCAAATTAAATCTCTAACCTTTTTTTTTTTCTTCATCTTTTCTTTTCTTTCCTTCAATTTACCGATAACCTTCACATTTACTAGGAATTTAATATCATGTATAAGGCACCTATGCTTACTTCAGTTGTCACACTAAATAATTCTTTTACCCTCACAGTTTCTTTTAATGATGCCCATAAACTTTTTCCTTCTCCCAATTTGATCAAATTGTAGGCATTTATTGTTTATAAAAGCATTCATAGCCTTTCCTTGTAAGTAATAAACTTTGTTGGCAATAAATATTGTAAAACATTGATTATACAGTTGCATGGAGGAAGAATAACAAAAATAATTAAGATAAATAGCCTTAATCTCTCATATTCAATTTATTTTCCCTTTAATATATATTAGTAGATTTAGCAAGCTTGGAGAACTAAAATTTCTGGATCTTTCTTCCAATGGCTTCAATGGTTCCCTAACAATGCTACCAAGTACTATTTGCACTTTTCCATGGAGATTTTGTGTGTTTAAAGAGAATAAGTGTCGAAAACCTTCATTTAATTCATGTGAAAATTGCCAAAACCCTTATTTCCTTGAATTTATTTTTACTTCAAATTTAATCTCTGAACTTTTTCTTTTTTTTCTGTCTTTTCTTTTATTTCATTCAATTTATTGGTACCCTTTACATTTACTAGGAATTTAATATTTTGTATATGCTACCCATGCTAACTTATGATCCCTATAATTTGTATTTTTTGAGTTGTCTCGCTAAATATCTCGTAAACTTTTTCCTTCTCTAAATCTCATCAAATTTTAGGCATGTATTGTTTATAAAAGTATTCTTAACCTTTCCTTATAAATAGAGAACTCTTTCAACAATAAACATTGTAAAGCATTGATTATGCACTTGTATGAAAGATGAATAATTAAAATAATTTTGTGGTTACTTATTAAAAAAAATAAAATTTGATAATATATTAAATAAAACAATAATTTAAAAGTTTCAAAACATAAAACTTGTAATGAACAATTGTAATGTTTTTTATTCCAAATTAGTAATGTCATTTTTTCTTACAAAATAATGTATCATTTTTTTATTTTTATACTTGTATATATAAATTTTTTCTTATGAATATATATATATATATGTGGAATTGGCTCTTATACAACATATGGATGCTTTGGTCTTGAAAAGTTTATGATTATAACATCAAACATTGTATTTCATCATTGACATTAGACCAATTTAGGACCTTTATGGCTGAACCCAAAGGGAAGCTATGAGTTTTGGCATAATATTTTGTCAAATGCTAAGTTGGAATTGCATTTATTTGAGTTCTTTTATAATTTTAACATATTTTCTTTACATATTTGTTTTATTTTTGGGACAGATTTTGGTCAAATGACTTCACTCAAAGCTTTATCTTTAGTTGACAACAATTTAAATGGATCTTTAACTCAAGAAGGTAGTTGCTAACACTTTACCAATGCTTAAAAGTAAGAATCACCTTATGTCTTTTATGGAAAAATGTTACAATATTATACCATCATTTGTTTTAGGCTTGTGTTCACTGAAGAACCTTCAAGAGTTGGATTTCAACTCCAATAATCTTAGTGAAATTATTCCATCTTGTCTTGGAAAATTGACCTCTCTTACACTCTTAGACTTGTCATCAAACAAACTTGAAGGAGACATTTCATCATTTCCAATTACTATTCTCAAATCTCTCAAGTATATTGATCTCAGAAATAATTTCTTTTGGGGTTAATTCTCTTTCTACTCAATTGCTAATCACACAAATCTTGAAGTGTTGTTGTTGTTAAGTGATAACCACAAGCTACAGGTCCAAACTCATTATCCATATGACTAGCTACCTATAGTTCAGCTTAAGGTTATTGGGATGTCAAACTGTAGACTTTACAATGTTCCCCATTTTCTCACTTACCAAACTAACTTAAAAGTCATCGATCTCTCCCATAATAACCTTATAGGAGCCTTCCCCATTTGGTTGCTTGAAAACAATACCCAATTGGAGTTTTTAAGTCTTAGAAATAACTTCTTTGTGGGTTCATTTGATTTATCCTCTAATTCTAGCTTTGCTATAAAGTATATGGATATCTCAGTCAATCACTTTCATGGAAAGCTTCAATAACATATTAGCAGCATTATTCCAACTATAGCAATATTTAATCTTTCAGCAAATGCTTTTGATGGTAGCATTCCATTCTCTATAGGAAGCATGCTTTCTCTCAATAACATATTGGCAGTATTATTCCAACTATAGTAGTATTTAGTCTTTCAGTAAATGCTTTTGATGGTGGCATTCCATTCTATATGGGAAGCATGCTTTCTCTATTTGTTTTAGATCTATCGAGCAATAAGTTTTTTGGAGAAATTCCAGACAATTTGTTAGCAAATTCCTCTAATTTGGCTACTTTGGTGCTCTCAAACAACCGATTAAGTGGTCAAGTGTCAGAGACAAAGTCCAATCAAACTTCATGAGAGACCTTGTATCTAAATGGCAATCAATTTACTGGAACTTTGTCAAGTTGGATCTCTCATTACCCAAATTTAGAGCTTTTGGATATAAGTGACAACTACATATCAGGTGAAATTCCTAACTTTATTGGGAATCTAAGTTTGGAGCATTTGAACATGGCAGGTAATGCGTTTGAAGGAACAATTTCATGTGAACTGTTTCAGTCATCCTTTCTTGATATTTCCAATAACAAACTTTAGGGCACTCTTCCTTCTTGCTTAGAATGGTCAACAAATTTACAACATTTGAATTTAGAAAAGAACAGAATCACAGGTACAATTCTAGAAACATTATTCAACTATTCTAATATGATGACGTTGAATATTAAAAGTAATTTTTTGTCTGGTAAAATTCCAACATCAATTGGGAATTTATCCAATTTAAGAGTTCTCGAAAAAAGAGAGAATAATTTGGGAGGTTTGCTACCAGAAGAACTCTGCCAGTTGAATGAACTAGACATATTGGATCTCTCACATAACTCATTTTTTGGACCAATACCAAGTTGTTTTAGCCACATCTCTTTTGGAAAGGTGACTAAAGATGCATTTAATTTTGCACAAGAGGAAACAGGTTCTAATGGTTTGCCCATGATATCCTACAATTTCCAAAGTAAATTTGGAAATAAAGGGTTTGGTGATGAAGCAATTAGTCTCTTTGTGCAACAAGATCAAGTTGAATTGGTGACAAAAGATAGATCGAACAGATACAAAGGTTGGCATCTTGAATTGATGTCCATATTGGATTTGTCATGTAACAAGTTAATAGGGAAAATACCAGTAGAACTTGGAAATTTGAGCTTGATATTGGCCTTGAACTTGTCTCATAATCAATTGACTGGCCCAATTCCAAGAACTTGGAAAAATTTGGGGCAAATAGAGAGTTTAGACCTTTCCCAAAACAAATTGAGCGGTGAAATTCCTTCAAAATTGATTAATCTTCACTTTCTAGAGGTTTTTAATGTGGCCTACAATAACTTCTCAGGTTGGCTTCCAAGCATAGAGGGACAATTTGCCACATTTGATAACAAAAGCTATGAAGGAAATCCATTTCTATGTAGGCCTCTATTAGATACAAGTTGCAATATTGACGTACCAAAATTGCCACCATCTTCTGATGCAAGCAATGGAAAATGGCATGACATCATTGATCCTACTTCCTTCTTAGCAAGTTTCATGGCAACCTACCTCGTATTCTTGTTGGCTTTCGTGGCTATTCTTTATGTCAACCCTTATTGGCAACAAAGGTTGTTCTTGTTCATTGAGAATTTCATAGACGATTGTTATTTCATGGTTTTTTATACTATTCCCAAATTGTTTCTAGAGTAGTTAGGAAGATATATTTTGCTTAATTATTTTGCTAGATTATGTATTTATGTGGGTAATAGTATTTTATGTGCAATATTGGACATGTAATTCTTAAAATTTACTTATTGTCTTCATGTAATTGTATTGCATGTCTTGTTTCTATGAATATTGGATGTTGGGAAAGAGTTGGATTCTAAATAAACAAATTAGATTAAATGTAGATTAAATTAGATACATATTAGACTAGATGTGTGTTAAGTTTCTTGTAATTTGAATATTGCAATAGAGACACCATAAATGCAAAAGCAATAAACAATAAACAACAAAAATATATTGCATTCATTGCCAAATATACATAAATAATAAATATTGCAATAAAACACCTTACCTCTTTATTAATGGTTAGGAAGTGGACAACAACCTCAAAGAAAATACGAAGTACAATCAAATGTAATTCTCCTTTCTAAATGTATTACAGAAGTAGGTTTTGCAAAGGCTGGACACATGAAATCACAAATAACAATGTATATCAATTCATTTTAAGCTATAACAGTAAATTTATAATGAAGGACTATATTAAAAATTGTGTTGTAAGAAAGCAGGGAGAGGAAGATTTAAGGTTAATTGATGTTTATGATTTATTAGTTTCAAAATTGAAACTATAGGATTTTAAGTATGGAATTTAATTTTTTGCTCAAAAGGAAGTTTGGAATTCAAATTTGTGTCACTAAACATTTATTGAATAAATTATAAAGAGCAATGGAAATTGAAAAATGAAACTATATTGATATGAAATTGTTATAATAATAATAAAAATGGGCCTTTGCCTCAATGGTAATGTACCCATTCCATCATAGTTAAAGGAAGGGGCTCATAGTTATTTACATTCTCAAAAGTTGTCACGTTTCGAAATAGTGCAAAGATGAATAGAGTGAATTCTAAAAATTGGCTCCAGCTCACTAGTTGGTTATCCAACCATTCGATTCACCAACTCTTGGATGGATTTTGACCAATGTGATCTCTGAGTTATAACCAGACCAAAAACCAAACTAATTACTAATTTTTTCATTCAATCACATGTATCAATGGTCATTGTCTTGGCTTCTATTGAGGTCCTCCTTGATTAGTGTCAATATCACCAATATTTAGTTGATGTGATTGAACATATTTTTGAGCTAGACTCACCATTAAATAATGTCCAAGTGCTATCTATTAATTAGGAGGTAAAAATCATAACATTATAAGTCTTACAAGAAAGGCAAGTGCAAGTATAAAGGTTGTTCTAAATATGTTCCTAGGCATATGTGATAATGGTGTCTAAAATAACTCATTAGTCCCCCTCTCTTGATGACCAACATTAAAGTTTGGATTTAACAAAATATACTTGTAAATTTTTTTCGTTTACATTGGTTTTAGTCTAATCACATATAAAGCAAGAGTAAAATGGAAATTCTAAGATGGAAGAAGTTTATTTTTCACTCAGTATACGTTTGACAAAAAAAAAAGTTAAAAAAATAAAAGGATATAATTTAAAAATTGAAATTTTAAGGACTAAGGGAATGGAAAGGAAAAAAGAAAGAATTTGAGATAATTTGTAGAAAGTAAGATAAGAAAGAGAATTCTAAACAATTGTGACTTGTGACTTAGGGAGATAAAAAGACTTTGACTAAATTTGAGAACCAAAAAGGCATGCCTTAATCTCTTTTCATTACATTTAGAAATAAACTCACAATTTACAAGCCTTTGAAAGACAACTTAATTTGAATCATAAAGAACCTTAATAAAATAAAGAAGTACTCTAAGATAAATTAATTAATATAGAATTTGGATACCATAGATTAATTAAGAATAGAAAAATTCGACAAAAAGAAATTCTAATCAAAATAGACACAACACTTTTCCACTAAAATTTGATTTTTCTAAGATGCTCTCTTTATATACATATACATAACATTTTTCCTCTAAAAAAAGACTTAGGACTTTCCTTTCTATACAAAGATAAATTTTTTTTTCTTTTGTCCATGTTATTATAGAAATTAGAAAACTTATAATTTTTTCTCAAAAATTTTTTTCTTAATTACTTCTTCACAAGTCTTGGACAAGCTTTGAAAAATCCCAAGTCTCAATGAGAACATGAACATCAATTCCACATCATCCATGCTTCAAGTCAAGGTCATCTTCGAACATGAAACTACAAAATGAAGCATTAATAGCTATAAGAAGTTGCAACTCATTTTTATAGCAAGTGTTTTAGTTTTGTAATTGGTAAAAACATATTCCAAATTTACAAAATAAACTTAATTACATTTACATAAAAGTCCTCTTTATATCATTAGTTTTCATAATGTTTTTAGGTTGAATAGCTAAGTCAAACATATAAGAGAACTAAAATGACAAACTAAAATATTATTTGTGAAAAATATCATTGCATTACATTTCAATTTAAAAATTAATCAAAATACATTATATCTCATCAAAGAGGAAAATTTGCAAAAACTTTTTTTGTTTATCACAATGTCATGTTCAAAAACAATTCAGCTATTAAAAATTTCTAACTCTTATTTACAATTATTAACATGATAAAAATTTAAGTGTGAAAGAAATGAGAATCCTTAAGTAGATATGTGTGGTTAGTCTAGGAAGGATCAAATAAGAAATGATGATATCTATATCAAAATAAGTGTAGTGTCCATGAGAGATAAATTGAGAGAGTTGTGTTTGGATTAGTTTGGACATGTCTAATGTAGACCAGCAAATACTTCAATTAAAATGGGTGATCAAACCTTTAAACATAGTGTTTCTGGTGCTAGCATGAATCTTTTGTTAAGAAAGATTTAGGATAATTAGGTTCAATGCTGAATTTCAAATCTTGGTCCTAAAACTTTAAAAATAGTGTTTACAGAGCTAGCACCAAGGATCAATTAATGTTAATTAGGGATTAATGTCTCCAGTTTCTGTTTTACTTATTTACATGTGGTTATGTATTGCTATTCTTGTTAATTAGGCTAACGAGAACAACAATACTATAAGTGATAGTAGTGTCATCGGGCAGCAACAACAACGACAGAAACAACTCCTCTGGTGGTGGCAAAAGTGGCAGCGACATACGGGAAATGCTGTTCATGGCCATTGGCGATGCTAATAAGACAAATATTGATGAAGATCTGCACAAAGGGCAGCTTGTTAGGTATTGTCTTGGTGCATGTTTAGGGACTACCGCTAAAATAGATATCAATTTTAGAGAAAAAATTTTTTGTCACTTTTGATTTGCTCTTTGTTAGGACATATTCTTCTTTCTCCAATTGCATTGACCTTTTGCATTTGTTAGTTGGAATTGGATATTTTATTTTCATGAGCATATAAATTGGAAAAAAAGAATAACTATCATAATGAAAATGCATGGCCACTGGTTTGGTAGATGATTCATGCTATTTAGCAATCCAATATGGATGAAGCACCCCAGAGATGACTTGCCTGTGAGGCATTCATGGAGATTAAGAATTAGATTGATCATTGCCTAATGAAGGTTGTTAATGAGCATGTGTGGAGGCTCCGTGTGTGTGTTTGAATTGGAGTTAACAAATCTGTTAGAAACTTTGACAAACCTGTTTTTGTGACGATGGCCAATGTACCCCCTTTGTGACTTAGCATGTAGCTCATCCATAAAACCTTGTGATCACAACAAGATTTTAATTCATTGCACATGCTTACATGTACAAATGCTCATTGTGATTATTGAATTTTGCGTGAGGTATTGATGAATTGGTGCTGCTGCTGAATCATTGTTAAAATAAACTGCTTTTCCATTTTTGGTGTATATATGCATGTACTGCTTGTTTCATTTTAAAATCATTGTCATATGCGTGAATTTTGATTGAAAAATTGGAAAAAAAAAAAAAAAAAAAAAACGTTGATTTTGCCAGAAGTTTCAGATACATTGTTAACAAAATCTTCTAATTTAAAATATTTGATGCTCTTAAACAATGGATTTAGTGGTCAAATGTCAAACACAAAGTCTAATATAGCTTCATGACGATTACTTGCAACTAAGTGAAAATTAGTGGCAACTTCATATCAAGTGAAATTCCTCACTTCATTGGGAATGTGAGTTTAAAGCAACTAAACATGGCAAATAATGTGTTTGAAGGAATAATTTAGTGTGAATTGTCTACAGCCCCGTTCAGCAATCTTACAAAATAAAGTTTTGTAAATAAAAGTAATATAAACAAAAGTATTGAGAACAAAAGGGTTATTACTCAAAGTTACATGTTGTTTGATAATAGTAGTAAAAATACTATGAAAAAAATTCAGTAGGATTATGAATAAAAGTCATCTCTATCATTCTATTATCATCATAGAATTCATCTTGTGAAATTCTCCCAATATCAAGAAAGATATCAAGTGGTAAAACATTAGGATATTGATCAAATCTCTCAAAAGTTGAATCATTTACAGATTTTTAATGAATATTGTTATGTAAAGTTATTGATGCAATAACAATATCTCTTTGCACATGAAATGAATAACATGGCATTAAATATAATATATTTCATTTTTTCTTCCATAATCTGAATGTCCCCTCAACGTAGCTTCTTAATGAGGAATGCACACAATTAAACATTTCTTTACATCTTTTAGGCAATCAATCATTCTGAAATTCAAGTAAATGATATCTTATACTTTTATAAGGTCCAAGATATCCTTTTAATGATGGATATTTGGTATCAACAGAATAATATTTACCTATGTTAGTTCATATAAATAAGGAATTTTGCAATAAATAACACACTATGTAAAATATTTATTTTAAAAAATACATGTTATAATCAGGACATAATACTATTGATGGTTGTGGGAAATTAAGTTCTAAATCATTAATAGCCAAACTAAAAATGCACGCAGCATCATGTGTTGTAACCTCCCATCCAGCTAACACAAAAGTAAATTGCATATCAAAACTACATGCTGTCATGATAAGTGTTGGTAGCCCTTTCTTCTAATAAATCTTATTTGATCTTGCATATGAATAGAAGTACGTACATGTGTTCCATTTATTGCTCCAATGCAATCATGTTATGAGAACATACTCATAATTATATTTGAGTGATATACTTGAATTTAGCATACAATCCACTTAAAACGAAAGTTAACTTTTTGCAATAATACTGTTAAAATAAAAAGTACCTTAAAATGCAGCATATATCTACTATCATAAAGAATCTCTGGTGGGATATCTCTAAAAATTAGGATTATAAGGTCTGATAACATCTTTTGAAGGTGACAATATTGCTGATAAAACTTCTATGAAACATCAACTAACTGTTTCCCCTAAACGTTGATAACATTTGCCTGCTGATCTAGTTGATTTAACCAAAGAAAGTGTGTTTAAAAACATACATACTTTCTCAATTGAAGACATTCTCCTTGAAGGTTTTGATCCATGATTCAATTGTAGATCAGTGCCTAATGAGAGCAATGTTTCTTTGTCCATTTTGAACATACTCAAGCATCGTACTTCATGGCCTTCTATTAATTCAATCACCCATTTCATTCTAGTTTGATATGAAGTCATACAAGGTTCTTTGTGTAAATATGTGTAATATTAAGTATAGACAGCAGCAACAACAACCACTTCCAACTGTGGGAGAGCATGTTCATTATCAACATTATTATCATGGTGTTGTCCATAATGATTTGTATAATCATTAGTCATTTCTAGGAAAAACAATCTAAGTACATAATATGAAACAAAACAAATATTCCAAATGTTTTTTTGGTTTAGATAAAAAAAAATTGGAAATAAAAAATAATAACTAATAAATATATCCAACAATAATGCACACCAAAAGATGTAGTACCAAAAGAAAGTAATCTTGTATCTATTAAGTTTTCTACGTCTTAAGTTGATAATGCAATCAACATAACTTGGTTTATTTAGTTGTCAATACAAAATAAATTTCTCTAATTTTATAGTCTTCGATTAACTCTATCACATCCATAAAAAAATTAGTATCTTCTTCAACATCTGGTAAAGAATAAATATCTTTCATGACCTCATGTATAGAATAACCTAGCAAGTTTGTTTTCCTTTTTGAGCAACACTATCAACCGATCAATCAATTGTTTCTTCAATAGCAAATGCCCCTCCTGATTGTCACTTTGTATTATTCCTTTTAAGACCCTTTTTCATTTGCCAATTTGATTTAGTAGCTCTCTTCTTATAAGTCTTGTTTCTTCCTACCATATTACTTGTGCCAATATTTTCATTCCACTCTCGTGTATTAGAACATTGGAATAATTCATCTATGGAATCAGCAAAGCTAGGTTTTCCATCTAAATCACCACCTATTTCTAATGCAACAACTCTATCATGAATCATATGATTAGTCTCAACACCACCTCTACTGCCAAAAGTAACTAATGAAGGAGCAACAGCATATTCCCTTATTGCCACCGTATACCCAAATATAACATCTAATTTTCTCTTAAGTTTTGGTTCAATACTAGTTTGTCAAAAGTTTTTCACAGTTGGATTAACTTGCAACATTGTAAAATAATGAGTATTGTTAGTGAATAAGCTTATCAAACAAATTTTTTAGTAAAGAAATATAATGTTAAAACCAACCTTAATTTTCTCTTCCCACCATGTCTTAGTAGCAAAAATTGTTTCGTTCATAGGATCCATCCCAGTCTGGTCTCTTTCCCAACTAAATCCTTTCATTGCTCCCAATCTTTTTTTTTTTTAGCACATCCCACTTAATTTTCATTTAATATTTGTCATGCTCAAATTCACCTTTTTTTTTATTTTTTATTATCATTATTTTTTTAACTTTTGAAACTTTTCAACAACATAAACTCATCCTTGTTTATAAAAATGAGTTCCGAGATTAACCCTTCTTTTTCGATAGTCCTTGTGCAAATATCACAAAAAAAATATGAGTTATATTCTTATTTTACACAGCCTTGGATGATATCTTGAGTTAGTTTGTTGTCATTATTTCTTCCTATCTACAATAAATTTAATTTGAAGCTCACAAACACAATTGCCAAATAAAAATCACACAAAATCCTAAGTAAAGGTCACAAACATATTTGTTGTATGCATATTTGCCAAATGTCATATGAAATAGATGTCACAAATATTTCAAACTCAAATAAGTATTAAACATTTAATTTGGAAAATATATTATGCTTTCTCAATTATTGCAAATGTTTTCTAGGCATTCAAAATTTTGTATGCAGCAAAAATTAAAACCAATTTAGTCCTAGAGCAAATGACTGGTAATGAGCAGGTGGCCTTGGTGTGTTGCCTGCTTGAAAGCTAGTTTCTGATACCACATTAAAGCGTAACCAAAAAGATAAATATATTTGGAATATTGCTTAACGTAAAAGAGAATGCATAAAACCTATAACTAATTAAAATTGATCAACTTGAACGACAGTGACTAATGAATCAGTGCATATTAACCACAAATGTAAATTGCAGTCCATCGTGTGCTTCCTATCAACACATGCATGTGGTGCACACGAGGACCAATAACCCAAACTGGTGACTGTCAGGTCAAGCAACCCCTAGCGCCACTTGATTTATTAACATGCCATAAAACGGTCAAAAGAAAACGAAAACAAGGCAACATCAACAAACAAAATAGGTTTTAACACAAGCAAATGCTGACATGCCAAGCGCATAGAGCACCCGTTAAGTAGAACCAACAAAGTTAGGAAGCCCACGGGGAAAGAAAAGTAACTGAGATAACAGTATTAATAATATTGACGAGAACAAATAAATCGGCCCATAAACACATGTTCAACAATTTGCATGACATATGCAAAGAACCTAATCAATTAAACCATTAGAGCTGAATGTACATATGCAAAGATACTTACTGAAGATCATGGGGAAAAAGCGTGATTCAATTAAGATAGTTTCTTTGAATTGTAATAAAATGGCACACCCATATTTCAAGAGAACAGTGGAAGAAATACAATGATATTTACCAAGGAGACTAACCTTTGTACCATAAATATGTGACCATGCTTCACTGACTGCTGCAAGAGTCTTACAGGATCTGAATGGACCTGAATAAACATAAATGTTTGTCAAATCTGAAGTTAAACGTAGGTCACTCTAGAGTCCAATGAGACTTCTGTTTGTCAAATTCTAACAGACTTCTGTTTTGGAATTGTTTCGTCAATAAGATCATGTGGTGTGCACAAACGCTAATTTTGGTTGAATGAATTTTGTAGGCACCCAAGAGGAAGCAGCAGAGGCGTATGACATTGCGGCCGTAAAATTCCAAGGCTTGAATGCTGTAACCAACTTCGACATGAGCAGATAGGACGTGAATAGTATACTTGAATCCAGCACGCTGCCAATTGGTGGGGCGGCACAGCGCACCTGCATGCCTGGCCTATTGCTACTATTACTGTTGCATTTCATCAACAACAAGCTCAGCCTTTCATCGGCGTGGTGCAGCACTATCATCCTTATTACTATGGCCAAAGCCGTGCGAGCAAGAACAGGACCTGATGCTGCCAATAATCACAGCCACCAGCTACAATTAGGTAACACCCATGATCTATTTGAATCATCATCTTCTGTCCCGCACAACTTTATGAACGCAGATTCGCATTCCATGGAACATAGCTCTGGGTCTAACTCTAGAGGGTATTCCGACAATATATCCGATAATATCCGACAATAAGATGGGTCACTGCTAAAACAAAAATTGAACAATAAAATTAAATTCAAGTGAATTTAAATAAATTTTATAATTTATATAAAATATAATTTTATCAATATAATAAAATTTCATTTAAATTAAAAAGTTATTTAGCATAGTTTTGACAAAATTTGTCATGACAAAATGCCTCTCATGTTTGTTTTAGTGACCTCTTAACAATTATTCTATGGTCCATATAATTATTTTATTAAAAACTTTTCATATACCAAGATATAAGGTTAGAAGAAATTTAATTTACATAAAAATTAAATATATGCAACTTAAATCTTACTGTATGAGATTGAAGTAATGATGTTAACTTTTCTATGCACACTTCTTTGCTCATACAATTGATTCTTTTTATATATTGAAAATATAAGGTTAACATTTATATAATCTTTTTCATTCTTTTTGACTAACTATATTACATAAAATTGCATAATATTTGTTGTAACTTCTATATGTTTAACTTTGTTTTCATTTTACTCAAATACAACTACTAAAATAGAAATGAGTGTATGCCAATCATTAACTCTAATTGAAACTAAAAAAAGGATTTAAAAACAAGTTAAAGTAATCGTTTTTTAATGCAAATACTATGAGTTGATTTTTCTTTTCCTTTTATATTTTTTTTATGGTTTTAACAGACATTGTAGTGATGATTGGTAACATAGTTACAATGTCTAATAATTTACTTTTGTTATTCTTCTTTTTATTATAAACATAAATTTTATGATAATTTTTTTGGCTTATTGGGGGACAAAGTCTCACACATTTGCTTTTTAATTTTTTTATAAATCTAACATCCTTTTTCAAAACTTTCAATTTGGATGCCAAAACTCCTGGATTCTTCTTTAAGGAACATATTCCCCAGTGAATTTTGAAAAATATGATAAATTGAGTCTAACATTTGTTTTACATATTATAATTGATAAAAATATATTATAATTAATAAAAATATATTATAATTAATTTATTATTTTTTATGTATATATATATATTTCAAATCAATTTTAAGACAAAAAATTGCTTTAGTTTGCAAGATGCGATAATAGGTTACGTCAAGTTGTTAATTGCATCTTCCATAGGAGTTTCTTTTATGTACTCACAAAAATAAAAAACTTAAGTGAATACATAAAAGAATCTCTTTTTTATTATTATGTAAAGAATATTAATATAATATAAAATATTTTATATATTATATAATAATTATTTATATTTAGTTAAATTCATTAATTTTTAACGTATGAGACCACTGTTGCCACTAGAACCACCGAAGAAATAATCTGATGATTTATTTAGCATGCGAAACTTGTCCTCGATACTGAGCATGACTCCCAAAGGAACACAGTTTTTTTCAGGCCAACAGAGCGAGCGGTGGGCATTCGAGTCAACCGTGTGCGTGGGTGTATCATTTATCAATAATGTCAATGCGGTAATGATGGGATGAGAGACTTTCATGGTGGGCCCCATCTATCTGTGTGCCAAGATTTCCAATTCTATCCGAATCTAATCACAACTGTCAAATTCAGAAATTCCTCCATGACTTCAACTGCATGCGGTAGTAAAATTCCAAGTCTTCGGAAACAAGTGGCTGTGGAAATTTGTAAGTTGTAATCAAAGGAGACTGCTTCAGTCACATTCGAATCTACCATCCGCGCACACACCGCATGCCAAGGAGTAGTCAAAACTTAAAAGAATAATATTAATGAGAAATTTTTATAACATAATTCTAATTATTATCAACCACAACGTTTGACAATTCCCATTTGTGGAATCCCTAAGCCAAAAAGGATGAAAATGAATTGTTGATTGGCTCGAGACGGTAAAGAGGGACAAAAACACAAATGAATTGTGAAAAAAAGGATAAAAAACGCAAAAAGGGACAAAACAACAACAAAAATTGACCAAAGTTCAAGTTCAATCGAGCAAAAGGGAGCTGAGTTGACAACTAACAAATAGGACATGACTTAATTGTCCCCAAAGGCCGGCGGCCACTCCTTGAAAAGGCTAGGGATTTCTTTTAATTATTTCTTTTTAACTTCCCTCCAGATCCCTCCATAATTAAAGTTCGTCTTGTTGCATTATAATTGGTTGCGTTACATGTCAGTTAATATATGGGATTTGGACTTTTAACTAATAGTTTGTATAACCACTTAAAGCCAGTTCAAGTGATTACAAAAGTTTTGGACATAGCGAAGGTTTTGGGATCGAATAGTGTAATGCACATCTTTTACAAGGTATAAAGACTTGGAAAAGTTCTCCTTTTCACTTACAACAACTATTATCTAACAACTTACTATTTTTGATTTATAGTAAAATGTGTAGTAAACATCACCACGATTCATTGCTGTATATATATATATATATACATACAGATGCTAATTTTATGACAATGGATTGCCACGTGGCATCGTTGTATTTACTTCTACCAGCGGAAGATCACGGGGCAAGGGCATTTTGCGAGGTTTACTCTCTTTAGTCCCCACCGTAAATCCTTGCTTCCATTGCAGCATTGTGTATCTCACAAAGAGTCCTAATGCTATGTGCTTAAATTAGTCAACTTGGGCAGCCCCGCGCCAATTATGCTGAGTCTAAAATCTCTCCGCTTTATGATTTACTCTTTACTCCTAGCATGTGATTTGGTCAAGCTGTATATTTTGATAAAAGTAGTTTTTTTATTATTTTTTATCCAATTTTTTTTTTGTGAATAAAAATTTTGAAACAAAACAATAGTATAATAATATTTATGTATAATGTAAGTAATATAATTAAAATTTTAATCCTAAAATCAATAATTTTGATTTTGTAATCAAAAAAATTAAAATTTCTATAATTCAATTTGTGTGCAGATTGTTTTTATTTTACTATTTGTAAAATTAAAAATTTTAAAATAAAAAGTACACCAATTTGAATGAAACTGTAATTTTTCTTTTTCTGAAATTGTTGATTTTGATCATACTCTCATGTCAAAAAAATGATTAGCCATATATCATACAATTTGAACAAAAAATACCAGAAATTATTAATCAATAATAATGAATGAAAAATAGAAAGTAATTAAATTAAAAAAATATAAATATAATAGAAAAGTACTGAAAAAAGAATTCTGGCTTGCTTCCTTAACACTTTGAATCAAAATTTTTGCAAAAGAAAAATAAAATGTGCTGGCTACCTGAAGGCCTCCTTTAATTCTTTTCTTTTATTAGGCTGAAGAAAAATGTCTTATAAACATGTATATCTAAGCTTCCTATTTTTGGTATGATACTTAAGCTTTTTGAAATGTATTAATTTTTTAATAGTATTATTTGCAGTTATTTACATATTTATTAGTTGCTATTAGTCATTGACTTGTACACTGCTTTCAAATTGCTGCCTTTGGGACTTTAATTAGCTTTTCTACACATTGAAGTTGTTATGAACTCCTTGCATGATGCATGATTCAATTGATTTGTAGGAAAAGATACACACTTTGTATTGTCCATTTTGGTTAAGCACCTTGATCATAAGAATGTTCTCAAGAAGCCCAAAATGTAATTGGACATTGTTCATGTTGCTACCTATCTCGCTCAAAAAGCTAAGGTTCAACTATCGTATGCCATAATTGGTGTACTAAGTGATGTGGTAAGACATTTGTGTAAAAGAATACACTTCTCTCTTGATGATTCAAATCTTGGGGTTGAAGTAATCGAGTGGAACTGCACAATTTACACAGCAGTTGATGAGTGCGTTGTGCAGTTATCATCCAAGGTACGTTACATTTTTGGTCCTAATGGGTGCCAAAGCTATGACTATACCATTTCTTTTTTTGTTTTTGGTAGCATTAACTGTCACAGATTTTACACCTGAGATTAGTAGTATTGTAAGGTATAAATTTTTGCTGCAGCAAGATAATGTCAAGCAAATAACTTTCTCTGATGGCATCTACAGCCGAAAGGTATCCAATTTGTAGGTTGGAGACGCAGGTCCTATTCTTGATACCATGGTTGTGATGCTGGGTAACATACCAAATATTGCAGTTATGGCCCGAACCTTGATTGCTGCTATTTATCGTACTACTCAAATTGTGGCATCTATACCTAAGTTTTCCTATTAGCACAAGGTAGGAGTGTTCCACTGACTGTTTTTGGATATGCTAGTTATTAATATTGTTGTGCTATTTTTCATCATTGTAGCTTCCAGTTGCCCGACCTTTTATGTTGTTGCTTTTTTCTTTTTCTTTTTTTTTCCTTTCTATAGGCATTTCTTGAGGCATTATTTCATCAATTGCTTTTGGCTATGGTCTTTGACAATCATGAAACCAGGGTGGGTGTACATCGTATACTTCCCATCGTTCTTGTTCCTTGTTTTGTTTATTGTCGTCCTTGTTTTCCTGCGTCCATCTCAAATAAGGACCCAGAGATACAAAGGACACTTTCAAGAAGTGTGTTTGTGTTTTATTCTTCAACTGCACTCTTTATGAAGTTGAAGAATAATGAATATTCCTCTCACCAGAGAACATGCTCGAAGACAAAATGGACCAAACTCTTGATCATGAGGATGTAAAGATCACAAATTCTTCCATGATGAATCGATTGAAATCAACTTAAAGCTGAGCTTGTAGCACAAAAAAGTGCCAATCATTAAGTGCAGCAGATGAGATGAGTGGGAGAAACCCAGCTAAAGAACATGTATGTTTAATTTTTATGTAGTTTGTTTCTTACATGTTGTAAATGTTTAGCTACCATTATAATGAAGAAGAACAATAATCTACTACATATTGACTCAGCCAAGGAATATGAAGAATACGATAAATTGAGGTTCAGATATTGCTATGGTTACTGCATTGTGCGGGCCTTTGCAAGTATTTGCTTTTGTATTAGGTGCAATGATTGTGATTGATTGCAAGTGTAGTGTCACTGGTGACCTATCATTTGAAATAATTTTCTTTCGAATTGCTGAACTTGCAATGGAAATGATTTTGCCTTTTTTGTATAGATGGTTGTGCAATACTCTTTTGGGCTTTGATAAGTGGATGTTGACAATCTAGCAGACTTGGCTTTTTTCCAAAACGGTATGTTGGAAGCATGGTTGCAAACTAAAGGTCTTGGTGATGCTGACCAAGTGCTTGCATATTTTGCTGTTTCAAATCTTGGTGAACCTCCTGTTGATGTGAAGATGGATACCAATACGGAAGGGTTGACCGTTGCATATGGAAAATGGGCACCTGCGGTAGCTACAAGATTACATGCTGAAGGGCTTTCATGCAAGGTAAACTAATCCTCTCTCTCTCTTTTGTCCTTGAAGCTAGTTTTAGACATCTTTCTTGCAACTTTAATTTGTAACTTAAGCCTTTAGTTTGATAGGGATTGGGTAGGCATTAGATATAGTCAGTGTGGGCTTTAAACTATGTCTTTGGTAGCATTAAGAACTGTAATTTTGGATTAATTCTATTAGAAATTTAGAAGATGTCTTACCTCTTTGATGTGTGGGGATGCTGTGGAGGATCTAGGCTTGCCCATACAACCCAATAGCTTGAAGTAAGTACTTTTGCAAGTATACTACACTCAGGATTCTGATAGTTATGAATGGTGTCAGGGAATTCTATAATTTTATTCATGTTATTAGGTCCTTGCCAAGGAAGCTTTCCTAAAGCAAATGCCAAAAAGGTTGATCTAGATCTCAGCATTTATACTTGTTGGAGCTCGCCATCCTGGGGCAACTATTGGTGTTGTGGAGAAGGAATTCTGCTTGGAGATAAAGCTGCCTCTAAAATGGAATATAATACACTTGAACTTTAGTTCTTACATAAATTTTGTATGGTCCCATGTAAGTTCTAAGGGCTAATTCTTAGATGTACTACTTCATAGTCCTTTGATGGGTTGAATTTCTCATGCAACTAATTCTTGAATTTCTCATGTTTTGAGCCTATCTCATCATGTCTGTATATAGTTTTCTTTATAGCCTTCACGATTTGAATTTCTTTAACTTTATATTACTTTGTTGATGCAATTTCTGGAACTCTCTGAATGACAGTTACACAATTGTTGCTGAGCTTGCTTTAAGGTTCCTTAACATGAAAGGTCTCTCAATTTTTTTTCCTTTACATTGAAGATTTTCTGCAATTTTCATGTCGCTTCAGTTTCTAACTTTAACCAAAATTACAAGTTATCCTTTAACACCCCTCTCAATTTGTAATTTTGAATTTCTTCTTTACCTTTTCTCTTGTAACTCTTTTGGTAAGAATATCTGCTGGTTGATCATTTATGTTGATGAACTCCATTATGACTTTTCCTCTATTGACCATATGTAATGATGACTTAGCTTGATGTGCTTTGTATGTACACTAGACATTGGATTCCTGTCATGGCTATCATTGACATATTATCACAATAGATAATCATATTGGATCTTTATCTTCACATTGTGAATCTGATAGTATTTGTTGTAACCAAATTGCTCCACAAATTGCATTAGTAGCTACAGTGTATTCTTCCTTAGTGGATAACAATGCAACTACCTTGTGCTTCTTGGAATTCCAAGAAATTAGCTTGGTTTCCAAGGTGCTTATGTGTCCTGATGTGCTTTTTCTCATTTGGTGATTTTGACCCATCACTATCAATAAATTCTCAAACTTTTTGTTGGATGCATTGGCATAATTGATTCTCAGCTTCTTAGTTGATTAGATATGCCACAAAATTCTTTTGACTATTGCATGATGAAGTTAGCTAGGGGCATTAGTGTTGATGCTGTTTACAACTTCACATGTGAAATTTCTTGAGCAAGTCTTCTACATATTTTTCTTAAAAAATGAAAATTTTCTCCATACTTTTGCTTAACTTGGGTTCCTAGAAAATATTTCATGAGTCCCAAGTCAATAAATCAAATTTTTTTACCATAGCACTTTTAAATTCTTCAATTGTCCCTAGGTTAATACCAATATAAATCAAATCATGCACATATAGTCAAACAATAAGAATATCATTTGTACCTCCCTTCTTTATGCAAAGAGATGCGTCACTTGGGCTTCTCTGGAATCCATTTTGCTGAGACTAATTATCAGTTGCTATTCCTTGCTAAAGGTGCTTGCTTCTCTCTTTGAATTATCTTTTGTAGACCGTCTAATCACAAGTTTACCCTTTGGAATGTCTACTAGCTCCCATTTGTGATTTTTTTGAATCATCTTAATCTCCTCATCCATTGCCTTGTTCCATATGTCTTGTTATGCACCTACTTCAAAATTTTGGTTCACTTGTTAGCATTAAAAGATTCATGCAGTTCATTGAGTCTATGTACCTTTCTTTGTGGTGATTCTTAATTTGAGGAAATTTGAACTGAAGATCTCAGGCTGACATTTTTTGATTTGTCACTTCAGCAGGATCATCATTGCTTCTTATTGGGTTTAAACAGATGATATCCTCTAGATTCATCACCATTCCCAAGGAAGATACATTACTCTCATATTTCATCAAACCTCTCTTTGTTTTGAGAAGCAATATGAGAGTAAGCAATGCAACCAAAAATTTTGAGATGACTCATCCGCAGCTTCCATTTATGTCATGCTTCAAATGGTGTTTTGTTTAGAAGTGATGTTGTTGGTAATCGATTGAGATTGTCCATTGATGTATTGGTTGCTTCGACCAAGAACTTGTCAGAAAGTTGTTTTCCTTTAAGCATGCTTCTTGCCATCTCCATAATAGTGTGATTCTTACGTTATGCTACACCATTTGGTTTCAGACTATATCTTATGACCAATTGTCTTGTGATTCCTTTGTCTTTGCAACACCCTAGGAATGGTTTATAGAAGAATTCTCCACCTTGATTCATACTAAGTGCTTCATTTTTTGCTCACTTTCTCTCTCTAATTTTGCTTTGAATTGAAGGAATTTGAATGAAGGCTTCTGACTTATGCTCCAAATACATCCACTTTGTCCTGGTATAATCATCAGCAAACAAAAGAACGTACCTTTTGCTGCTAATTGAAGGAGTTTGAGTTGGTATACCTGCGTGTATCAGCGCTCTCCATGAAGTCTATGGCAATGAAAGGCTACATTCCGTTGGCATGGAATTTTTCTCCTTCCTCTCAGTGATCCTCTTGTCCTTGTTGATTATGATTTTGATACGTGCCTCTCTCTCCATTGTTGATAGTTGTTTATCATTAATTTTGATTCTAGATTGAAATGCCTGCTCCTGCAATTGACTCAAAAATTTTCCCATTCTTTGCTTGTGCCTTAACTTGTGCATGATAATTTTCAACAAATCTTTTGTCTTTACAATAATTGCAATGATATGCTAAAATTTGAAATTAAACTTGGTGGAATTTGTTTTACGACCTTCTTTTAATTAATCAATGTTGTTGATGCTGCTCTTGATTTGGTTGACTATTTTAGCAACTCTCAAGTGGAAACCTTGAATGCTTTCATTTTTTTTCATTGAAAGCTTATCAAATTATCTTCACATATTTTGAAGTTTTGAGCCTTTGAATTCATATTTCTCATGCATCTTTGGCTTCTGACACCAAAGCTTCTAGGGAAAATAATTTTGCTCACAGTCTGCTACATGATCCTCATTGCACTTGCTTCTCTCTTGACATCTTACTTATATTCTTTCATCTCCTATTTGACCTCATTGTAGAACTCTCTTCTACGGGTAGTTATTGATAATAATTAGTGACTACTACAAATTTTGTGCGATAAAGATCGTCCTTTTTTGCAAGCTTCAATATTCATAGAATTCTCCATCAAATATTAAAACTTGACTTTGAGTGTATATGAAGATGGTAATAGGATTATCTGTGGCCATGATTTTACTAGGATAAGAGTGCACAGTTTTTGATAGAAGAGTCAAATTTGTGAGGAAAGGACTAAATTGAGACTTTAGGAATTGAGGGATCAATCCACAAAACTTTTTGGGCTTACTAGTTGAAATAGTGTCATACAATTTTTTGTACCCAGAAATTGTTGTCAACTATTTTCACGCAAAAACTTCTGGTTTTGTTTTTTATCAAGGATGATATAATATCTGATTTTCAAGAAACTTCAGCTGCAAAGTCTCAACATTGTGCCCTTTGGATCAAACTTTTGAGACCACTTGTGTCAAATGCATGATTGGATGAATTATTAGGTGGCAACTTCAGAAACTTTCAAAAACAAAAAGAGCAAAACAGAGTGGAAGTATTTGTGTGGATATGTGGGGTTGCTTCTCCTGCAAATAATTATTGGATTTCTTGTTTTTTACGCCCATTTCTTCTTTTTCTAAGGTTATGAAGTCCATGTTTGCATATAGTTTTCTTTGCCATCTTCATGAGTTGTATTTTTCAACTTCCTTCATTAGGATAATGTCTTAGTCTCTCAACAATAAATTTATAATTGTTGAAAGGCTTCCTGATTTCTCTTCCCTAAGAAGATTTTCTGGAATTTTCTTGTTGCTTGATTCCTTAACTTTGACCAAAATTACAAATTACCTTTTGACAATGTTGTTGAAGATTTGGAGTATAATAAATGACCTATATCTTGAGACTTACCTGACCATTTAAACTTTTGGGTGGAATCGTTTCTTAACATGGTATCCGAGTCTTCATGATCAAGTAATCATTAGTTCGAATCATGCTCACTCACATTTTGCATTGGGGGTGTGTTGGAGTATAACATATAATCCATATCTTGGGTATCACCTAACAGCTTAAAGCTTTTGGGTAGAATGGATTCTTAATGAAGATTGTTTATGTTATTATTCCAGCATTACCATTCACTTCTTGCAGAAGCCTTGCTTTTGTTGTTTTGTTTCAAGAGTCAACCTAGTAATTAGAGTAGCTTGGCATGTCCTTTTTGATTGGATTTCCTATTAGGCAAATTTTCTATTCCTAATTAATCAAGGATGTCAAAATTTTATAATGATTAGAAGTGTTAATAGTCTCTACATTAGGGTTTATACGATATTTTCTGAGGTTAATTTGGGGGTTTTCTGCCTGTTGGTAATTTTTACCTTTAAAGTTTGAGGCTCTCTTGTCTTGATCTAGGAGTAAGATTGATTCTAGAAGTTATGAGTATGATGCTAGTAGTTTTTTAATTCTATTAGTGGGATACTAATAAGTTTTCTCAATCTCTATTGCTCTTCATATTTTATCCAATATATTGAATGACACAAATTTAAATTCCGTACTTAAAATCCCAAAATTTAAATTTCCCAAGCTCTAATAAAATCTAGACCTCAACAACCTTAAATCCTCCTATTATGGACTCATTGCTGGACGAGTGTATGAAAGACACACTAATTAGGTTCCAGATTAAGTTTTTATTTTTCTACTTTATCTTTAAATTGTTTGGGTTTGTTGAAAACTTATCTTTTAGACAATTTATTAAATTTTGTAATTTAAATCTAAAATTATAGATTTTTTATTTTTAGCAAACTTGTCCTATTTAAAGAAATTAATGATTAATAAAATGCCTAAACTGAATTTTATTATTAACCTAGGATTTGGGCTTTGTCTCTTAATGAGGTCTAAGGTTTTAGCCTCTCTTTGATGAGCTAAGCTTTTATTATAAAAATAGATCATTTTGAGAACTGTAATAGAGGGAAGGGATAACTTGTAAAGCTAGACATTTCTGTGAATCACCTAGTGACAAGATCCTTGGTTAGAGAAGGTAACACCTCCCCTCCTAGTTTTTCCTTGCATCTCCATTGCTAGCATCAAGTCTGCCATTATAAGTTATAGTTGTATCATGAAATGAGATAGTTATGGTGCTATTTGTGGTTTTAGTTGTTCAGCCGTATTGCAGGTCTTGCTTCTGCAGCAGCTGCAGAAAAGGGGGTTACATTTGATGCTGCTATAGAAGAAAGATTATGTGCTTACTCCCAGGTTGTTGCCCACTTCCCAACAACTGTTAAAGAGGTAAAGTGTTTCAGTTGCAATATTTAATGTTTTTGTATATTGGGGATGAATATTTGTTTGTGTGCTATCTATCTTATGACTTATTTCTTTTTATAGGAATTCAATAAATTGATGCAATTATCCATGGTATTCATCTAATAATGGTTCCATCTATCTCTTAAGAAATGAGAACTTTTGTGCAAAACAAAATATATAATGAAATTTGAGGTATCATTTAGTTTAGTAGATAATAACACATGAACCATACATCTTATCTTTTCACATATCCAACATTGAAGTCTTGTAAACGGAGAAATATTTTTTTTATTTCAAATACATGAACCATATAGCTTAGATGAATAAAATACATGATTAGTGATTATGCATCTAATTGTTAGATCACTATCTTGGTCATTATACTTTACTCAAATATTTGAAGAAGATTGTTTCTTCAAATTTTGATGTTGGTAGCCTTGTCTCCTCAGCTAGTACCCATTTCTTTGCCATTGTCTTAGGAGAAGTGAGCCTAGAGTTTAGTTACCATTGGAAAACAAAGAGTTAAGTGCAGAAAGTGTCCCTTCCTTTTGTATAGCTAGATGAAAATAGAATTTCTGATTCCATCTTTCTCACTAAAATCTTGCAATTCAAATGGAGGAATGGTTGATTCTATTCTCTCCTTGAAAAGGCAATTATTGAAGGGAGACCGGATCCTTGTCCTCTACATACTTCATGGCTTAAGGAGTTAAATCTTGTCTAGTTATATTGTTAAATTATGTAATTGTATCTTTTAATTGATCCTTTTAGGATTGCTTCTCATGACATTATACTAACTATTCACAATATACAGTATTGTAAAAAAAATGCCTTTGTACCATGGATATTTGTATTTTGATAAAAAAATCTAATGCAAGTTGAGTTTGTGAAGAAAACAAGATCCAACATATATGTTAAGATTGGATTTATCTTATAACTATTTGACAAAGGATATACCAATAGACTTTAAAAATTTGGACAGTCTTTGAACTTGTCCATTATGTTTGTGTCATTGTTAAAAATGGAGTCCTTGCAAGTCAATTCACATAAGAAATTACTCTCCACTCCTTTTTAAGCCTTGGCTATGCTTTGAAAAATCCAAGTCTTTTGTCAGAAAATAAGTATTAGTTTTATCATCCATGGGTCAATATTTATAATATAAAATGGAGAGAATTTTTCAATTCAACTGAATTTTTAAGTGAATTAAGTTAAATTTATGTTAAATGTAAGTGAAAATTAAAAAAAGAGAGAGAGATTTAATTGAAATAACAAAGAAAAATAAATTTATATAATTTAAAATTATGTATATAATATCTATAAATAAATAAATAAATAAATATAACAAATATAGGTTGACAATATCTTAATGGTGAGACATTCATAAACAAGAGATTTATGCATCCAACGTAAAATATAATCATTTAATTGTGGCAATGGTAGGTCAAGGTCACCTTCTTTGAACACAAAGTAGGAAAATCAATGGATTAGTGGGACATTGTTGCATTAATGAAACATTAATATCAATCAAAGGTTGTGTCTTTCTTATAACTCATTTTTACAAGCAATTTTTTCAATTGTAATTGTTGAAAAATTATTCGAACTTTACACAATATGCCCATTACATTAACATTAAAGCCTCCTTTATATTTATAGTCTTCATGATTTGGTTTGATTAAATAACTAAGTTAAATATAAATGAGAGTCAAAATAGAGAAAAGAATAAATAAATTATTTGTTAAAAAATCATTACATAATATTTCACTTCAAAATTCATTAAAATATTATACATATTTCACTAAAATTTTATTTTACATATCATTAATGATGGAATCAGACTAGCTTATTATGTAATGAGATTAGACTAATCAATTTATATTTTATGATGTCTCAAACTTATCTTAAACTAATGCCTATGACAATAATTTCTTTAAAATATAACTTTGAGACTTTAAGAGTAAAATAAATATGTATGTATTTTTTTTTTTTTTGTACATTTATAACTAAAACTCAAATTTTATAAGCATTTGAAGGAGACTTAATTTATCAAATTAAATGTAGTTGATTGTTGTGTTAAAACATCTCACAACATATATATAATTATTATTTATGTCTTTACTCTTCTTCTTTAGGAATGCTACTAAGTTGAACACAAAAGCTTTTTCTTCTCTTCTAAATCATATACAAAGACTTTTATTACATGACATGTGCAATTAACTCTATCATTACAAAGTTGACTCCTTTTTGATCAATTAGAAAGGGACTCATGACATGTTTAGCACAATGTGTTAAGGATAGTAATGGAATGTTAATAAATCAAATATAAAGATTTTTCTTCTCATTTGATTCTTAGTTTGTCTACCAACTTCACTGATGTAACCATTGATTTCGTTGTCATATTGTGAAAGTGATGCTTCTCATTTGGTTTACCTTCATTATACAACAAGTGCTTCTCATTTGGTTTACCTTCATTATACAACAAGTGCTTCTCATTTGGTCTACTTTTCATTACATGGCATGTGCTTCCCATTTGGTCTACCTTTCATATTGTGAAAGTGATGCTTATCATTTTGTAATAATAATAATACATTTATCTTTTCAGTATAATTTTCTAAGGCTTGAAAATTGGTCTTATTGTTATATCTCAATTTGTTATATTATTACATTTTGGAGCATTCTTTACTATGGTAATTGTGGCATATCATTGGGTTTTCTAGACTAAGACATTATTTTTGACAAGATTTATATATTTATTTGTTTTTGTGTATTATACATATTTTTATAGTAATACATGCATGGGGTCCTTTCAAACCACATCATTGTAGAAATTAGACAGATTAAAAGTTAAGTCTTGGACATGTTTTGGAAATTAGAGAGGTTATAAGTCAAGTCTTGGACACCCATTTCTTGTTTGCATTATATAGGCATAGGGTCCTTTTGGACCATCTCATTTTGGAATTTAGAGAGCTTAAAAGTCTAGTTTTGGACATGCCTTGGAAATTAGAGAGGTTATATAAGTCAAGTCTTGGACATGCTTTGGAAAAATCTAGGCTTGTATTAGATCATGAATATCAATTACATTATTCATGCTTCAAGTCAAGGTCTTCTTTGAATACAAAATTAAAAAGCATTCCACAAGTTACAACTCATTTTTGCAAGCAAAGGTGTAGTTTTGTAGTTGGTGAAAAAATATTAGTAGACCTGTTACATTTTCATGAAAGTCTTCTTTGTAATGGTAATTTTTATGATTTCGTAAGGTTAAATATTTGTGTTATGTACAAGATAAAAAAATGACAAAAAAAATTAATTATTTGTTAAAAAGATACCAAATAGACCCATTACATTTTCACAAAAATTTTCTTTGTACTAGTAGTTTTCACAATTTTGTAAAGTTAAATAACTATATCAAATGTAGAAGAGAACAAAAATAACTAAACAAATTAATTATTTGTTAAAGAGATCATAACTAAGTTATGATTTCTTCTCTTTTGATAACTAAAGATGAAGTTTAGATCTAACTAAAGATATTGGTTGTAAATTTTTGATTTAATCAGTTTGCCTTTAATCACATTGAAAGTAAAATGAAAATCTTTGGGATAGACTAAGTTTATCTTATAACTAAAGATAAGTAGGAGAAAAAGGAATTAATAAAAAAAGAACATAACTAAAATGAAGAAACTTTAAGGATTGAGATAGTATTACAAACTTGACTCCTTTTGTTGTCATATTGTGAAAGTGATGTTTCTCATTTGGTGTACCTTTTTATGACAGGGCATGTGGATCTGAGCTTCGTATTTCAAAATTGACTCCTTTTCATGTGTTGTTCTACATATAGGTGCCTCAGCAATTACAATGGTGTGTGCAAAAATTAAAAAGCTTTTTGGATTATTTTTTTTTGTGCTTGTTAATTTGCATGACAATGGAGTTCTGTTTTTCCATGAAATATGTGTTGTGGGTTCTGATCAATTTAATATGGCTAAGTGGTTATGAGAGTTGCCTAGAGGAAGAGAGGTTGGGTTTATTAAGTACTAGGGACTACTTCGAGTCAAATGGAGTGAGTACAGAGCTTATGCTTCCTTCCTGGACTGATAATCTGGCATCTGACTGCTGCAGCTGGGAACGAGTCCAGCGTAATAGCACTGCTGGCTGAGTGATTGAGCTCTTTCTCAATAACACTAGTCTCGAACCATGCTACTTTCCTAGTGATTTTGAAAGAATTTAGTTTTTAAACGTGTCATTCTTTCTTACTTTTGAGGAGTTGCACAATTTAGACTAGAATCAGAATTGGTTTAGTGATTGCTACCAGAATCATGGTACATATTATGCTTTTTTACCTTTTCTTCTTTGCCTCTTGTTTTCATGTGCACAGCAATTCCAAGCCCACACAGAGTTGCAGACAAAGCTAAGTTAGCTTCTGTTCCGCAGAAGATTTTTATGTTAAAAATTGTTTTAATGTCTTAAATCGGAACCTCATGATCATATATTGGTTCAATTATTTCTAAGATTAACTTGTCTTGTAAATGCATGAATGAGAATGTGGTCATTGTAAGTGGCAGAAACATAATCATTCTGTATTTATTCAAGAGCTTTGTTGCATAATTGAGAAAATTTTTCTACAGGTTTTGAGAAGATTTCTAGTTTGAAGAAGTTAGAAGTCCTAGATTTTTCACGGAACAACTTCCCAAATAATATCCTCCAAATGTTATGTGAAATCACATCTTTGAGGACGCTGAACCTAAGCTTTAACTATTTTTGAAGATCTTTCCCAATTGAAGGTATTAAAAAGTGTATACAATATTATCTTTCATCAAACAATTTTTTTTAATTTATTTAATTCTTTTAATTATTCATCCCTTTAAATTTCAAATTTTAATTTTAATTACCAAAAAATATTCTTAATTAGTAATGCTAAAAATTAAACAAAAAACCCTCTTAGATATATCTCATGGACATATCTCGTACAACTCACAAATCCCCTTCTCTTGATGGTGAAACATTAAGTTTGGATATTACTAAATATTATTATAAATTTTTGTTTAGATCAATCTTAGTCAAATCATATATGATGTGAGTAAAATGGAATTTATAAGATGCAATAAGTTTATTTTGCTAAATAGAATAATTTTCACAAAAGGAAAATAAACAAAAATAAAAGATCTAACTTATAAGTTGAAACTTTAGGGACATATAAAGGTTTGCATTACTAAAATTTGATTTAACTTCAAAAAAAAGAATAGAAAAAAATAGAGAGAAATTGAAACAATTTGTAACATGTAAAGAAGATTTAAATTGGAGAATTTTATTGAAATGTGACTACCAAAGACATAAAATCTCCACACTAACACCTATGACCATAATTTCCTTAAAATCTACATTTGAGACTTTTTTTTTAAATACCTTTAAGATTTTGATTGAATTAAAAAGTAAGATAAATGTGTTCAATTTTTTTTAGTCTATTTTAAATTAAAACTCACATTTTGTAAGCATTTTAAGAAGGCCTATTTTTTCTTTAAACTTAATTTCTATTTGATTAATCAAACTAAACTTTATTGATGGTTGAGTAATATCATCTCACTACAAAAACCAATATAAAAAGAGAATTATAGTTGGATGCCCAACTGGAAGTTAAATTAATTTTCATCTATTGTTTTGTATATACTTAAGAGCCTTAGAAATAAGAAAATAGTGAGTGCAAAATTAGAAGGTACACTTCTTTTACTTTTCCTTTTTTGCCTCTTGTTTTCATGCGCATAATGGGTTGCTAACCAACTTGTTGCAAGTGGTCATTACAAGTGGTAGAAACATAATAATTATGCATTCATTCATGTGATTTGTTGCATGAAAAAAAAATTGTTCTAACAAGTTTTAAGAAGATTTCCAATTTGAAGGGGTTGGAAGTCCTAGATCTTTCATACAACTTTTTCCAAAACAATATCCTATAGTACTTGGGTGAAATTACATCCCTGAGAACTTTGAACTTGAAAGACATTGAACTTAATAGATCTTTTCCAATTAAAAGATACTTTAAAACATATACAACACCATCTTTTATGAAACATTTATTTTTTCTTAAAAAAATTAAAATTTTATTTAATTTATTTAGTTATTCATCTTTTTAAATTGAAACAATTTGTGACATGTTAGGTAAGGTGGAAAATTTTATTCATTTGTGACTACCAGAGACATAAAGTCTCTACACTAAAGCTTATGACCATAATTTTCTTAAAATCTATATTTAAGGCTTTTTTTTGTGAGTAATATATTGAAGACTTTGATTAAATTAGAAAACAAGATAAATGCATGTCAATTTTTTTAGTATATTTTAAATTAAAACTCACATTTTGTAAACATTTGAAAAAGTCAAATTTTTTCTATTTTAAACTTAATTTCTCTTTGACCAATCAAACTAAACCTTGTTGATTGAGTCATATCATTTCACTACAAAAACTAATATAAAAAGAGAATTATAAATAAAATAAAAAATATAACATATTTTCTTGGATATGGTATAAAGTAAAAGTGAGTTTTGTTATACTAAATAAGGTAAAAAAAAGAAATAAATAAATATAGTTACTATTGCAGCTTTTCCAAGTTACTATTTTATATTATAATGGTACAAAAACTTTTTTATTTTAACATATGCATGCACAATATTAGTACATATATGTTTTCATTTCTCTGTGAAACAACTATAATTTGTCCTTAGAGTTAAAGGATATTGAACACCTATAGATGTTGGATTTAAGTTGGAACTTTCTCAATGATCCCCCAAAGGTTGAAGGTAGAGACATCATTCCTCTTCTTTCCCTTTCTTTAATTTTTTTTTTCAAATTTTTTCCTTTTGTTTCATCATTAGAAAAGATAAAAAATATTGATATTGTTTTGTAAGAAAATTTTGGAGCTATAAATCACAAAGTATCTTATAGTTTTGTATTTTTCATTAATTTTTTATGCATATTTTATTTTACCTTATTATACATTTTATGGATTTTTAAATACATTACATAATTTTTAAAAAATAAATAATTTACAAGACAAATTATTATTTTATTCATAAATGAAATCATTACGATATAATATTTATATATCTAAAGCATTGTTGATTTTTAATTTCTTTATCATTTTTGATATTTTAGCCAAGACATATTATACACGTGTAATGAATTTTGACACCCTTATTATATATGTGATGTGAATTTTATACAATAATATTAGTATATTCATAAATGCATTTGGGGGAATAATTATTAAATACTCTATGTATCCTAAATTTTAAGCTGTTGAAGAATTTGATGGTGCTAAATCTTAGAGGCAACTATTTCAATAGTAGCATCCTGGCATAAACAATTTTGAGGCATACGTTTCTGTTTCTACAATAGGTATCACAATTCTCTAAATTTAATTTGTTTTCTTCTTCATTTTTCCCTTAGAATCACAGTACTATGTTGTTGTAACACACTCTTTTTAATTTCTTTTTGGAAAAATTAGCTTCTTTGGAAAACTTAAAACAGTTGAACTTGAGTTACAATCATCTAAAGAATCTTGAAGGAATTGTTGATAACTTGTCAAGATTTCAGAAGTTAGAGGTGTTAAGACTTGATGGAAACAACATCATGAAAAGTAGTGTTAAATTGTTAGGTGTTGTGACATCTCTGAAGAATCTTAGTCTTTTATATTGTGGCCTAAATGGAGTCTTCCCAACATAAGGCATGTGAAAAGTAACTTAGCCAAAGAAATTTAAAATTGGTCTCTTACTAAATTTATTTTCCCTTTCATTTATATCTGCAGATTTAGCGAGCTTAAAGAACTTAGAAATTTTAGATCTTTTTAGGAATTACCTAACAATGTTGCTAGGCATTGCTTGCACTTTTTCATGGGATTTTTATGCACTTGATGAGTGCAAGTGTTGAAAAGCTTCATTTAATTCATTAGAAAAATTTGATTAACAAAGAAAAGAGAAGAAGAAGAAAAACATGAGAAAGGAGAAGACACCTTAAACACACTATCAGAAAAAAGAAACAAGAAGAATGAGAAGAAAAGATATTTAACCTCATGGATCCCACCTTAAATCTTTGACATTAGGAAGGTATCAAAGTATACCCCTAAACAATGAACCTTACTGAACCTTTGTTACAGTGCCAATCTACTAGCAATCTTTATAGTTTGTCATCAAAAGCATCATTTTTTCTCCTTAAATTGCCCCTAAATCATTTTTTAATATGTTTTATTTTTATTTTTGAGAAGAAATTACCCAAACCAGGTCCACCTACTCAATCAAACTAGGTCCACATACACATGGTCCACACTCAAAGCCTTGTCTTTTTATGGCCTTTATCACAAGCTCCCTTCAAGTTGCCGCCAATTCCCTAAATTTGTTGCCAGTTCAAATTAAATCTCTAATCTTTTTTTTTTTTTTACATCCTTTCTTTTCTTTCCTTCAATTTATTGGTATCCTTTACATTTACTAGGAAGTTAATAATTTGTACATGCTACCCATGATGACTCAACATCCCTATAATTTGTATTTTTGAAGTTATCTCACTAAATACTTCTTTTACCCTCACAATTTTTTTTAATGCTACCCCATAAACTTTTTCCTTCTCCAAATCTCATCAAATTTTAGGCACTTATTGTTTATAAAAGTATTCTTAAGCATTCCTTGTAAATAGAGAACTTGTTCAACAATAAACATTATGAAGCATTAATTATGCAATTGCATGAAAGACAAATATCTAAAATAATTTTGTGGTTACTTATTTGGAAAAATAAAATTTGATAATATATTAAATGAAAAAAATTCAAATGTTTCAAAACATAAAACTTGTATGGAACAATTGTAATGTTTTTTTATTCCAAATTAGTAATATCATTTTTTTTTCCTGCTAAAAAAGTGTATCATTTTCTATTTTTCTTTATATGTATTATTTTTCTTTTTATATTTGTACATAGAAATTTTCCTTATAAAAACATTGTATAAAGTGCCACTGTTTGTGTCCATGTATCTTCTCTCCCATTATTTTTTTGCCTTTTTGTTGCATATAGCACAAAGCCAAGGAATTGGCTCTTATGCAACATATGGATGCTTTAGTCTTTAAAAATTTATGATTAAAACATCAAATATTATATTTCATCATTGACATTAGACCAATTTAGGACCTTTATGGCCAAACCTAGTGGGAAGCTACGAGTTTTGGCATAATATTCTGTCAATTGCTAAATTGCAATTGCACTTATTAAATTCTATTATAATTTTAACTTGTTTTCTTTATATATTTGTTCTATTTTGGGGACATATTTTGGCCAAATGAATTCACTCAAAGCTTTATCTTTAGCTTGTAACAATCTAAATGGATCTTTAACTCAAGAAGGTAGTTGTTAGCACTTTATCAATGCTTAAAAGTAGCAATTAACTTTTGTCATTTATGGGAAAATATTAAATATTGTATCATCTTCTATTTTAGGTTTGTGTCTACTAAAGAACCTTCAAACGTTGGATCTTAGCCACAATACTTTAAGTGGAATTATTCCACATTGTCTTGGAAAATTAACATCTCTTACACTCTTGGACTTGTCATTAAACAAACTTGAAGGGGATATTTCATCATGTCTAATCACTACTCTCAAATCCCTCAAGTATATTAATCTTAGAAATAATCTCTTTTAGGGTCAATTCTCCTTTTACTTAGTTGCCAATCACACAAATCTTGAAGTACTATGTTATCAAGCAATAACCCCAAGCTAGAGGTCCAAACTCATTATCCATATGATTGGCTACTTACAGTTCAGCTTAAGTTTATTGGGATATCAATTTGTAAACTTAACTATATTCCCCATTTTCTCACTCACCAAACTAACTTAAAAGCCATTGTTCTCCCCTACAATAACCTTATAGGAACCTTCTCCATTTGGTTGCATGAAAACAATACCTAATTGGAGTTTTTAAATCTTAGAAATAACCCCTTTATGGGTTCATTTCATTTACCCTCCAAGTCTGGCTTTGTCATAAAGTATATAGAAATCTTAGACATTCACTTTCATGGAAAGCTTCAATGACATATTGGCAGTTATTCCAATTGTAGAAGCATTTAATCTTTTGGCAAATGCTTTTGATGGTAGCATTCCATTCTCTATTGGAAGCTTGCACTATTTGTTCCTTTTAGATCTATCCAACATGCTTTTAGGAAAAATTCCAAACTCTTAGTTATCAAATTCCTCTAATTTGGAAGTTTTAGCACTCTTAAACAATTGATTAAGTGGTTAAGTACAAGAGACAGTATAATAAAACTTCATTGCAATTCTTGCAACTAAGAGGAAATCAGTTTAGTGGAAATGTGTCAAACTAGATCTCTCATTACCCAATGCTATGGTTTATGGATATAAGTGATAATTGCATATTAGGTGAAATTGCTAGTTTCATTGGGAATTTGAGTTTACAACATCTTAACATGGTTGGTAATATGCTTGAAGAAACAATTTCGTGTGAGTTGTTTATGTCCTATATCCCTTCTAGATATTTCTTATAACAATCTTTTGGGCACTCTTCCTTCTTGGTTAAAATGGTCATCAAATTGAAAACATTTGAATTTGGAAGGGAATGGATTCATATGTGCAATTCTAGAAACATTATTCAATTATTCTAATATGATATTGAATATTGGAAGTAATTCTTTTCCTAGTGAAATTCCAACATCAATTGGGAATTTATCCTATTTAAGAGTTCTTTAACTAAGAGGAAAAAATTTAAAAGGTTTGCTACCAAAAGAACTATATCGATTGAATGAACTAGGCATATTGGATCTCTCACATATCTCATTTTTTGGACCAATACCAAGTTGTCTTAGCCATATCTCTTTTGGAAAGATGACTAAAGACACATTTGATTTTGCACAAGATATTAAAAAGGGATACATAATTTTTTAGATGACCTATAGTTTCTAGGGTAAATTAACCAATAGAGAGTTTGTGTATGAAGACTCAATTAGTGTCTTTATGCAACAAGATGAAGTTGATTTGGTGACAAAAACTATATCTAATGTATACAAAGGCTAGCATCTTGAATTGATGTCTGGATTGGATTTGTCACGTAACTAGCTAATAGAGGAAATACCAGTAGACTTGGAAATTTGAGCTCAATATTGACCTTGAACTTGTTTTATAATTAGTTAACTGGCTCAATTCCAAGAGATTGGGCAAATTTTGGGCAAATTGAGAGCCTAGACTTTTCCCACTACAAATTGAGTGGAGAAATTCCTTCGAAACTAATTAGTTTACACTTTCTAAAGGTTTTCACTGTGGCTTATAGTAACTTCTCAAGTAGGCTTCCAGACATGGGGGGGATAGTTTTCCATATTTGATAACAAAGTTATGAAAAAAATCCACTTCTTTGTGGACCTCCATTAGATATAAGTTGCAACATTGACGTACCAAAATTTCCACCATCTTCTAGTGCAAGCAATGGAAAATAACATGACATTGATCTTTTTAGCAAGTTTCATGGTAACCTACCTCATATTCTTGTTGGCTTTCATGGCTATTCTTTATATCAGCCCTCATTAGTGAAGATGGTGGTTCTTGTTCAATGAGAATTTCATAGATGATTGTCATTTCATAGTTTTTTTATACTATTTCCAAATTGTTCACTAGAGTAGTTCAAAAGCCATATTTTGTTTGATAATTTTGCTCGATTATGTATTTACATAGGTAGTAGCACTTTATGTGGCAGTATTGGACATGTAGTTCTTGAATTTATTTATTATGTTCATGTTGTTGCATTGCATGTCATGTTTCTATGAATATTGGATGTTGAGAAAGAGTTAAATTCTAAATAAACAATTTAGATTAGATGTAGATAAAATTAGATACATATTAGACTAGATATGTATTAAGTTTTTTGTAACTTGAATATGGCAATGTAAACACCTTATATGCATGAAGAACAAACAATAAACAACAATTAAATGTTGCATTCATCTTCAAATATACATAAACAATTTCGGTTCACCAATTCTTTGATTGATTTTAACCTTTAATTATTGTGAGGATAATATTGAAGGTCAAGGTCATCTTTTTTGAACACAAAATAGGAAAATTGTAATTTTCTTGCAATTCATTTTTACAATTGGTGAAGAATTATTCTAAATTTACAAAATAGGTCTCATTATATTAACATGAAAACCTCTTTTATATCTATAATTTTCATAGTTTGTTTAAATAGCTATGTTAGATGCAAAGAGAATTAAAATGGAGAAAAAATAATTGAATTATTTGTTAAAGAAATCATTACATTATATTGCACTTCAAAATTTAATAAAATATTATATATATATATATATAGTAAAATAAGTTTGACACAAAAATTAGAAGGTACGCTTCTTTTACTTTTCCTTCTTTACCTTTTGTTTTCATGTACACAGTGGGTTCCAAATTGAATTGTTGCAAATGGTCATTGCAAGTGACAGAAACATAATTATTCTGCATTTATTTAAGAGATTTGTAGTATAACCAAAAAAATTGTTCCTGTAGTTTTCAAGAAAATTTCTAGTTTGAAGAAGTTGGAAGTCCTAGATTTTTTGTACAATGCCTTCTAAAATAATATCTTAGAATATTTAGGTTAAATCACATCCCTAAAAACTTTAAAGTTGAGATGGAATAGTCTTGATGGATCTTTCCCATTCAAAAGTACTCACAAATATATACAGTACCATCTTTCATCAAACAATTTTGTTTAAAAAAATTATTTAATTCTTTTAGTTATCCATCTTTTTGAATTGAAATAATTTGTAACATGTTAGGTAAGATGGAGAATTTTATCAAGTTGTGACTACCAAAGACATAAAGTCTCCACACTGATGCTTATGACCATAATTTTGTTAAATTTTATGTTTAATATTCTTTTTTAAAGTAATACATTTAAGACTTTGATTAAGTTAAAGAACAATATAAACATGCATCAAATGTTTTTTAAGTATAATTAAAACTTGCATTTTGTAATCATTTGAAAAAGACATAATTTTTTAAACTTAATTTCTCTTTTACCAATCAAACTAAATTTTGTTGATTATCAAGCCCTATTATTTCAATACAAAAATCAATATAAAAAGAGAATTATGAAGAAAATAAAAGACAAAACACATTTTTCTTAGACGTGGTATAAAGTAAAACTCAGCTTTACTATACTAAAAAAAGGAAAAAAAATTAAATATAACAACTAGATTGACATAAAATTACTAGAGGTATAGCCCTTTGACTTCATGTTTTGCATTTTGATTGGGGGAAACTAATTCCATAGTCAGAAACTCAAATATGAACTAGCTCTTCCAAGTTACTATTGCATATTATAATGGTGCAAAAACTTATTTATTTCAACATATGCATGCATAAAATTAGTACATATATGTTTTTATGCTTTGTGGAACAACTTTAATCTGTCCTCAGAGTTAAAGGCTATTAAACATCTGGAGGTGTTGGATTTAAGCTTTAACTATCTCAGTGAACCCCCAAAGGTCCAAGGTAAAGACATCATTCCTTTCTTTAATTTCTCTTTGTTTTTTCTCTTTTTGTTTTGTGATTAGAAAAGATATATAATATTGATAGTTTTTTTTTTTAGAAACTTTTGGGGTTATCAATGCTTTCCTTTTATACAATAATATTAGCAAACTCATAAATGTATATTGGGGAATAACTATTAAACACTCTATGTATCCTAGATTTTAAGTCGTTGAAGAATTTGATAGTACTGAATCTAAAATACAATAGATTCAATAGCAGCATCCTACCCTTTGTAAGTACCCTTACATCACTTAAGACATTGAATCTTGGCTATAACTATTTGGGGGCATTCATTTCCATTTCCACAATAGGTATTGCAATTCTCTAAATTTAATTTGTTTTGTTCTTTTCTTTTCCCCTAGAGTCACAGTACTATATTGTTGTAACACATTCTTTTTAATTTCTTTTTGGCAGAACTAGTTTCTTTGGAAAACTTAGAATGGTTGGACCTAAGTTATAATCATCTAAATAATCTTGAATGAATTGTTAATGGCCTGTTAAGATTTCAAAAGTTAGAAGTGCTAAGACTTGATGGAAACAACATCATGAAGAGCATTGTTAAATCATTAGGTGCTGTGACATCTTTGAAGAATCTTAGTCTTTCATATGGCGGCCTGAATGGAGTCTTCCCAGCACAAGGCATGTAAAAAGTAACTCAAATAATGAAATTTAGAATTGATCTCTCTTACTTAATTTATTTTTCCTTTCATATATATCTGCAGACTTTGCAAACTTAAAGAACTTAGAAATTTTGAATCTTTCTTTCAATCAATTGACAATGCTGCCAGGTACTGCTTGCTTTTTTTCAAGGGATTTTTTTTTTTTTTTTGGTGATTGATGAGTGCAAGTTTTGAAAAGTTTCATTTAATTTATTAGACAACTTTGATTAACAATGAAATGAGAAGAAAAGAAAAACACCAAGAAGGAGAAAATTCCTTAACCACACAATCAAAAAAAACAAACAAGAAGAATGAAAGGAAAAGACATGTAAACTCATGGACCTCACCTTAAACCTTTGACATCATGAAGGTTTATCAAAGTATACCCCTAAACCTTATAAAACCTTTGTTATGGTGTCAGTCCACCAGCAATCTCTATAACTCATCTTTAATAACATCATTCTTTTTTTTAAATTGCCCTAAAATCTTTTTTTCTTTTTCTTTTTTTGAGAAGAAATGCCCTAAACTAGGTCCACCTACTTGATCAAACCAAATCCACTTGTACATGGTCTGCACTCACAGCCTTGTCTTTTTCTAGCCTTTATCACATGCTCCCCTCAAGTTGTTGCTAATTCCCTAAATTTATTGCTAGTTCAAATTAAATTTCTAATCTTTTTCTTTTTCTCTATATTTTCTTTTATTTCCTTCACATTTACTAGGAATTTAATATCTCATATAAGGTACCAATTTTTACTTAAGTCGTCACACTAAATCCTTCTTATACACTTACAATTTCTTTCAATGCTGCCTATAGACTTTTTCCATCTTCAAATCTCATCAAATTGTGGGCACTTATTGTTTATAAAAACATTCTTGGCTATATACATTATAAAGCATTGCTTATGCAATCACATGAAAGATGAATAATTAAAATAATTTTGTGGTTACTTATTTGGAAAAAAATAAATTTGATAATATATTAAATAAAAAAATAATTTAAAGGTTTCAAAATATAAAACTTGTAAGGAACTATTGTAATGTTTTTTTTATTCTGAATTAGTAATTATCATTTTTTTTCCTTACTAAACAAATGTATCATTATATATATATATATATATATGTTATTTTTCCTTTTATATTTGTACATATAAACTTTTATTATAAAAAATCTAGACTACCACTATCCTTATTCATGTAGCTTCTTTGTTGTTATTCTTTTACCTTTTTGTTGCATGTAGCATGAAGCCAAGGAATTGGCTCTTATGCAACATATGGAAGCTTTGGACTTTGAAAGTCTATGATTATATCATCCAATATTGTATTTCATCATTGACATTGACCAATTTAGGCCTCCATGGTTGAACCTAATGTGAAGCTATGAGTTTTGGCATAATTTTTTGTCAAATGCTAAATTGGAATTACAATTTTTCAAATTTTTTTATGGTTTTAAACCTTATATATATTTTTGTTTTATTTTGGGGGACAGATCTTGATCAAATGACTTCACTCAAAATTTTATGTTTAGTTGTCAACAATTTGAATGCATCTCGAGCTCAAAAAGGTGGTTGTTAACACTTTACCAATGCTTAAAAGTAACATTTACCTTTTGTCTTTAAGGAAATGTTAAATATTATACCATCTTCTGTTTCAGGTTTGTATTCACCGAAGAACCTTCAAGAGTTGGATCTCAGCCACAATAATCTTAGTGGAATTATTCCATCTTGTCTAAGCAAATTGACATCTCTTACAGTCTTAGACTTGTCATCAAACAAACTTAAAGGGGACATTTCATCATTTCCATTTGCTACTCTCAAATCCCTCGAGTATATTGATCTTAGAAATAATCTCTTTTAGCATAAATTCTCTCTTTACTTAGTTGCCAATCACGCAAATCTTCAAGTGTTGTTGTTATCAAGCGATAACCACAAGCTAGTGGTCCAAACTCATTATCCATATGACTGGTTACCTACATTTCAACTTAAGTTTTTGTTAATGTCTAATTATAGACTTAACAATATTCCCCAATTTCTCACTCACCAAACTGACCTGAGAGCGATCGATCTTTCTCACAATAACATCACAGGAACCTTTTCCATTTGGTTACTTAAACACAATACCCAATTGGAGTTTTTAAGTCTTAGAAATAACTCCTTTGTGGGTTCATTTCATTTAACCTCCAATTTTAGTTTTGTCATAAAGTATATAGATATCTCAGAAAACCACTTTCATGGAAAGTTTCAACAACATATTGATAGTATTATTCCAACTATAAAAGCATTTACTCTTTTAGCAAATGCATTTGATGGTAGCATTCCATTCTCTCTTGGAAGCTTACACTATTTATCCCTTTTAGATCTATCCAACAACAGGTTTTCAGGAGAAATTCCAAACACTTTGTTAACAAATTCCACTAATTTGGATGTTTTGGTGCTCTCAAACAATCAATTAAGTGGTGAAGCGCCAAAGAAAAAGTCTAATAAAACTAGCTGGTGGTCTTTGCAACTAAGTGGAAATCAACTTACTGGCACTCTATCAAATTGGATCTCTCATTACCTAAGCCTATTTTTTTTGGATATAAGTGATAATTACATATCAGGTGAAATTCCAAACTTCATTGGGAACTGAGTTTATATTATTTGAGCATGGCAGGTAATGCACTTAATGGAACAATTCCATGTGCATTGTTTACAACCAATATACACTTTCTTGATATTTCTCACAACAAGGTTTCAGGCAGTCTTTGTTCCTATTTAGAATGGCCATCCAATTTAGGCCATTTGAATTTGGAATGGAATAGATTCATATGCATAATTCCAGAAACATTATTCAACTCTTCTTTCATGATGAGGTTGAATATTGGAAATAATTTTTTGTCTAGTGAAATTCCAACATCAATGGGAAATTTTCCCTATTTGAGAGTTCTTCATCTAGGAGGAAATAATATGAGTGGTTTGCTACCAGAAGAACTTTGCCGGTTAAATGAACTAAACATACTGGATCTCTCATATAACTTGTTTTTTGGACCAATACCAAGCTATTTTAGCCTCATTTCTTTTGGGAAGGAAAGCACATCTAATTTTGCATAAGTTAGAGGGGATTATGGTGTATCTTTCATGACATCCTATAGCTTTCAAAGAAGAGTAACCAGCAACGTGGGGTTGGTGATTGAAGACGTATATGATTTCATCATGCAACAAGCTTAAGTTGATTTGGTGACAAAGACTAGATTAAACATATACAAAGGCAAGCCTTTTGATTTGATGTCTGAATTGGACTTATCATGTAACTAGCTAACAAGGAAAATACCAATAGAACTTGGAAATTTAAGCTGCATACGAGCAATGAACTTGTCTCATAATCAATTGATTGGCTTAATTCCAGGAACTTGGGGGCATTTAGGGCAAATAGAGAGTTTAGACATTTCCCACAACAAATTGAGTGGAGAAATCCCATTGGAATTAATTAGTCTAAACTTTTAGACATTTTTAGTGTAGCTTACAACAACTTCTCAAGTAGGCTTCCAGACATGGAGGGATAGTTTGCCACATTTAATAGCAATTGCTATGAAGGAAATCCATTTCTTTGTGGACCTCCATTAGATGCAAGTTGCAATATTGACTTACCAAAATTGCCACCATCTTCTAATGCAAGCAATGGAAAATGGCATGACATTATTGATCATGTGTCCTTCTTGGCAAGTTTTCTGGCAACCTACCTTGTATTCTTGTTTGGTTTCATGGTTGTTCTTTATGTCAATCCTTATTGGCAACAAAGGTGGTTCATGTTCATTGAGAAGTTCATAGACAAATGTCATTTCATGGCTTTTTATACGATTCTGAAATTGTTTTCTAGAGTAGTTAAGAAGCCATATTTTGCTTGATTATGTATCTATTTAGGTAGCACTACTTTATGTGACAATATTGGATATGTAATTCTTGAATTGACATACTAGCTTTGTGTTGTGGTGTTGCATGCCATGTTTTTATGAATATTGAATGTTGGGAAAGAGTTGGATTATGAATAAACATATTAGAATAGATGTGAATTAAATTAGATACATTTTAGACAAGATGTGTATTAATTTCTTGTAACTTGAACATGCAATGTCCAAGATACAAGACATTTTTGTACACTAAGTATGTTTTCAATAACAAAAAATTAGACCAGTTGAACTAGTTGAAGGGACAAGGCTAATAATTGCTTTCAAATATTTGAGTGAAGTATAATGATTAAGATAATGACCTAAGTATTTTAAGTAGACTCGTTAATTGTGCATTATGTTCAACTAAATTGTATTGTTTATGAATTATATATTTTCAACTAAACTAAATGATGCCTTGAATATTTATTTTCTTTATAGAAGATTCTTATGTCATAAGAAATATGTTACAACCAAAATAACATATATGCAAAAACAATAAGCAATAAACAATAACTCAATATTACGATGAAACATCTTACTTCTTTAAATACTATTAGGAGGTGGGCAACAACCCTGAAGTAAGTACAAAGTCTTTTCCTTTATGGCAACATACATAAGCAAGTTTAACAATGCAAAAAAGCTATATAGATGTACAAATTGAAGGCAAATATTTTATATAGATTTATATCATTTAATTTTAATTATTAATTTTAGTTAGCATATTTTTTGATGAATAATGAGACAATTGTAAAGAACATTTAAGATTGAACAATGTGAGCCTATGTCTAATTTCTTGTCCAATTCCTATGTTCATTTAATAGACCTTTTTACAATAAGGTTGAACACATAATACCATAAATAGCACTATAGATAAGGTCTTTTCATGTTGCAATGGTATTTTATGATGACAAACTATATATTAAAAATGGTGATGCAAGAAATCTATGAGGGCAAGATTTAAAGGTCATTAATGTCTATGATTTATTAGAGTTTGAAAAATTGAAACTTTAGGATTTTAGGTATAAAATTCAAATTTTTGGTCAAAAAAAAGAAGTCTAGAATTCATATTTGTATCACTTAGCATTTGTTGAATAAATTACAAAGAGTAATGGAAATTAGAAAATGAAACTACCAGCATGATAAATTCCTATATGCAAAGAATATTAGCACTTCTAATTATTATAGAATTTGGATAGTATAGATTAATTAGCATCAAAAAATCTGCCTAACAAGAAAATTTAATGAAAATAGACACAAGCCAAGCTACTCCAACTACCAAGTTGGTTCAATCAAGATAAAGACCACAACTTCTTTCCTTGAAATTTTGATTTTTCTAACATAAAATCTTTATATACATATTCAAAAAGTAATATTAGACATGGGGTCTAATCTTTTGTCAATTTCATGTGGAAATTAGAGAGCTTAAAAGTCACTTAAGTCAATGAGCCAATTTTCTAGGGAATTATTTTCTCAAATGCTTCCTAACAAGTTTTGGGCTTACTTTTGAGAAAACTAAAGTCTTCATTAGAACATAAGCATTACTCAATTTAACAACAAGGCATCAATCCCTATAAGGTCATTTTTGGTAGTAACTAATATCTCATTTTCTACTTTCATACTAGAAAGAAGGTTTATTGGACTAGACGCACATTGGACTAATTTGTCCATAATTGAAATAAAGATGGTTTCTCATTTTCACATTCCAAACTTTTGTTTTTTTTTTTTTTTTTTTTCTCTTAGTATTTGATGGAGCTAAATTTTGCATGTAGTTTAAAATTAATTAATTAAAAGCATCTTTTTAACAAAATTATTTGAACAATAAAAGATACTTAACATGTAATCTTTTTTCGAGACTTTTAAAATGACATTTACATAAAATTTAGGAATGCTTGCAATAAAATTTACCTAGCAAAGCATCCATCTCCAAATTAAGTAACCCATGATGCAGTGTCCTTCCGTTGTACTTAGACAAAGAATCTATTCACAGCTATTTTAATTGCTCAAGTTCTTTTCCTATCTATAGTTCTTTGTTCTAGTTATCATCAGTTTGATTTTATGGAGGGAGGGGATTTCCCAAACCTTCTGTTTCCCGTCGTGTTTTTGATCAAATACACTAATGTCATATATAAGTAAGTATATGCATACAAGAATAGATAAATTTCTTTAGAGAGAAATGAAAGAGAAGGCAAAATAATACAAGGCTCATAAAAGTCATCGAGTTCTTCGAATCCCTCAGTTATAGCAAAAAATTCTACTTTGTTTTAATAAATTAATTGTGTCCAAATTAGAAACATATTTGTGTTTGTAGCCAACAATCTGTAGAAAGTTCTAGTTGAGGCAACAATAGTGTCAAAATTATTCATGTTTCCTTGTGTTTACGTGAGAATCATGTCAAAATTTCTATTTATTGTTAATTATAAAGTTTATTGGCTATGAGCTAAATAATAGAAATTTCTTTCTGTTAGTATAAATTGCACAATTTTTTTAAGATAAAGATTAAATTTTTAAAATACGGAGTGTTTTTTTGAGATACATTATCCGCCTAAAGACAAAAAGCATAGGCCTCGGTCTTAGAATTTGTTCCCTTAAGAAGCTTAGTGTGCCTTAGGAAAGTTACTCTATCTTGCAACATAACATAGACTTGAAATTTGATAATGCGATGACACTCCGTCACGTGACATTTACACGTCAAATTGCTCTGTGTTTCTCTATGTCTTCCCGTGGAGTTCTTATTTTTCTCCTTTCTTCCATCCATCATACAAACTAGTGACTACCCAATTTGGAGGAACCAAGAGGGAGGTAATTTCATCGGTGCAAAAGAAATGAATCAACGCTCATGGAAACTTCTTGATATATATATATATATATATATATAGGTCTTTTATGATTTTTGTAATGTTCCAAAGATTCAAGGCTATGTAAATTGAAATTATATTTTATGTAACTTGTAAATCGCTTGGTATTTTTTTGGGAAGTAATTCTTAGTATAAAACTCATATCACTTAGTTTATATAGTATGTGTTGAACCATCAAACTAATTAACTTGATCCATATTCATCATGACAATTTAATTTATTTTTACTTTTATTTTGATCTATTGCAATTTCAAAATTTCTAAACGATTACTATCCAATTTAGTTTAAATACAAGTACTAAATAGATTTGATCAATCTTCTTATACTCTTGTGTAAGTTATTGCAATGTCATCACAACTCCTTTGATCTTATGCTTTTTTTTCAAATTAATTCAGGTTGACAAAATAAAAATAATTGATAATGCGCATCATGTTGAATTAGAAGATTTTGATTTAGTGCATATGAAGATGAATGATGTCCCTTTTAATATTTATATAAATTTTGAATTTGAAAGATGCTTTAATTTGTGGTATGACTAAGAAAAAAAATTATAATTCAAACTAAAAAAGACAAGGCATTATGTCTTTTTTTATTTATTTAAAAAAAAAAAACAAATGAAAACAGCTACACTAGTATAATTAGAGCATTGCCCTTCCATTGTACGAAGACAAAGACTCTGTTCACAGCTATTTTAATTGTTCTACTACCAGTGCCAATATGAATTATACCTTCCTTTGTTAACTATATATATGTACCTAGAAGTACGAGCTCTTCTTCAATGCCTAAATGCTGCTCTAAGTAAATTACTTGCCGATCACAGCACTATAAGTCACTAACAATTCTTAACTCAGGGATGGGGCCAAGCAAATTGAAGTTGTAATGCAGAAGATGGTTGTAACTACCAGTATATGGCCACTTCGGCCAGTGCCTCTGAATGTCTTGCTATAATCTCTTGCTTTGGACAGTTTAAGAGGCAACGCTTATAATTCATAATGGTAGTGGATTTATCCTTAATTGGCAGAACTTACGCTTATTTTCTTTTATTGTAAGATGATGATGATGAAAGATGAGGAAAGAATTTACCATCAATGTCTGGGAGGTTAGTTTTAACTCCTGCATCTAGACCGTATAAATTTTGTAATTACTTAATTGAGATACTAATTATGAATCTTGAACTATTTTTACCATGGTTTGTTGAAAATTGCAAATTTTTGTATTCCACAAGTTGAATACTCATTTTGTGAGATTTTACATTTGATATAAGCTAAACATTCAGTAGTTTGATTACTATCAAAACTAAAAAGTTGTGTTTCAATACATGAAAATTGCACAAAACCAAAACACAAATAGCAACTATAATGAGATTTATGTTTTTGCAGTTTGCTTTTGCAGTTATCTCAGGTTGTGTCGGTATTACATTTTGCAACATTGCTCACCGTTGAAATTAAGGTGTGTCATGGTTGTTTCTATTGACTAATTCTAAGATGTATTCATTTAATCATTTATTCCAAATTGTATATTGTGACAAAGAATAATAATAGTGTTTACCATTTACCAAGAAACAAAGATTTATGTTTTATATCAAAAATTATTGAAAAAATAAGATGATTTTTAGATATAATACTAAATTTTATAATTCTTAATATTTTATACATGTCTAATAATTTTTATAAATAAATTTTTATAATCATATAAGAAAATTTGTATGTGTCACAGGTAATCAAAAGAAATTAAGTATTTTTTTTTTTTAAATCTAAAGGGAAGGAGAAACTTCTTTAAAAGAAAGATAAGGAGGTGATAGGGGGCGAAGATGGAACCATTGCACCCGTCAAATCTTGTTGAAGAATTAGTCAAAGTCTATATTGGGGATGGGATTGTTCATGTAATCCCAAGACTAATTTGGAGTCCCAAGTGAGCCAACTAATCAGCAGTTCAATTTTCCTCTCTGTAGACATGAGTGAGCCGAATTACTGGTTGCAGGCAATCAAGTTCCTGCAAATAAGTGTCGTTTGCACCGGGCTGGTTGAGCATATTAGTAAGACAAACATTGGGTTTATACATTTTGTGTGGACTTGGGCCATGCCGGGCAAAGTAGCCTTGTTCATTCACTTTAGTCTGTAGTCTGTAATGTTTTTGTGAACTTGGTGCAGCCCACTGAAACCTCCGGCCTTTGATTCATTAAGCTAAAGTAAATGCTAACACACACCCTGATGAACATTCGGGCAGACAGACTCAAACTCAAAATTCTAGTCTTTGAATTCAATAAATACTCTTTTTTGCAGTTTGGTTGAATGAACCAAGTTATCAAAGATCTTCATTTAAACATATATAGAATGTTCAATTCTCAAAATATTAATCTAAGATATCCTATAACAAAATTAGAAAATTAAGACATTAATTTTTTAATTATTATCTTTAATCATTTCCACTGAAAAAAATTTTGAGGCAAACGGATTGTTGATTCTCTCAACTTTATTGAACAATCTTAGTTTTGCCGAGATGAATAGACACACCTTTTTATCTTACACAAGTGGAACCCCTATTTTAAATTTTTTTTGGCTGCGTACATAAAAGAGATTCTTAATCATGAACTAATTCCTAAGCATAAAACTTATACAAGTTGAAGGCTTTGATTTTGTGGAAAGGAAACAAATTATCATATCATTTAATTTATTTTAATTTTAAGTCCTTTTAATAAAGGTGAACAATTGCATAAATGTCAGTATTCATATTACAAATGATCTTTGAAATAGGTAATGACTAAGAACTTGCTTATTTAAGTTCACATCATGGTGTAAAAACATCATATAAGTTTGAGTTGTTTAAGCTAACTTAGATAAAAAATTTGGTGTTAACTTCGTGCCTGATTCACTAATAATTTTACACCCAAACGTTGGTTTTGGTGACTATGATTGGGTTTTTTCCTCTTTGTAGGTTGAGACTTTATTTTTCATAATCAAGCACAACCACCCAAAAAGTACATCTGACAAAAAATTTTCATGACAAAGTAACATGGATAATCCTATTAAGGTACACAAATTTCAACCGAATAATTTCTCTAACAAGCATATGTAGTTTACATTTCCATTTGTTGGTTGAAGGAGGATGAATTGAAGACTCAAACTAAAATGCAATTAAAATTGCAGCAGAACTTTGGACATTAAACTTGTATATATTCTATTGTAACTCAAACTCCTTTGTATAGGAGATCAGTAAAATAATTGTAGCACAAGAAATGATAAATGCAACAAGCTTCCCGTATCCTCAAGTATACTTACCTAATCAACTTAGCAAATTTTCCACCAACTCTCACTAACATTGCAATTGGTAAAATTGCTTTACAGCAAAAATACTACTTTCAAAAAATCATTTCAATTGTCCTTTCCAAATTCCCATAACTGAACTTATAAACATAAGTTACAATCCAATTAAGAACATTCCATTAGAACAAAATAGAAGTTGCTACTGTTGTTTCTTCTCTTGGCAAACTTTGAGTCATTTGCTTCATCTTCAAGGGCTGCTATATTGAGATGGAACAGGAATGAAGCCAACTTCACTGACACCATTCCTCAAAAGGGTTAGTTTGTTTAGTTCTCCAATGCCTCACCATGGGTTTGAACAGCCTCAAGGGCTTGAACTGAAGCGCTTGAGAATCCCATCATTTCTCAGAATACATTAGGGAGACTGATTTTTGGTTTGTTCATAGTCATGACTTCGGTAAACTGGACTGAGTTTAAATACTTGGTCTTCCTGGTGCCCAAGCACTCCTTTAAGGCTCCAGTCTTTGCACGATCAAGTGAAAGATGATGCTTTGGGCTCAGGTCTGCCTGCATGTACCTAGAAGCAGAGTTCAAGTCAAGCTTTTTCTACATAACAGCTAGTGACAACTCCTCTTGCAACCTTCTCTCAAGCTTATCAGATTTCCCATGCAGGTAGTGCTCCTCAGCCTGTTGCTGCATTATTGATGGGAAAGCAGACAGAAGGCTCTTGATTGCCTCTGAAGGTATCTGCAAAAGATGTCTGAAAAATTGCAAACTGTCTTGGCAGAGCTCACGAGCCAAGGATGGGCAATTACTCTGCTGCTGGTAATCTGCAAGACAGTTAGATGGATCCACATGCAGAGCGTCCTTACATGCACTCATTGGGAATTTGGAAGTTTGCAGAAGCTGAGATACCAGGAGTTGACCTCAGACTCAAGCTGAGCTGTTGCTTGATGACAGTAGTCAGTAGTGAATTCAACATTAAGCATATCATTGAAATGATTCAACAGCTGGAAAATATGGTTCTGAACTTGGTGTCACTTGTTGTTATGGAAGGAGATGAAGCAAGTAACCTGGAATGACATACAGCTGAAGCATAGTAAGAAAATGAAGGAAAGAGAGCATAACTTGAATTTGGCATAACTTGCTTAATTCATTAGAGTTGAGCTCTCTACCTTATATATGAGAGCCTTGATATATATATTTGAAATTTGTAATTCCAATTTAAACATCACCTAGAGTTACAAAGTGAAATGATTGTTTGGTTAGCTAAGCATTCCACTAATTCAAAATGTTTCAAATTTAAACACACAATTACAGCTTAAACTAGTCACTTAAGTAGCTGTAAGGCTTCTCCTTCAAGTCACCCCTAACTGCAGCAACTGATAACTGAAGCTTGGAGGGAAAAATAGTTGCATTTGAGCCAGAGCAAATGCTGGCAGGTAATGCAGCAGCATCATGGTTGCTGTGAGCTTGATGAATATCAACACTGATACATTGTTCTCCATGTATTCTTTAGCTTCTCCACTCTTATGTTTATTACTAGCGATAACTATTAAAAGGAAAAATGATATGTGAATAGAAACAGAGGGACAGACACAAAGTGATAATTGAATTTTATGTATTAAATAATAATTTTTTTCTTAAAACTTAAAATTTTCTATAACAAATATGATACAGGGCAGTGTACATTGTATCATGTTGTTGGTTGTTCATGTTGTCATCCTCATTGCACACAGTGTGCTTTTGGACATAAAACCTCACGTTCAAAAGGCACAAAAAAAGAAAAAAGGAAAATGTTTTTAATGGAAGAGGGCATGTCATATCAGCTCCATTTGTCTTCCGTCTCATTATCTCCCTTTATGTAATTGGATTCTTATTAAATCTTTGTCGTTGAGAAGGATAATCATTGAGAGCACATAACAGAAAAACCAAATATCAAATAATAAGAATTAAACAACATAAAAAAGTTATTACAAAAAAAAAAAAAAAACATGTAGCAAAAACTAAGAAGCTAGACGTGTCTAGACAAACTGATAGTTCATCGCTGATTTCCAAAGTGACTGATACCATGAGATAGTTCTGCAAAACTGTGATGGTTGGAGTCTATGGGAAAACAAGATGCAAGCAACTCAGTCATTGTTCTAAGATATTATTTAGTGCCAAACTAGAAGAAAATCTAGAAGACATTCAGCGGTTAATGTAAACAAGTAATGAAAGAAAAACTTGAAAGAAAATCCTAACATACATGGGATTACTTGAAAAATAACTTTTAACTAAAAATTTTTTTTGTTTATAAGATAAAAATTTTTACTAACCAACCAAAATAAATTGACTGAGATATTTTTCATGTTCCCTACTGCAATGAAAATGAAGTTTTTATGAGTTTCCCATAACAAAATTAAACTCCATCAAATAACCTGAAAAAAAATTAGAAGGCTTGGAATATGAGAATGAGAAACATCTTTAGTTGACTTAGGTAAATTAGTACAATCAAATTAAAAGATTACATTTAGTGCAAAAAGAGTCATGGCTGATGCCAATAAGGCCAGCCATCTGCCTTAATGATTGATAACTCCTTCAACACCCTCTCATGGCTGATGGTCCACTATAATTATTTCATCAAAACTTCCTTGCCAATACATGGGAAAGATGGATCCCATATCTCCAAAAATAATGTCAGACACTAATGAAGGTTCCAATCTAATAATAAAAAAAAACCTAGAAATTATTTACAAATATTACATATGCATAGTTTTATTTTCTAAATCCAAAATTTGATAAGACCATTTACTAAATATAAATTTAACATATAATATAAACAAGTAATGAAAGAAAAAACTTTGATTAATCAAAGATTTCACACACATAAAAAGTTATACTTAGCAATGAATTCAAAAACTTTTGTCAATATAAGCAAAATTCTCATTCTACATATTTGTCATTATTCATATATGAGATTTTGTTAAGTTGGTAGTTAAAGTCCCACATTAAGAGATTGAACAAAGTTAGTAGATTCTTTTTCCTTATAAATAAAGATTCATGTAATTTATTTTATAATTGAAGGAATAAAACTATAGTCGCCTTTAGTCCATTATTTGAACTTTTGTCAATTGAGTTCTAGAAGAGATCTTTGTTTTTTTATTCTCTACTTTAGTAATATTTGATTTTACTTTTTTTTATAGACGTAGGTTAAATTAACCAAATCACATAAATTTGGTGTTTCTTGCCTTTCAATTATTTTTTCTCATACTTTATTTTATTTTTTGTTATTACTTTTAAGTATTATAATCTAAAATTTATCTCTTAACAGATTTCACTTTTTCATTGGAGTTAGTTACTAAAAATGATTTATCATCAAAGCTATTATGTTAGAATGACTTTATAGGGGCAAAAAGAAACTCATAGTATACGTAGAGATGGATTAAACAATAGCTTTAACTTAAAATTTTCTTGTTTGCATGAGATAAAAATTTTCCTTCTAACCTTAAGCCTTCTCAAATAACTAACCAAAATAAATAAATCGAGATAATTTTTGGTGATTCTCTCTTGTTGTGACAAAGAAGCTTTTATGAGTTTCTCATAACAAAATTCAGCCCATTAAATACACCAAAAAATCAAAAGGTTTGCAATGTGAAAAATTAGATGTTATCTTTGTTAACTTATTAGCAAATAAGTCTAATTAAACTAGAAGGTTTTTTTTAGTGTGGAAAAGGCATTAAGGCCACCTATCGACCTTTATGGTTGATGATCCCTTTAACAACCCTCTAATGGTTGATAGTCCATTTTAATTATTTCATCAAAACTTTCTTACAAATACATAGGAAAGATTGATCTCAAATCTCCCAATATTATGTTATACTATGATGAAGGGTTAAGTCATCCACTTTATGTCTTAGGTCTTTCACTCCTTTTGTATTAATGCACTTGTCCTACCACTAAAGCAATTATATCTAACATTTCAATGTGCCATTGGGATCAAATCACAAACTAAAAATGTGTCATAAGAAAGAAAAAATGGATCAATAAATTTACCTATAACTATGCCTATATATTTATACTACCATAAGGGATGTCCTACCAAAAAATAGCTAGATGTCAATAAGATAAAAAGCTTAACATAATAGTATAATGAGTTGAAAAAAATGTTACAAGGATCTCTCCTTTCACACCATATTCCTTTAATTTTTTAAAATAAAAATATTCCATTTTTTCCTTTAAAATAACTTTACTTTCTCAATTTGGTTCTACAATTTTCTTTTGCACTAAAAATGTCCATTGTTTAAATCATATGTCATCAAGAATGTCCATTATGATTTATTGAGAATTCATGTAGGTTATTTTTTTTATTTACAATTCATATAGGTAGAATTTATCTAATTTTATTTTGATCTCTTGGGATATTATAATTTACCATTATTGTCATTGTAAAAGTTCCAACTTTGCATTATTGGTGAACATTGTCTTGTTTTCCCCTTTCTCATTTAGCAACAATTGCAAGAGATTGAACTTGGCTAAAGATTACTACTTCTTGCTCATACAATTAATCCTTCCTACTTACTTAAAGATGTAATCTTTATGGACTACCAATCTTTTTCGTTCTAGTGTAGTTTTTGACTTTTGCTTCATTATGGTATCAATAAGCAGAGTGCATTGAAGTCATATCTCCACCTTAACACAAGTAATCATAGAAGAGCAAAGAGTGATACAAAATATATCAAGGCTAATCATAAGAAGAATTTGTATGTAAGGACATACAATCAAGAATTAAACAAAGTAAAGCACAATAAGGTATCTATCATCACCTGTTGTCACTCTCCTATTAGTAGTAGCCAATGTGTTTCTAATAAGAGTTAAGTTGGTGACTAAAGTCTCACATCGAGACATTGAGCAAAGTTCGCTAGCACTTTTCTTTATAAATAAGGAGTAATGTAGTTTATTTTATAAATTAATGGAGTTAAACTCTAAGAGATTTTAGTCCATTATTTGAATTTTTGTCAATGGGATTTAAAAAGAGTTTTTTATTTTTTTTGCATTCTCCATTTTACTAATATTTGCTTCCACTTTGGCATCTGGACGTAGGTTAAATTGATCAAATCACATAAATTTGGTGATCCTTGACTTCAATTATTTTTTTTCATACTTTATTTTATTTTCTATTATTATCTTTAAGGGTTATAATCTAGAGTTTATTTCCTAATAAACTTTTATCAAAGCCCAGTTCACTAGTGAAATAGTCATCATGATAATAACTAAATATTATTTTGAGAAGTAGCTACTGAAATAACTATTAAGAATTTATAGGAGAAATTAAAAACTTTGTATATGAAGAAAACTATGGAGAATAGGTTTTATATAAAAGAAAATTTGTATGTGCTTCGTATACTTAGATGATCATTTATATTATCGCATCTTGATAAATTTAATTCTTTGCTTATGGATTTGAGTAATATAGATGTTCATATTAAGGATGAGGATTAAGCCTTATTATTATTGTGTTCTCTTCCTTAATCATTTAAGTATTTCAAAAAAATAATGCTTTATGGTAGAGAGATTATTTCTTATAAAGAAATTAAATCTATTTTAAAGTTAAAAGGCCAAATCAATAGGCATATAATTGGGGAAAGTAACAATAGTTAAGTTAGTAGTTTAATGGTTTAAGACAGATTAGATAAAAGGGATGCAGATAGTTAGAGATCTAAATCTAAATCTAAATCCAAATATAGAAATTTAGCATGTAATTATTATTTTAAAAAAAAAAAGGCACATCAAAGTTGATTGCTTTAAATTGAAAGATAAAGAAAAGGACAAAGACGAGGATAAGAGTTTAGTGTCTCATGGAAAATTAGATAATAAAGTTTCAAATAGTCATAGATCACATAACAGGGATGTAGATAACAGTTTGGTGGTTTAAGGTAGATTAGATAAGAAGGATGTAAATAGTCAAAGATTTAAATCTAAATATAAATCCAAGTATAGAAATTTAGTGTGTAATTATTGTAAAAGAAAAAGGCATATCAAAGTTAATTGCTTTAAGTTGAAAGATAAAGAAAAAAACAAGGACAAGGATAACCACAAAAGTAATGAGTCAACTCAAGTTAGTATTGCAAAAGATGAGAATAAATGAATTATTTTCTTTGCTAATGATAAACTAAGATTTACCACTAAATGGATCTTAGATTCTAGTTACATGTATCATATGTGTCCCAATAAGAACTAACTTTCCACTTATCAATTTGTTAAAGATGGAGTTGATATAATGGGCAATAATGTAATTTGCAAAATTACTAGGATTGGTCAGTTAGAATTAAGACTTATAACGGTGCTGTGAGAACACTTATACAAGTCAAATGTTTCAAAATTGATGAAAATCTCATCTCTTTGGGAAACTTGTGGCTATTGGTTATAAGTACACCAATGAATGTGGACTTCTGAAAGTTAGTAAAAGTATTCTTGTTGTCATGAAGCTTACAAGTTTAGAAATTTGTACATTTTATAAGGATTTATAGTTATAGGTAATATTGCAATCTCTACATCATCCAATTTAAAGATAGAAATTTAAAAGCTATGACATATGTGGTTACAACACATGAGTGAGAAAGGTCCATTTATATTAAGCAAAAGAAGTTTTTTGCGTGGATAACATACTAGGAAGTTGGACTTTTGCAAGCATTGCAACTTTGGGAAGTAAAAGAGTGTCAGTTTCAAGTCTCTAGTAATTCATAAAATAAAAGGCACTTTGGATTATATTCATTCAAATATTTGGGGGTCAATTTGCATTCTGTCAAAAGGTGGTGTCAAGTACATATTGACTTTCATTAATGATTATTCAAGGAAATTTTGTGTTTTCTTTCTGAAGCACAAGAATGATGTTTTCCAAATATTTAAGAAGTGAAAAGGCTTAATTAAGAAGTAAACAAGATAGTAGATTAAGTGGCTCAAGACAAATAATAACTTGAACTTTTATGAAAGTGAATTTAATGAATTTTGTGAAAATAAAGGCATTATTCATCACTGCATAATTAGGATAACTCCTCAATAAAATGGTTTTATTGAACACATAAACAAAACATTTTTAGAGGAAGCTTGCTATATGATTTCTAATGCTAGTTTGTCAAAAAAACTTTTAGGTAAAGGTAGTCTCTATAACTTGTATATCATTAATTATCCCCCTTCAACATTGATGAAGTTCAAGACTCTAGAGGAAGTTTGGTTAGGAACTCCTATTAATTACTCTAATTTGAAGATATTTGGATGTCTTGCATATATGTGTGTTAATGATGGGAAATTGGAACCTAGAGCTAAAAAGTGCATTTTCCTTAGGCATGCATTTGGAGTAAAGGGGTCTCATTTGTGATGTCTTGATCCATCAAAATTTGTCATTAGTAGAAATGTTAATCCAAAAGAAGAGTCTTTTAGTCCCTTTGATGCAAATAAAGGTGACAATGCACACAAGTAGGTAGAGTATGAAGATATGAATTGAGATGCCACACAATGTAGTTTTCACATTTCATCAGATTCATCAAATATTGTAAATTTCTCTAAAGATAGAGAGGAAGATTATTTCATAGCCAAAGATAGACTAACAAGAGAGATTTAACTGTTACAAAGATATAACGACTATATTGCTTATACTCTTTTAGTTGCATAGAAAACTAGTGAAGATAGCAAACCATCTACATATTTAAAAGCAATTTTAAGTATTGATTCATCTAAGTGGTTGGTTACAATGAATAAAGAAGTAAAGTCTCTCCACAAGAATGACACATGAGTTCGTGTGAAGCCATCTTTAAAAAGGAGAATCATTGGTTGAAAATGGGTCATCAAAAGTAAGAAAGTATACCATGGGTTGAATATGCAAGGTATAAGGCACTTTTAGTTGTGAAAGGCTTTAGTCAAGTACAAGGTGTAGACTTTAATAATATTTTCTCACCTATTATTAAACATAGTTTGATACGTGTCTTACTTGCTTTGTTGGTCATGTATGATTTGGAGTAAGAATAACTCGATATTAAGACAACTTCCTTACATGGTGAGATTGATGAGCAAATATACATGAGGCAGCCTTAAAGTTTTGAAGTTAAAGGTAAGGAAACCATGTTTGTTTGCTGAAAAAAATCCTTGTATGGGTTGAAGTTGTCTCCAAGATAGTGGTATAAAATGTTCAATTCCTTTATATTGGGTCAAGGTTATTCCTTAAGCATGTATGAAAGTTGTGTTTATATCTGAAAGTTAGATGTTGACTCGTTCATTTATCTATTACTTTATGTCAATGACATGCTCATTACTATTAAGAATTCATTAAGAATTCACACTTTAAAAGTGCTTTTGAATGTTGGATTTGACATGAAATACTTAAGAGTAACAAAGAAAATTTTTGGTAAGGAAATCAAAAGGAATCATAAAGGTGGTAAGTTATATCTAACCAAGAAGAATTATGTCAAAAAGGTCTTGGAATGATTTAGCATGAAAAATGTCAAACTTGTTAATACTCCCATTGCTCATCATTCCAAGTTATTAGTTACTCCATCACCAAAGTTAAATGAAGAGAAGAGGTATATGAAAAGAGTTTCATATTCAAGTACAGTTGGTAGTCTTATGTATGCGATGGTTTGTATAAGGCCAAATATGTCACAAGTAATTAAAGTGATTAGTAGGTATATCTCTTCTCCAAGAAAATCACATTGGCAGATTGTAAAATGGATTTTCAAATACTTGTGAGGTATTTCAAATATATATTTAGAGTTTGATAAAAATTCAAGCATATTAGTTAGTTTTGTGAATTTTGACTACATTGTTGATCTTGATAAAAGAAGATCTCTTAAAGGCTATGTATTTTGTGTTGGTGGTTTTATTATTAGTTGGAAAGGTACTTTGCAACATGTTGTTGCTTTGTTTACTATTGAAGTAGAATACATGGCAATGATTGAGACTATCAAAGAAACCTTATGGTTGAAAGGTTTGCATGACAAGCTTAGTTTACATCAAAATGTTGTTACTATCCATTGTGACAATCAAAGTGCAATACATTTGACTAAGGATCAAATATATCATGAGAAGACAAAGCATATTGATGTGAGATATCATTTCATTCAGGAGACGATTGTTAAGAGGAAAGTTTAAATTCAAAAAATTAATACCAAGAACAATCCTATATATATGTTTACAAAGCCTTTTCTAGTTGCTAAGTTCAAGTAATGCTTGGACGTAATTGGCATGGTATGATGATTTAGGAGCTTATGGAGAAAGTGAAGCATTGTTACTATATCTATTTATAGGACTTAAGCTAACGTGGAGATTTGTTAAGTCAGTGGCTAAAATCCCACATCGAGACATTGAACAAAGCTAGTCAATTTTTTTCGTTATAAATAAAGAGTAATGTAATTTTTTTTTTTAAAATTAAGGGAGTTAAACTTTAAGAGCCTTTAGTCCATTATTTGAGCTTTTGTCAATTGAACTTTAAAAAAAAAATTTTGTTTTTTGAATTCTTCATTTTAGTAATATTTGCTTTTATTTTTGTCTGTGGACATAGGTTAAAATGACCAAATCATGTAAATTTGATATTTTTTTATCTTCAGTTATTCTTTGTTATACTTTAATTTATTTTTTACCATTGTCTTTAAGGGTTATAACCTATATAGTTTATTTCCTAATAGCAAGTGACCAAGAGACCTTCCAAATTGGTGTCTGAAAATCTCATAAGACCTTAGTAACAAATAGGCCCTTAGTGACATGTTAGTGGCAAATGAATTTCAAACCTAAGACTTTAGATAAAAATTTCTTTATCATTAGTCTGAATAATAATTTAAATAAATCTTAATAGATATATATATATATAATACTAAGTGAGGGGGGTCGAGGGGGTAATTCCACACCCCCTCAGCCTTAAAATCTACCTCTGCCAATCAGCTTTGCAAGATGCTAAAATGTATTATTGCTAACCCTAAATATCTTAATGGTCTTGTTTGACAACATACTTGCAATGCATTTGCCATAGAAATCTATATCCACTTCATGGATTGTGTCTTTATGACCACTCCTAATCTTTGGACATTATGCATGGGTCATAGCCTATATGGTTAAATCCACAATTTGATTCTTAGTATGTGGTTTTCTTGTTAGTTTGATCTCTAAACTTGTATTACTATTAATAGGCCCCCTAAAATTCAATTTTATGTTTAATTTACTCTTTTATTTTTCATGCAATTAAGTCCATTAATCTTTGTTCTTGTTATATTATAAATAATAAAAATAAATAAATAAAGATGACTCATTAAAAAATTCACTAAAGATAATAAAAGGCAATAATTTTCTACATCTTCTACTCAAAGGAATGCAAAATATATTTAAAGTAAAAATTACAATATTTTACTATCACATTTACTATAATTGAACAAAATTAAACTTAGAAACATTTGATGACAAATAAATAAATGTTGGCTTTGACCATTAAAATAAATGTAAATAAAAATTTTAGAACCAATCAATACCCTTAGTAGTTTATTGATCAAATTATATAATATAATTAATCTCATTAATCAAATTACAAGTTTAGGGTTTTTTTTTTCCAATAATAGAGCACCCCTTTTTTTGTGGGTAATGATGGTTAAATAATACTAAAGTTAAGTTTGTGTGTATTGTATTAACTTGAACTCTTATAACTAATCAAGACAAGTCATTTATATTAGAATTGAAATATGTTTAAGAAATACTTTCGAATATATACTGAGAAAAAAAAAGTATTCATAATTAATTACACTTTTGTTGTGTAATCAAATTATTTCAACCCTAATCAACAATAGAGAGCACATTTATTTAATAATTAGGTAGGGGTTGAATAGTTTGAATTTGAAGAAACAAAACAAGAAAATTATATAAAAAGGAATTAATGAACGTCATAAAAGAACTAATAGGGAGGAGGCTAATCAAAGGAGACCATAAACAATAATGGTTCATTGATAAACTTAAGAATTCAAGGCTCCTTTTTGTCCAAATAGTGGAAAATCAAACTTCTACTTTTTGCCAACATTTCAAATTAACACATACTTGACCCTTAGAGAAACATATATAAATATTGCTAACATGTAGTCATATTTTCACAAACTAATCACATTATTATTATTGAACTTATTCTAAATTCATTACAGATTACAAATAAATATTCAAATAGAATTTAGATAATTAATTCTTATTTTTTATAATTTTTTATTAGATTATAAATAGATATTATAACTATCTAATATATAAGAACTTCAATGTTTAAGTTTATTATATATCTAGTTAGTAGGATTTCATATCTATAATATTTGTGTGTGTTTTTTAAAATTATTATGTGATATGTTTTTTAGTTTAATAAAATTATAATATTTATATGATTATTAAGTAGTAGTATCAATGTTATGGTGCCTGTAGTGGTATTAGATCAAGTTCAATGCAAAGGAAATCATCATTGATTGTCACCATCAAAAATTTTTTTCAAAGTAAGCAAATTCATATCATTAATATGGTAATTATATCATAGTCAATATTTTGTCAAAAAGAGAAGAAGCAAATAAGTCTTGTCGAATAAAATAATTTAATTTACAAGAGACAATAATGAAGCACTCAAGAAAAACAGAATATTTTGGACTTGAAAACAAAAAATCTAAAACTATAAATAATTTAGTTAATATAAGTAATTTAAATAGAAGACATTGATATGAAAGATGCTGAGTTGGTAAAACATATAAAAATTGTATTAAATAGTAAAACTTATAAGGTTTGGCTTATGGAATTTAGAGTTAAAAGAAAACTCAAAGTTAAAAACTTATTGAGTTGAGAATTAAAAATTACTTAGTTTAATCTTTCATGTGAGATGGAAAATGAGAAGGTGGATTATTCATATAATCGTGTTTTATAGATACTACTTATTATAAAGTGTAGCAGAGAATGAAGTCTTAGACCTTACTATTCAAGGTTGCATGTCACAAGTTTCTTGAAAATTCAAAGAAATTATCAAGGAAACTCCTGATAATTCTATTTATTATGTTGGTGATGATTAATTCATTGAAGTTTGAAATTATGTCAAGGTAAAGCAAATGTTGTGAATAACTACAAGATTGAATCAAGATTAAAGGTGAATGTTGAAGTTAATCCAAATTCACTACAAATTACAAATTAGTGTTTAAATAAAATGTAAAGAGTTAAGTGTTATTTGTTATAATTTTTGTATTAAATTAGAAATAAATGTTATAACTATCTAGTATATAAGAACTTAAGTATCTAAGTTTGTTGTATAACTAATGAATATGAATTTATATTTATAAAATTTATATGTAACTTTTTCAATTATTATGTAATGTATTTATCAATTTAATAAAATTACAGTATTCAAATAATTGTCTAACAATTACATCAACGCTTTTCCTTACAAACCAACCATAACACCCTATCATTCCCTTAAAATTTGCATGCAATGGCATCTAATTCTCTCAAGCCATGTGCTCCAATGGCTATCCTTATCTTTGTTATGCATCATCTCCAATGATATCAAGTGAAGCAACTCACTTAAAACATACATAAATAATTAATTATTTTTTTATATTGGTTATATTTACTTACTTTTTTTTAATTTGTTTTCTTTCTCAATTATTATGATCAAACAACCACCCATATGTCCACTATATGGGTGTTGCAAGCCTCCACTACCTAGCAACCATTACAAGTGTGTTTGTTTGAGACCGACTTCACCACTTATAGCCCCATCTCCATAGAAAGTGTTTTATCACTACAATCTTTAGTGCTTTTAATACTTCTATATCTATATGTGCTTGAAAATAAATTGTGACAAGTAAAAAGGACTTCTTGTAGCAGTTATGATTGGACCAAATATTTAATATAATCAAAGATATAACGATTGATATATATAACATGATTTTGATGAGACTGAATGCAATAGTTTAATATGTAATCTATACATATGTCTTATTAATAATTTAAACTTTTAAGTTGTTTAATTTCTTAACATGATATTAAAATTTTTGAAAGTTCAAATCATGCTCACTTATTCTTTGTACTTAATTATGAATTTCTCTAAAGAGTCTATAATGAAAAAGTGGATATATTTTGAGTGCTCAAATTTGGTTAATTTCATATCTAAGCTACTTCATGGATTTTGACCTGCAATTCAAACAGTCCATGAATTTAAAGCAATTTAAAAATTAATGATTGGTTCTCCAAAAGTGGGTATGTGTCTTTAAAGAAAAAAAGAAAGAGTAAAGAAAACATCATTGACAACTTAAGCCTATGAGCCCGAGAGGAAACTTGGTACTAACCAAAATGTCTTCACTAAAAAAAGTGGGTCTTCGTAGACTTTTACTGCAATTTGATCATTTAAGGCACTCACTTATGTCACCTTGACCAGCTAAAATTGATTATTAAACAAATTTTTAATCTGAGACATGTAGGAAAAAATTATACCCAATTACTCTTGTAACACTAAAATTGTTACATAAACCTATTAGCCTCAAATTTGTATGATGTTAGGCAATGGATGAAATTGACTTTAATTCATGTGGGAACAAAAAAAATCTAATGTTGAATAAAATCTAATTGGATTTAAAAAAAAAATCCTAAAAATGAAGTTTTGAGTTCCTTTATTAGCATTTGTAAAGCAACTCATTTTGTAATATTTGATGTGAATATAGGAGGAGCTTAGCATGAACATTGTGACACTTAAGCCATTAAGGATAAAAAGAAAGAGAAACAAAATATAAAACAATGGGGACATACCAAACCCAAAATCTAACAAGACTATTAACTGAAGATAAATTTATTTAAGTTAATTAAGCATTAATCTTTTAGGTTTATTAGTTAGGGTTAGCAATAAGACCATAGAGTTGAAATTAATAGTTTAAGTAACTTCATCATTAGATCACTAGTAACATAATTAAGTATTACTTGTTGAAGTGAACTAGAGAAGTATAAGTGTGGACCATCACATTTTTTGAAGTTTCTTACTAAAGATGCATTACATGCTGTTAGGTTTGCTTGATTGATTCTATTTGTTGCAATCACATGACATGTTGCTTTGCACTACTTAATGGCCTAGATGAAAAAACAAAAGGCTAATTGAACACTCTAAAACCTCATCACCCATTAATTGTGTCTTTTGGGCCAATCATCCCAAAACTAAACTCATTTTTTTATTAATAAATTTATAATTAAACAACCAAAATGATCTTAATTTAAATTTAAAAATTAAAGAAAAAAACAAAAATGTAAGTAATTTTAGACTAACTTTCTTAAAACTTTTACAATGCCCCCATCGCCTCATCCTCCTCTCCCACCCCCATCATCATTATCATAATCTTCATATTTAGTGGGTGACAAAAAATGGAAAATGAGACAATCGAGCTACACTAACTTCACAATTTGACCAAACCATTGACTTGGAATAAATTTATTCAATTAAAATAACTATTACTTACATGTTTTAGTGTATGAATAAAATTACTCTATTATAACATATAAGTTATGTAATTTATAGGTTATAAACTTTACTTATAAAAATAATTTATTTTTAAAAATAAAAATAAAATTAATACATTTATATCTAGTCAAACTTTATTTAATCATTACTTAATAAACACAGTCAAAATATTCATGTGAATTCATAGGATCCATCTTCTAATGCAACATTTATCAATAAGTTTGGTCAAAATAATGGAATATCAAACTTTTACATTCCATAACATCAACTTGTAATGCAACATTTATAAATAAATCTCCTCATGTAGCCAAACTCTCACACACATAAATCATACTTAAACTTGTAAATAATGGCAAGTAAATCTCTAAAGCTATATATTCTGGTGATAATCTTTGTCATTGCAATGGTATCTTCTCCAATAATACCATGTGAAGGTAACTGAATATGTACCCATCACCAAAAAAAAAAAGGGTTCTGATTTGTTCCATAATTACGAACATTTTGGGCTTATGATGACATTAATCTTGCAGTTCACTGATCCACCCCACTCTCCTCCAAGGCCATAACAGCCCATATGTGTGACTTATGTATGTTATGGGCTGCACTGCCAAGCAGTTGCTGCTCGTGCTTTGATTGTTTGGATAGGCCACATCTCTATAAAACAGTTTTGAATATTGGCACAATTTTGGTGCTTTTTAAGACATATATATGAACAAGGGGTCCAATTGTATCTTCTTGTTCTTTTTAACACCTATCTTCCAAACAATGGTAACCTAATTATGTAATGTGTATGACTATTATAATGTGATCAAGTGAATCTTAATCTTGACTTCAATCAAATCTATTGTTGTTAGTTATAATTGATATTAATAATGTCTAAATATTAACTACTGAGAGCTAGAAATTGGCATAAGGATGCACCAATTACATACCCCATTGCTTTATCATGGACAAAGTCTTAAGGTGTCTTAAAACTTGCAATAGGATATGAAACCCATTGTAGCTAACTACTCAAAAACAAGGAAGATTCTTTATGTGAACTGTTTCTCCATATTTTTGGGTTATATTCGGATTGCTTTGTGAACAACTTTTTACTGGGTTTGGTTATAAGCACTAGTAATTGCCAAACATGCTTGCTGTTGTGCACTTGTATGTCACACAAAGCTCTTCCGTTAAGCTTAAGTCAATGAAACACAATAGGGAGAACTCCTCAATATCCATATATTTTGTTGTGCACACAATAACTACTGTGCCTAGTTCAAGAGGCAATACCTTTGATTGAAGCATGATTATCAATAGCCCTGAAGCTATTTTTCTTTTTTTTTTTTTTCAAAATTAAAACAAACAAACTTGAAATGAAGAGTAGGAATATATTCAATAAAAATATGCATATACCTTATTTTTATAGTAGGAATATTTAAAATGAAAAGTAAGTTTTAGATCATTGACTAAGCTCACAGCAAAGTTACTAGATTAATTGGATATTTTTTTAGAGATCTTATTGAATATTCTATTGCCAAATGCAAATTAAATGTATATTTTGTTGAGTAAGGATGAAACTTCTAGTCTAGTTGGTCCAAAATTTTGGATGGATATAACCACTAAAAAAACATAGCTGAATACCCATGAATCTTTTTCAAATCCTCTTGGGGGTAATATGCTATATCTCTATTTGTTTTTGTTTATTGACAATGATGTTAATTTATATGATAATAAGGTGTTACATCAAAAATTTCACAATATGAAGTTTAAAAAACAATTAAATGTATGCAATTTTTTTTCCTTTTTCTTTTTTTATTTTTGGCCTATAACGTTTATACCACAACAAACCCCTCTTACTATTACATTATAACTCACCTTAATTTTGTGTAAGGTTAATATCATTTTGACATGGTAATATTGACAAATATTAGATCAGATTGATTTTTGTTACCATGTGAAGCAACTCGCAAATGGTGCATTTTGTTGGAAATTGAGAGATTTTTGTTTTAACTATGATCTATAGCTCCTAAATGTAAATTTGAGACAGTTTGATAAAGCAAACTTGACTAGGTTACCAGGTTCACATATCATAAGTCATGCAGTTTCATTTTAATATTTTATATATATATATATATATATATATATTGTATTTCATAATTTTTAGATATATATCTCATTATTTTTTAAATTTTAGTAAGATTTTTATTATTTTAATACATTTAAAAATAATTTTCATTCTAAATTAAGTTGGATAGTTATAAAAAAATAATTATAATTTCATAATAAAACAAGTATATTTCTAAATTAATTATTCTATTTTTGATTTCATTTAATTTTCATTTTTATTCAAATTTTAATTCTAAACCATGAACTAAATAACTTTGAAAAGTTAAATTATGAAATATATAGAAATCATGACAATAAGACTTGTGCTAACTATTATAAGATATTTAAGACTTAACTTTGCTATTTTGTTACAATCTTGGACTACCACCATTTGGACAACCAATCATATGCCCTTGTTGTTGGTGTTGCAAACTTGCATTGCCTGCCCGTTGCTATAAGTGCTTTTGTTCAAGACCAGTTCCACTTCCACCGATAGCCCCATCTCCATACATTGCTTTTAGAACTAGATTAAATGACCTCCAAATTACAATAGAATAACTTTACTAATATACTAATGCTTACACTCCTTATAACATATTCTATACCAAAAAAAGAAAATTGGTAAAAATATAGGGAGGGCTTTTATCTTGTAGCCACTTTCATGACACTTGTTATTACAATAAATCTATATAATTAGTATAATTAGAGAATGTCATTTTGTTGTATTAAACACATAAGGCAAATATATTGCTAATATATGCTAAAAAGGTATCTATGGATATTAAAGAACCTTGGAAATGTTTGCAATATTTTAGATCTAAGTTCAAATTAATTTCATTTTAAAATATTTTATAAGAATTAGTTTACATTGAAAAATGTTTGTTATGATTAATCATATTAATTTAAGAATTAATGGATTTTTGATCATAATTATTAGTCCATTTGTATATTTAAGAGCATACATAATTATGAGAATAACTAGTTTTTATTATTTTGATAAAGTGAAGTGAATCATTTTAATAATAATAAAAACTAATTCTTTATATAATGAGTAAATATACTTTTTGAAGTTTTTTTTATTTTGATTCAACTAAATTGAGAGTGAAAATTTTAACTTTAAATGAAAAATAAAGTTCAAAATATCTTAAATTTCACATTTAAATTTTACACTTAATAACCTCTAAACTATACATAATAGTCAGCAAGTTCATAAGATGCCCTACATGCTCATTTTTTTGTGGGGATAAGGAGTTTTTGTAATTTGTAGGGCAATGAATGAAGTTGAGTAGATGGCTTGGAGTCCTCACGCCCAACATAACCTATTACTTAAGTCATGCGAACAAGTCCAAATGATTTTTATCTATACATAAATACATGAATTTGGTATCATAAAACTTTGCATTGCAAATACCTAAATTCCACATTATCATGAGGTTTGGGTGCTGGTCACTTTAAATTACAAATATGAACTTTTTTTTAATATTTGCATCATTTTGCTAAAATAATGAAGTCTTACTTATTTGTTCAAATATAAATAAAATTATTACTTAAATTTCTTTTTTTTTCAAATTATAATTTTTTATCACTATTTTACTACAAATTAAACACATATTTACAACATTAGAAGTTAAAGTTCGAATCAAGAAATTTTTTATAACTTTTATCATTTCGATATAAAAATGAAATCTTACCTATTTATTTTAATATAAACAAAATTATCTTTTACCTCTCTTTTATTTCAAATTATAATTTTTATATTATTTTTATCATTTTGTTTTAAAAATAAAATTTTATTAAAATGACTTTAATATAAACAAAATTATTATTTTTTTTATTTTAAATTAAAATTTTTTATTATTTTTATCATTTTGAAAATAAATAAAATTTTTTAAAAAAAAAAAAAAATATAAAAATATTCATATATAATTGTAATAAATATATCTAATAAAATTTTTAATTCTAAAATTAATAATTTTGGTATTATAATTAGAAAATTTAAAAACTTTTGAAATTCAATTTGAATATAATATTAGATAATTTATATTTTATTATTTATAGGAATAAAATTTTTAAAAATAAAAAATATTCTAATTTAAATAATATTCTAAATTTTATATTTATTGAAATAATTAATTTTTAAATTATTGATATTTTATTTATAATTTTAATTATATTATATTTTAATTTTTATTTAATTCACTTTTACTACTAATTTAATTTTAATACAAATAAAAATTATATTTTTAGATCAAAAAATAATTAGTTATATATAATATAATTTGAATAAAAAATATTTAAAATTATTAATTAATAATAATAAATAAAAATTAAAAATTAATTATATAAAAAAATATAAATATAATAAAAAATTATATAAAAAAAAAAAGAATTTCGTCTGCTTTCCTAATACTTTGAACCTAAATTTTTGAAAAATAAAATAAAATCTGCCGGCTACTGCTAAGCCTCCTCTAACTCTTCTTTTATTGGGTTGAAGACAAGTGTCTTATAAACATGTATAACCAAATTTTTCTTTTCTATATGATATTTAAATTTTTTAAAATATATTAATTTTTTAATATTATTATTTACAGTTATTTACATATTTATTAGTCATTGGCTTCGCTTAAACAGCTGGCTAGTAAAACGAGTGGATTTTGTATCTCAAAGCTTCCCACAATTATCTACTAAAAACAAAACACACCAAAAAAAAACGAAAAGAAGCAAAGGCAGTGAAAGTGTCCAGAAATGGCCAAAATGTCAGCGCCAGCAGCACCATTATCGTTGATCTCATAATTTCTCTCAATCCAATGGCGTCTATTCCACTAATCATTCTCTCTCTCTCTGTCTCTTCTCTCCCTAAACTCACTTCAAAACTCACCTTATTTGGCTCCAAATTCATTTCAACAACCCAAAAGCACCCGACTTTCTGTAATGGCCGCAGCAGCCCCCAATGCCACAACTACTCCAACGGCTGCCACGGTTGTTCCGGCGGTGATTGTTGGCGGCGGACGAGTGGGCAGGGCGTTGCAAGAAATGGGTAGTGGCCAGGATTTTTGTTGGTGAAGAGAGGAGACTCCGTGCCGCTTGATTTTGAAGGGCCTATTTTGGTTTGTACCAGGAATGGTGATCTTGAAGCTGTTCTTGAATCCACTCCTAAGTTCAGATGGAAGGGTACGTATTCCCAATTATTTTGGATTTGTTTTGAGCAATTAAGGTGAAAGATATTAACTTTACTGATAATTGAATCATCATTCGTTACCGGGAAACAAGAAAAATTGAACTAGAGCAGATGAACTGGGTTCCAAAACCTTGTCATTTGGTTCAAGAAATGGGGTAGGAAGAAAGGGTACAACATTTGCGCTCTGCTGAGCTTCTGGTCCTCTCGTCAATGATAATTCATCATTGTGGTTTCGATTCCAGCAATATCTGTTTGTCCAAATTCTTCCTTCTTTTTTTTTTTCTTATTTCTCCTGCTTAATTGTATAATTGTTTGTGTCTTTCCGTGCTTTGCTAAGTAGTTTTCATGCAGGTCTGGTTCATGGGCGAATTCTCTCACACGTCAGCTGAATTCGAGGAAGTAAGTTAAGCAGAAAGAATTTTAGTTAACATTCATAGCATTTCAGCATGTGTTGTACTTTTTTGGATCATTTTCTAGGCTTGATGATTTATCAGTTTGACAATGTTTTCTGACACATATTGACCATCTGTCGTTTGCACTTATTCTCTGGTTAGAAGATAGACAGTCTACTTCACTGTAGAACTGCATCTAATGAAGCAGTAAGCAGAAAAAAAATTTCTGTACTAACCATATTCCCAGCATGAGAGTTTCCTAGTGTGCATTAGCCATTGTCAAATTTGTGTCATCTCTGTGCATCCTTGCTGACTCTGCATCTAGTGCATTGGTTGCCTCATCAAGCAAAAGAATTTTGGGATTCTTTAGTATTGCTCTTGCAATGGCTCTTCTCTGCTTCTGTCCACCAGACAATTGCACTCCCCATTCGCCTAGAGAGGTGTCATAGCCTTGTGGTAAGGAACTAATAAAATTGTGAGCATTTGATGCTTCTGCAGCTGCAGCTATCTCATCCTCAGTAACATCGCCCTCCTTCCCGTAGTCTATATTCATCCTGATGGTTTCATTGAATAGTATTGGTTCTTGACTAACCAATCCCATCTGCTATCTCAGCCAGCTTAGCTTCAACTTCCAGATTTTGACATTATCCAAATATATATGACCAGAATCAGGATCATAAAATCTCTCCATGAGACCTATCACTGTAGACTTGCCACTGCCACTGTCTCTGACTAAAGCAACAGTCTGCATATAAAATTTGAAGCCAAGTAAATGGATTGTAAGAAACAGTATGATTGCAGCCAGATCAATCCATATTTTTCAACTTGCTTGAACTCATATTTCTTAGCACTGTAGAATGGAGTACTAAGACTTAGACAACAAAAAATACCTTTACAGAGGGAATATCAACACATAAGTCACTGAAAATTTGAACATCTTGTCTCATAGGGTACTTGAAGCTGACATGTTCAAACTTCATGTAACCATTTACATGTGAAAGTGTTGAGTCCTTCTCCACTGCTTGAGTCAATTTTGACCTTCCTATCAAGGATTGCAAATATTGAAGCTGCTGAATCTTGGGCTTTGGTTCTTTCTGGAGCCATGCCAGTGGATTGTGAGACTCCAAGGGCTGCAATTGTTAGTGCAAAGAAAACCTGCAAGTATTGTGCATCAGAAATGGACCAGAAACAATTCTCAAAATGAAGGATAGAACAATATTCAACTCATACCCTGAAAACTTCTCCAAAGTGTGCTTTCCCATGTTGCACCACTTGAGATCCAATGTAGAAAATAAATGCATTTGTGCAGTAAAGAATGAAGAAGGTGAAGCAAAAACCTGCACCACACCGAAGTCCAAGCTGAACACCTTGCTTCACAGGATCCTGACATTTCTTTTCGTATAGATCCATCACCTTCTTCTCAGCACAAAATGAGGCCACAGTTCTGATACTGCCAAATGCATCATTTGCCACTTGACTGGCTTCTTCATACATCAGCTGCAACACATATACCATTGTCAGTGTTTGAAGTATCCAATCAATAACCGAGAAATAAGAGAACATTGAGTAACACTAACCTTTGCATCAGCACTGAAACCCTTCGTAAACTTGGACTGAATATACCCTTGGATGAGTAACAAAGGTGACACAGCAATCCTTATGAATGCCAAAATCCAGTTGGATGCAAATGATGTATGATAAGTGCTGCTATAACTTTGGTGATGTTCTGGACAAGTAAGCCCAAGGTGTCACCATCAAGAGTCCTTACTGTAGATGCATCAACTGACAACCTTGAACCAACTGCACCACTGGCAAGTGCAAAATTTTCACAGTTAATAATTCTTGCTATAGCAAAAATTGAGAGTAACTATATCATTTTTTCTCTTACAAACCTTGACTTTAGCATAACTACAGTTGTCCGGTTGCGCATAACCTTAACCAATGCATCTTGGACAATGTGTTCTGATTTGGCATCAAGCATACTTGTTACTTCATCAAGAAGGAGAACTGGGTACCATGCTCACCAACCATTGTGTTGAGCCCCTAAAACATAGATGCAATCGTCCTAATTAGAGATGCAAAGCTTAGCAATAGAATAAAAAGGAATTGGTTAGAGAATTGTGAAGTAATATGCATGTAAAACAAAGCAGAACACTCAATGAAGTTGCAGAACACTTGCCGAAGGGTAGAGAACTCAGCATTTGGCCTTCTGGAAAAAGCATTACATGCCATTTGTTCATAAAGAGACAGTAGATTTACCTGAGGAAGAGTGTCTATAAATTTGGCAGCATTGGCAAGTTCAGTTGCTGTTCTAATCTCCTGGTAAGTCGCATTCTCTTTCCCATATGCTATGTTCTCCTTTATGCTAGTGGCAAATGGAATAGGTTCCTGGCTAACTAGCCCACTCTTCTCCCTAATCCAATTGAGCTTCAATGTCTTTAGGTCAAGACCATCTATGAGTACTTGACCAGAATCAGGATCATAAAATCTTTCAATGAGGCTTATAACAGTTGACTTCCCACTTCTACTTTGCCCAACTAAAGCTGCAGTTGTACCACTAGGAACTTTCAGTGAAAATCCAGAGAAGATCTGAACGTCAGGCCTGGCAGGGTATTTGAAATGTACATCTCTAAGTTCAATTTCACCGTGCTTCTCTTCCAGTATCATTCCATTTGTGTCGTAGGCATCAATCCTTGGTTTTTGATTGATTGTCTCAAACATTTTGTACACCACAGCTTGCACAGCTGCAAATGCATTCAAGAATTGAGATGCCTGACCCAATGATCTAGTTCAACCAGCAAAACAATTAAGTATCTGCTTTCTAAATAAGCATTTGCTTTCCAAAAATAAGCACCATTCTTGAAGTCTTGGATTATTTGCAAATTTGACCATCATAAGTGCTTACATTCCACCCGTCAGGAGGTTAAACATAACAACTATGACCCTTCCACCATCATAGCCTTTCTCTATGATCAATTTAGATCTGTACCATATACTGAGACCATAGCTGGCATAGATAACCCAAACCATTACACCAACCCCCAAGCCTTAGGCAAGCCCTTGTTGAACAGATGCTTTATATGCAATTTTTAGCTTATTGTTATATTTTTCAATGGCATGCTTCTCTCCTGTGAAAGTTGCAACCTGCATAAGTACAAAATGTATTCATCAAGATACATATATGAGCAAGCAAGTTATATGTTGATTTGCTGATCCTTTGGCCAACCATTCTGATGCCTCCGACTGTTTGTTCTAAAACATTTCCAGCTTCTATGTAAGCAATTTTTCTGCAGATGGAAATTTCTGAAACTGAAAAATTCATAGTTCCACCCACAACCACAAGTAGAGGAGTGCAGGAAAGCGAGACTACAGCCAGATGCCATCCTTTTATAAAAGCAACCAAAAAGATACCTATGAATGTTGATGGTAGCTGTATAAACTTCCCAACCTGTGATGAAAGCATTGATTAAGATGCATGTAGCATGCTGACAACTTGCTAGCAATGAAAATGAAGGTAGAATAACAAAAGACACTATACAAGTCTTTGGAAGCACGACATGACATATCTTTTCGCCCTTGGCATCCTGTATGAAAGCAGTATCACCAGACATTCTTCCAATGACTTCACTGGTTGTTTTCATATCAAAGAAGCAAATGTCCTGTCTTAAAATTGTTCTCAAGTACAGGCCTTCCAATGCAAGCAGCCTGTCTCTCTCCCATTACCATCCAACATGAAACCTCTGCAATCATTAATACGGTAACAACAAACTTAGTGTACAACAAACGATTTTTCAGAAAGGGTCAGTGATCTGTAATACCCAAAATTACACCCTGAGCAACAGGACAAGCGAGGAGAAAACAAAGATTCTAGCATTCAAGGTAAGCTTCTCAGAATCAGCTCCCAATACATAAAAATCTTGAGTCAGAAGCATAATTCCAAATCACCTGTATTGTCCTAGAAATCTTACTTGCTTGATCTAAAATTTCACATTCGCTGGTAAACCAGCAATCCTGCTTGTATTTGTCTTCTGTTCACATGCCCACAGAACTTACACGATTGCATACACGCATATATGGAATACACAGCAGGATACTATAACAAAAGATAGTGAATTCAATTTTAAATACCGACTTTAGCCTAACAAAGGTGCAATATGGCAAAGAAGACCTGGAAAAGCAAGGATGAACACAAAAGCAGCCGAGTACACCAGCTGTAGTACTGCCCGAAAATCACACCAGAAAGAGCACTCTGAGTTATTAGATCAGGAAATTAATTGGCCGGATTGATCAAAATTTTCACCAAAGAAACAGAGTAATTTTGGTGCAATAAATATTTGGTGACATGGTGAGATTTAAGAGCATTTTTAAAGTGGCTAGGCCATTATGGAAACAAAGTTGTAGACCCAAACTCTGACTTAATGAACCAATGTTAAGATCTTCAAACAAATGAATGCTGCAACCACTGTCTTGGTAACCAAATACTGCACGCAAGTACAAGGAGCATGCACCATTAGTCTTATTTGCAATTGGATTGATTACAAGTCTAGCCTCAAAGACCCCAATCATGCAGTACCAATAAAACAATATCAAACATACAGTTGGTAATTAGTTGCATATTCACAATTTTATGGCAAACTTTATACTTGGAGAGTAGCATACAACTTGTACACTAATACTGTCCCTTTCATATGGACTGTACAAGGGATTTGCCATGAGATTGGTTTGTGGGACCTACTGCCTAGTAGAAAAAAATACAAGGAATTTGCAATGCAAAATGCAGGATGGTACAATCCATTAAACCCAAAATGCTTATTTCCAATTATAAAAGGAGTAAAAACATGAAGAGGCAATCAATCGAGATTTTCCATGAACACACCTTGCTGACTTCATGAACAATGTGTGTTCCTGCTATGAAACTAAACGAATTAATAAGTTGGGGCAAGGATGACTGTCATGATAGGCTGAGTCACGCCATTGCCGATGGCATACAGAGACCCAATAATCGTCAAAACTACGTCGAGCTGGTCAGCGAAAGTGAAGAGCTGGTAAAATGGCACTTTCTGCACATCCCCTTTTTCAGCCTTTTTGCCATTAACATCCCCCATGGTTTGAACAATAATTTATAAGCCCTCTCCCAAGCCGGTGGCAAGACAACTCAATCAAGGTTTGCTGGATAAGGAGTCCACAACAAAAGTAACCCATAGCACAAGGGAAAATATAAACATCCAGCAACAATTAGCAGCAGAAGATAAATCCCACAATCTATGAATGGATAGTTAATATGCACACCTACTCAATCTCCCAACTTACACTAAAATGTTAAGCCATTACTTGTTAGCTAACTTTTGGCAATATTGCTCAAATAAATCTTAAGGGGCAGCGCACTGATGGAAACCCTTTTGACACAAAATGGATGAGAAAATGCATGACCTTCTGAGCCTGGATAATATCTCCAAACAAAACAAGCAGCTATATGATACAGAAGACAATCACAAAAGCATGAAGACACAGATCAGTACTAATAAGACAATCATAACTAACTACAAATTCCTAACAACCATAGAGATGTAAACAATATATAAATATGAAACTACTAGATTGATACTTACTATATTTTATAGAATTGTAGTCAGCTTGTTAGGCAAGATGTAATCCTAGAAAAAGAACAACAAAAAATCAATAGTAGAGTTCATTTGAGTGTGTGTTGCATGTGCCCAAAATGTATTAAGCATCACCAAAGTTAACATGAGAGCATGTTATCCAAAAAACAAAACAATAAAAAATCCAAATATTTTAAACACAATGATGTTTGACAATAGTTCAGGGAATTACCTGACATCAGCAGGAAGATAGGATGAAGGATTGATGTGACAATGCAACCTTGGATTCAAATTTGCAGCACTAAACACACAAACACTTGGATCTAGGAAGCTGGCATAAACCAGCTGACTATTACATGAGAATACTGCAGGAGGAATTGGTGCAAAAGATTCACTCAGAACCCACTGGAAATCAAAAAACCAAAAAAAAAAAAAAAGCATTACAAACATGAAAACAAGACGTTAGTTCCACAAACAAAGTGTACTAAAAAGAAAGTACCTGCTTTACACATTCAAGTTTTGTGGTTTCATATATGGAAAGCTGAGTTTCATGTACAACCAGGAAGTGTATCTGGACCTGATGAAATTGGACACGTTTCTCTGACTGTGCTGCTGATTGCCTCCCAGCTAGAACCTGCAAGAACCTTGTCTTCTGCTTTTCCCACGCATCAGAATTCCATACACAAATCTGAAGAAAAGATAAACTCATAAGAAATTTTGGAATTTAAAAATGCATACTTCATTTTAATCAAAAGATAATTCCCTCTTTGGACTAACTGATGTTTTGCTCCATTGATTTTTCCACTGGTTTTGATGAGTGAAAAGTCACATGAGCCTCTGTTGTGCCTTTGATTGGCGGTTTCTTTCTTTGCTCTTTATTGCTTACAAACATGCAGGACCTAATGAGATGATTGTGTTCATTTTCTGCATGCAAAATGCTTTAGCTTTGCTCTTAATTCTCTTAAGGCCCGCAAAAGGTACAATGTCAGAAGATGCATTGGCAAAATTTCCATAAGATTGATATTTCTTCATAGAGTGGGAAAAAATAACAGAGTAGAGAAAGAAATATGCACAAATTTGATTACTGCTGTGATGGCAACGTCTGACGTAAAAAAAGAAAAGAAACAAAATATATAACTGCTGATATTTCCTGCTCAAAGGAAAGACTAAATAGCCAGAACTACTTTTCAAGACATGCCAATTTACAATCTCTTACCTGCAGTTCTAATGTGCATCCACTGGTGATTGCCACTCATCCACACAAAGCAAATCAATTTGCATTGGGGCCATTGGATGGTGGGGTCCATGTATTTGAGCCTCTTGAATCTGAAGGAAAATGGGGTTTGCCTCCACCTGCTGAGAATGGGTTCAGATGAAGCCCAGAGATGACCCTAAGCCAGAGCACAAGTTCTTTTATATTCTTGGCTTGCTGGCCCATTCCTAATTTAAGTATGTACGTCATTTCACTGCCATCTGCGGGCTTTTCTTTTTTTTTTTTTGCTTTTTCCTTTTTTCTGTGGTTGTTGTTAACTTTGACCAACCCTTACGTCTGTATGCCACTTCTGATCATTCCTAAGCTTGGGAATGCTACGGCATAACTATTCATTCCAGCCAATTAATTAAACTCTATTAAAAGACTTTGTAATTTTCCCTATATCAGATTTAGAATTTCTGTTTTTCTTTTACTACATTACTCAGCGCATGGTTAATGGTTTTAACCTTGCTAATACAATATACTTCATGGCTAGGTTATCAATTGTCACATTTCCTTTTTATTATAGGTGCCTTTCTCTCTCATGTTGTGAGGAGTATCTGACCTGCAGTTATAGATTCTAGAACATGGATTTAAAATAATTTTTATTCCTTTGTTCCTTTTCTCATTCAAATTTTGATTTATGTTCTACATGCAACTGTGTAATTTACTTGAGGAATAACTTACAGAAGATGTAGAACCTTGCGTGTTCCATGGGATACCATGTAAGGTAAATGATGTAGGACTGCTAATGGTGAATGCCTTTTGCCCTCCAGAAATTTCTTAAAGGAAGGTTTTTATGTATTTTGTGCTACAATTGATTTCTTCCTTTTCATTTGGGGAAAAGCATGAAATGGTTCTGATCTTCTTTAAATATTAAAGGATTGTGTATCTGGTCAACACCTTTCATTCTCTTTTATCCCCTTCTCTTTGGGATCTTGGATATCAGTAATATATCTAGATTCAGTCATTGCATCTGGCTCCTTATAAGAGAGTTTTGTCCTATGCAAAGCAAGTTATTGCAAAAATTAGAAAAGTTAGGATACATCATCTTGCTTAACAGTCCAAACTCAACTAGAGATCTCCAATTTGTTTGGTCTAGCCGCATATTGATAAACCTATTCAAAACAAGAACTATTTGATGAAGCTCAAAACAACTTAAATAATATAACTGGTAGATGAAGTAGTAGTCAATTTGCTATATGCCCTCATAGTATCGGACCGAACATGTGCATGAGCTGTCATTTTATTTTCCAATGCATGTTGCTTGGCAACCAACGACCCAAACACTTTTTATTACTTTGATGTCAATGCCTTAATCTCTCTCAACTTGTCATGCACACTTACTTGTGTAAGTGCCTATACTCAATCTTTATGCCCACGCAATGTATGTTGGAAACCAATCCTTATGTTGATGCAACACACAACGATTGTTGGAAACCAAAAAACTCTAAAACCATAAGACGTTAGATTCTTCGGCCTTCCTTTTTGACCCAAGGTCTTTTCTCACTCGACACCAATGCCCTGATTTTTCCTAACTTGTTCTCATGCATATGTTCTTGTCACACTTGTTTCCATGCTTACTTGTTTAGGTGCCTACACAAAATCCTTATGCTGACGCAACATTTGCTGGAAACCAATCCTTATGTTCATGCAACATGCAACGTTTGTTGGACATCATGGAAACTTAAAAGGCATTGGTTTTTTTTTTCAATATGAGATTCTTGTGTGTTATTATCACTTTTTTTATTTTTGAACCACAACTTATGACTTAAACTCTAAATCTAAAAAAAGTACAAGTAACTAAAAAGTTAATAGGTATGATATTATATTTTAATTTAAAATTTTTAAAATATTAAATTTATAATTTTTTTTACTTATATACTTATTTGTTTTATTTTTAATATAAAATTTTTTAATTATATAATTTATATTTAAAATTTTAATATAAATAATTTAAATTTTCAAAATTTAAGTAAAAATTTCTATAAAATACCCAAGTGTGCTGACAAAAAATTTATATAAAAACTCATTTGCCTATATATTTGGACAATTGAATTCATACTTTTTTTTGACAATCTATTAAAGGTTACCTTCAAATAGATTGTAAATAGTCTGAATTTTAAGCTCAAGTCTAAGTAGGAGTTTTTGTGAAGTATCCAAGTGTGTTGACCAAAAATTTACATGGAAACTCATTTGCCTATGTATTTGGATAACTCAATTCATACTCTTCTTGACAATATGTTAAATGTTTCCTTCAAATACATTGCTATTAAGCTTCAAAAATGCTATGGAGCAATAAATTTCTCCAACAACTGTTAGTAGACCTGAGCTTAGACCAATTACTAGTTTGAACTGTGGGTCTTAATTTTGAGGAAGAAAAGAATAGGTAGTTCTCAGTTTTAGTTCTGTCCCTGGTTAGATTTCTACTAGTTGGGTTCCAGAAAAGCACAAAATTCAACAGGACTGGTCTCATTAATGGCTTTACCAGAACTCGAGAACCAGTTCCTCTTCGACCTCATTTCGATTTGAACCGAAACAGAGGTCGCCCCAAAAACTGTCACTAACAGCCTTCTGTAATATTAATAGGTGATCTGTTTTTGGCTTCCAGCAAAGAACATGCAGACAAGGATTTCACATTTGCAGGCAAAAGCCTTTATCTCTTTACATCACTTTATAAGCCTGAGCTTCAGTTCTCTCTCCGCAATATTTTCTGCACGAATTCTCCCTAGGATTTTATTAATGTCATTGCTTTGAAAGCAAGTGCATCGGAGTTTAATACAAGTGATAAAAACAATCCCACCAATCTCGTTATTGTCAAAAAAAGACAGAGGATAAATAATGTCAGTTATCTTGAATATCCAAAAAAAGTTTCCCATTAAACATAGATATTAGAAAAGCTGAAAGTGAGAAACGGACCACTTATATATGGCTTGCTGTGTTGCTCCACCAAAAATGGGACATGCATGCATGCGGCAAGAGTTCATTTAAGCTATACCTAGCTAGCTACGACTTGACCTTTCAAGTGGAAGTTGGCTCATGTGGGGGCGGTAAGGGATTTTTGTTTTTATTTTTATTTTTTGTGATGACTTTATTTTGCCCAGTGATTCTAAGATACCAAAATTGCCCTCTCTTCGGTTTTGGGATCATCAAACGCGAGGTCCGGCATTAGTGAAACTTTTTTATTTGAAGAAAAAAAAAAAGACATAATACTAGTGCTTACACATTAGATAAAGAAAGTCAAAATAAATTCATAATTTTTAATCAATAAAATTTTATATTCATTTGAGATACTTTTCTTTTGTTATTATTATTATTACCTTTATAAAATTTTTATTTTATTTTATTATACAAAATTTTTAATAATAATTAGTTAATTAAATTAAATTATATTAAATTAAAATTTTTATTTTTTTATTTAAATTACACTATTTTAATGAGTAACTCTTAAAAAAAATTATCTTACTCTTGTTATCTTCATTTTTTTTCTGACATGATATCTTTATTTATTTATTTTTTAATTTTAAAATTGGTTAAAAAATTATTGATTATAAATATTTATTACAAATATATAATTAAAATATAAAAAATAATACTTTTATAAAATTGTGATATTTAAATTTATTTAATATCATTAAAATTGATTAATTTTTTAACTCTCGTACATATGAGCTAACATGCCCTTATCATCAATGCAACACATTCCTTTTAATGTCATAATAATGTTGATTATTAATTAATTAATAGTTAATAAAATGAACGACGATTCCTCCAAGATACGTAATAGCAACTCAATGTGGGCCCCAACCACCAGAAACGGATAGAGAAAGAAAGCACTTGGATAAGTGGCCAAATAAACAAATAAATAGGTAATAATAATAATAATAATATCTTATAATTAAAAAATAAGTTACAAGTCAAGTCTTTGAACGTGTTTTAGAAATTAGAGCAGTTAAAAGTCTTGGGCACCTGTTTTCTTCTGGGAAGATGCATGGATCTAACCATACTCTTTCCTTGTCATATACCAGCAAAAATAAATAGATACTTTTTGTCAATCACTTCTTTTTTGGTTTTGAATTTTTTACCAATTGGGTCTAGTAGGAAAGTGACCTTTATGGCATTAGAAAGTTGACTATGACCTTAAAAAGTTGACTTCCTTTCATAGATTTGTTGTTGTATATATTTGTTGTGTTTGAGTGAGAGAGAGACTAGAATAGCAAGTGGAAAAGCATGTCATTCTAATTTTTATTTTGTTCTCTGTTGCATGCCAATGGATATCACTTCACTAGAAAACATTATTTAGTGGTTGCAATTAAACATATTTTCAAGCGAGGCTAAACATCACTAACGTCAAAATGCTTCTAATTAGGGGAAAGAAAAAAAAGGGTTTTTCCATTACAAATGTTCCAAAGAAGGCAAACACTCAAGTTAATGTAAGTTAAGTGTTTGGCATGTTCCTAGTAAAACCACTGGCACTAACATTGAAATCTTTAGCTTGAATCTCATTTTCTTTATAGTAAATTGAACTACTCACAACTAATTTATGTAAGGTTTTGGAAATATTATGGATGCAACCTTTTGACTCCTCACTTCAAATGGACCCCAACCTTGTGGAAAAATTTTAAGAAGACCATAAGCCTAATTAATATATGTTTTTAACCCTTCAGCACGTTGTTGACCCTTTTAGATATTTGCATCAAAGAGTTTTTATACTTTTCTTAAGGCTTTTTCGTAAGCCAAGGAACAACGCAAATGAAATCAAGAGGAAAAGAGTGATGCCAACATCACTAATTATTTTAGTAATAATCACATACACATAAATATTAGGATAAGTAAATGGAAATTGGTTTATAATGATTGTAATATTCAAAATTGCCCTAATAATTATCATAATGATTTTTTTTATAATTGATAAATTGGCCAAAATGATATTATATGTCACTATTAGGTGATGATTGAGAATTTATTTTCAAAAAAAAAGAAAAGATAAAAGGAGCATGAAAGGATGAAAATGATTATAATAAGTTTTTTTTTTCAATTAATCGATAAATGAGATTGTTAGTTATTAATAATAGTCATATGGTCAATTAGTTTTGAGTAATGTTTGGGCAACAATCAAAAAGTTATTATTAGTCAGTCTTCTCCATTAATTTATTACTCAAAAATACCACCCAAAAAAAACAACCCCTTTCCATCATCACACGGTTTTGATTGTACAACATAGGGCTGACAAAATTAATTAGTCTTCTCCATTCATTTATCACTCAAAAATAATGGATGCAACTTTTTGATTCCTCACTTCAAATAGACCCCATCCTTGTGGAAAAAATTTAAGAAGACCATAAGCCTAATTAATATATGTATTCTAACCCTTTAACACGTTGTTGACCTTTTTAGATGTTTGCATCAAAGAAAGTTTTTATACTTTTCCTAGGGCTTTTTTATAAGCTAAGGAATGAAGCAAATGAAATCAATAGGAAAAAGTGATGCTAACATTACTACTTATTTTAGTAATAATCACACACACACACACACACACACACACATTAGGATAAGTAAATGGAAATTGGTTCATAATGATTGTCATGTTTGAAATTGCTTTGATAATTATCATAATATATATATATATATATATTGATAATTGATAAGTTGGCCAAAATGATATTGTATGTCACCATTAGGTGATGACTTGGAAATTTTTTTTAATAAAAAAAGAAAATGATAAGAAGAGCATGAAAAAATGAAAAATATTATAATCAGTTTTTTTTTAGTTCATTGATAAATGAGATTGTTAGTCAATGATGATAGTCGTTGGTCTATTGGTTTTGAGTAATATTTGGGCAACAACCAAAAAGTTATTATTGGTAAATGTTAATCTTTTCCATTAATTTATTACTCAAAAATACTACTTAAAAATATCATTTAAAAATACTAACCCTTATCATCGTCACATGGTTTTGATTGTAAAGTTTAGGGATAATAAAATTAATTAATCTTCTTCATTCATTTATTATTTAAAAATAAAATTAAAATTTAATGAAAATATTTAATTTTAATTTACCATTAATAATTTAATTCATTAAATTTTAATGAATAATTATATAAATATTATTTATTTAAAAAATAAAAAAAATTTTTTTTATTCCTTTAAGATTTGATTTTATATAAATTATTACTTTTAACATGTTCTTTAGATTTCTTTCATGAAAAATATTTATACATTTAGGTATAATTAATAAAATAAAATAAAATAAAATAATGATGTGATTTAATTACTAGTTTGTCAAAATGCATCCGTGATGTGAGGGCTGGTCTTGATAACTCGGTGGGTGGAAAGTTCTGCCTTTTGCCTTGAAATCAAAGCTCCATTAAACCAATGCAAGGCCGACGTCTGACGGGCTCTTCCTCGGAAGAGTGCAGCCAACCTTTGGTGGGGCCAGACCCACCCAGAAGAAGACTTTCACAGTCGTCGGTTGTTTTGATTTAGTCAAAATATCCGGCTGTACGTGTTTCATTTGATGGGCTGAAGAGTCAGTCAAGCCTGATGCAGCAAATGACCAACCAGTTAGGTCCCAATATTCTACTGGCCAAACTTTATCAAAAACACAAAAAAAAAAAAAAAAAGTTATTTATTTCTTTCCGTATCGGACAGGTTTTATCTAAATCTAATATCTTAAAATTTTTAAGTTTAATAGTATTTTTTATTTATATATTATTTATCTTTTATATAATATAAAATTTTTAAAATTTATATATTTATGCTTAAATTCTTGATAAAGTAATAGTAGTGTAAGAGAATAAAAAAAGAAAAATAATAATGAAAAAATGAGATCATATAATTTTTTTAGATAAAAACACAATAATTAAATATTTTTATATTAAATATTATTTTAAATATTTTAATTTATAATTATTAGATATCATGTCATTATATATTTTTATAAAGTTCTTGACAAAAAAAAAAACTAATTACAATACAATATAATTTAGTAAATTTTAAAAACTATATGTTACAAAATATTAAATTTATATAAAATATTTATACTATAATATGTATCTATTTTTAATATATATAAAGTTTATATTTCAAATTTTTGTAATATAAATTATACACAAATGGTGTGATATTAGTATAATTATTAATTATATATTTGTAATTTGAATCATTAGTTATAATTATTTATTAATTAATTATAAATATACAATCATTAGTTAGTAACAATTTTTTTCTTGGTGAAATTCTAGGCAAGAAAATTACGCTAAGAGGGGAAGTATTATTACTATTGCATCTAAATCACAAGAGTTAAATTGAATTAAAATTATAGATAAATAGTTTATATAAATTTTTATTGGTAATTTAGTATTTTTTTAATTGATTTTAATTTAATTTTTTATTGTAATTAATTTTTTAATAAATAAATATTTATATTTAAATTATAAAATATTAAAATTTAAATTTATTAATAATAAAATAAATATAAAAAAAAAATCTAAAAAATAATAACTAATCTATTAGTAATATAATATTTTTTTTAATAAAAAAGTATATCATGTAAAAACTAGTGAGTGAAGATCTAATAAGATCAAAGTTAATAAAATTAACTATTGTTAAAAAATTATAATTTTTTGATATATATATATATATAAATTTTAGTATTATAATTAAATAATAAAAAATAATTTATTTTTATTTTAATTAATTAAAAATTTATTATTATAAAATTTTATTTTATAAAACTTTGTCATTTTTATTTTATTATTATATTTTTTAAGTATAATTTAATTTATTTTAAAATTAAATTCCCGTGACCGTTTGGGTTTAGTTTGTCAAAATGCGTAACGTGGTGTGAGGCTGGTCTTCATAACGTGGCGGGTGGACGGTTCTGCCTTTTGTCTTTGCGTTTGAAGGCGGGTGTATGAAATCAAGAGCTCCATTAAACCAATGCAACGCGGACGTCTGATGGGCTCTTCTTAACTTTGGTGGGGCCAGACCCACCCGGAAGAAGACTTTCACAGTCGTCGGTTGTTTTGATTTAGTCAAAATATCCGGCTGTACGCGTTTCTTTTGATGCGCTGAAGAGTCAGTCAAGCCTGATGCAGTCAATGACCAACCAGTTAGGGTCCCAATATTCTACTGGTCAAACTTTATTAAAAATACCAAAAGAAAAATGTTATTTATTTTTTTTTCATAGCGGAGAGGGTTTATTTTGATCTAATATCTTGATGTAAAAAAGAATTACAAAAAAATTTAAAATAAATAAATAAAAAAAAATTTTAGATTAAAAAATTAAATTCTTTTTATGACAGTTTTAGCGGGTTCAAAGGCGCCACAGGGGTGTTACTGCACCGATGTAACAGTGATGCTTCTCATTGGTCTACCTTTTATGACACGGCATGTGGATCTGAGTCCGGCATTACAAAATTGACTCCTTTCCACGCGCTGTTCTATATATAGGTGCCTTGGCAATTACAATGGTGTGTGCAAAAATTAAAAAACTTTTCCAATTTTTCTTTTTGTGCTTGTTAATTTGCATGACAATGGAGTTCTGTTTTTCCAGGAAGCACGTGTTTTGGGTTTTGATCAATTTAATATGCTTAAGTGGTTATGAGAGTTGCCTAGAGGAAGAGAGGTTGGGTTTATTAAGTATTAGGGACTACTTGGAGTCAAGTGGGGTGAGGACAGAGCTTGCGTTTCCTTCCTGGACTGATGATCTGGCGTCTGACTGCTGCAGCTGGGAACGAGTCAAGTGTAATAGCACCACAGGCCGAGTGATTGAGCTCTTTCTCAATAACACTAGCCTCGAACCATATTACATGCTTGGTGATAGTGAAAGAATTTGGCTTTTAAATGTGTCCTTGTTTCTTCCTTTTGAGGAGTTGCACAAGCTAGACTTGCATGAGAATTGGTTTAGTGATTGCTACCAAAATCATGGTACATATTACACTTCTTTACTTTTCCTTCTTTGCCTCTTGTTTTCATGTGCACAGCAATTCCAAACCCACACAGATCTGCAGACATAGCTGAGTTAGCTTCTGTTACACAAGAGATTTTTGAGTTAAAAATTGTTTTAATGTTTTAATTGGGAAAGTCATGATTATATATATTGGTTCAATTGTTTCTAAGATTAACTTGTCTTGTAAATGTATAAATGAGAATGTGGTCATTGTAAGTTGCAGAAACATAATCACTCTATATTTATTTAAGAGATTTGTTGTATAATCAAGAAAATTATTCTTACAGGTTTTGAGAAGATTTCCAATTTGAAGAAGTTGGAAGTCCTAGATCTTTATTGGAACAACTTCCAAAACAATATCCTACCATCTTTGGGTGAAATTACATCATTGAGAAGTCTGAATTTGAGTTCCAACAATTTTAAAGGATCATTCCCGATTAAAGGTACTCAAATTGTCTTTCATCAAACCTTTTTTTTTTTAAAAAAAAAAAATTATTTAATTCTTTTAGTCATTTATCATTTTAAATTTCAAATTATAATTTTTATTAGCACAAAACATTCTTAATTAGTTCTTGGAAAGAAATTTGAACTAGAGCACTACATGATCCAACAAAATTAAACAAAACACCCTCTTAGACACAATCATAACTTTTTATTTAGATCAATTTTAGTCAAATCATATATGAAGTGAGTGAAATAAAATTTATAAAGATGCAAAAAGTTTATTTGTCACATAGAAAAGTTTGACAAAAGGACAGTAAATAAAAATAAAAAATGTAACTTATAAGTTGAAACTTTAGGGATATAAAATGAAAGATATGCATTACTAAAAAATTTGATTCAAGTCTAGAGAAAAGAAAAGAAAAAAAAAATACAAAGAGAAATTGAAACAATTTGTAATATGTTAGTAAGACTTAAAGTAGAGAATTTTACTTAAATGTGACTACCAAAGACATAAAGTCTCCATACTAACGCCTATGACTATAATTTTCTTAAAATCTACATTAAGACCTTTTTCTTTTCTGAGTAATATATTTAAGACTTTTATTGAATTAGAGAGCAAGATAAATGCATGTTAATTTTTTTAGTATATTTTGAATTAAAACTTTCATTTTGTAAGCATTTGAAAAAGACCTATTTTTTTAACTTAATTTCTTTTTGGCTAGTCAAACTAAACCTTGTTAATGGTTAAATCATATCTTCTCACTATAAAAACCAATATAAAAAGAGAATTATAAAGAAAATAAAAAATAAAAGATATTTTTATCGAATAAATTATAAAGTAAAAATCAGTTTTGATATTACTAAAAAAAAAAAAAAAAAAATAAATATAACAACTAGATGGACGTAAAAATCAAGTGAGGTGAAAAGTCATAACATTTGTGGGGTTTTATGGTTGTGAGGTGAAAAATAAATTATGGTTTTATGATTTTTTCCTTTTCGTTTCATCATCAAAAAAGATAAATAATATTCTAGTTTTTTAAAAAAAATTTTTGGAGCTGTAAATCACGAAATATTTTATAATTTTATACTTTTCATTAATTTTTTATATATTTTTTTATTTGAGTTAATTAATATACATTTTATTGATTTCATGTATATTACATAATTTTTTAAAAAATAAATAAATTATAAAATAAATTATTATTTTGTACATAAATGAGACTATTACAATGTAATATATATATATATATATATAAAACTTGGCTACTTTATAATTTCTTTTTATCATTTTTGATATTTGAGTCAAGATATATTGTACACATGTAATGAGATGTGACACCGCTATTATATATGTGATGTGAATTTTATGCAGCAATATTGACAGACTCATAAATACATTTGGAAAGAATAACTATTAAACACTATAAATTCCAGATTTTAAGTCGTTGAAGAATTTGACAGTGTTAAATCTAGGGGGCAACAGATTCAATAGCAGCATCCTACCCTTTGTAAGTACCCTTATATCACTTAAGACACTGGATCTTAGCAGCAACTATATTGGGCCGTCCGTTTCTGCAACAGGTACCACAATTCCCTGAATTTAATTTGTTTTGTTCTTTTCTTTTCCCCTAGAGTCAAGTCACAGGACTATGCTGTTATAATGCACTCTTTTTAATTTCTTTGTGGCAGAACTAGCTTCTTTGGAAAACTTAAAATGGTTGGACCTGAGTTACAATGGTCTAAGTAATCTTGAAGGAATTGTTGATGACTTGTCAAAATTGCAAAAGTTAGAGGAGTTGAATCTTGAAGGAAACAACATCACGAAGAGCATTGTTAAATCGTTGGGTGCTTTGACATCTCTGAAGAATCTCAGTCTTTCCAATTGCCGTCTAAATGAAGTCTTCCCAGCACAAGGCATGTAAAAAGTAACTCAGCCAATCAAATATAGAATTGGTCTCTCTTGCTCAATTTATTTTCCCTTTCAAATATATCTGCAGATTTAGCAAACTTGAAGAACTTAGAAATTTTGGATCTTTCTAGGAATCAACTAACAATGCTGTCAGGTATTGCTTGCCCTTCTTCATGGGATTTTTGTGTGTTTGATGAGTGCAAGTGTTGAAAAGATTCATATAATTCATTAGAAAACTTTGATTAACAAAAAAAAGAGAAGAACAAAAAAATCACCGAGAATGAGAAAAGACCTTAACCACACAATTAGAAAAACGAAATAAGAAGAATGAGAAGAAAAGACATTCAACCTCATGGACCTCACCTTTGTTGCTGTGCGAGTCCACCGGCAATCTCAAATTGCCCCCATAATCTTTTCTTTTTTTCCTTTTTCTTTTATTTTTTGACATTTATTTTC
>JBAPLJ010002000.1:0-11094 GCA_037832345.1 Rhizophora mangle | reverse complement strand
ATATAGTGAGTGAAAAAATTAGAAGGTACGCTTCTTTTACTTTTCCTTCTTTACCTTTTGTTTTCATGTACACAATGGGTTCCAAATTGACTTGTTGCAAATGGTCATTGCAAGTGACAGAAACATAATTATTCTACATCTATTTAAGAGATTTGTAGTATAACCAGGAAAATTGTTCCTGTAGTTTTCGAGAAAATTTCTAGTTTGAAGAAGTTGGAAGTCCTAGATTTTTTGTACAATGCCTTCTAAAATAATATCTTCAAATATTTAGGTGAAATCACATCCCTAAAAACTTTAAACTTAAGATGGGATAGTCTTGATGGATCTTTCCCATTCAAAAGTACTTACAAATATATACAGTAACATCTTTCATCAAACACTTTTGTTTTAAAAAATTATTTAATTCTTTTAGTTATCCATCCTTTTGAATTGAAATAATTTGTAACATGTTAGGTAAGATGGAGAATTTTATCAAGTTGTGACTACCAAAGACATAAAGTCTCCACATTAATGCCTATGACCATAATTTTGTTAAATTTTATGTTTAATATTCTTTTTTTTAGAGTAATACATTTAAGACTTTGATTAAGTTAAAGAACAATATAAACATGCATCAAATGTTTTTTAAGTATAATTAAAACTTGCATTTTGTAATCATTTGAAAAAGACATAATTTTTTAAACTTAATTTCTCTTTTACCAATCAAACTAAATCTTGTTGATTATCAAGCCCTATTATTTCAGTACAAAAATCAATATAAAAAGAGAATTATGAGGAAAATAAAAAACAAAACACATTTTTCTTAGATGTGGTATAAAGTAAAGCTTAGCTTTACTAAACTAAAAAAAGGAAAAAAAAATTAAATATAACAACTAGATTGACATAAAATTACTAGAGGTATAGCCCTTTGACTTCACATTTTGCATTTTGCTTGGGGGAAATTGATTCCATAGTCAGAAACTCAAATATGAACTAGCTCTTACAAGTTACTGTTACATATTATAATGGTGCAAAAACTTATTTATTTCAACATATGCATGCATAAAATTAGTACATATATGTTTTTATGCTTTGTGGAACAACTGTAATTTGTCCTCAAAGTTAAAGGCTATTGAACATTTGGAGGTGTTGGATTTAAGCTTTAACTATCTCAGTGAACCCCCAAAGGTCCAAGATAAAGACATCATTCCTTTCTTTAATTTCTCTTTGTTTTTTCTCTTTTTGTTTTGTGATTAGAAAAAATATATAATATTGATAGTATTTTTTTTTTTTAGAAACCTTTGGGGTTATCGGTGCTTTCCTTTTATACAATAATATTAGCAGACTCATAAATGCATATTGAGGAATAACTATCAAATACTCTATATATCCCAAATTTTAAGTCGTTGAAGAATTTGATAGTACTGAATCTAAAATACAACAAATTCAATAGCAGCATCCTACCCTTTGTAAGTACTCTTACATCACTTAAAACATTGAATCTTGGCTACAACTATTTGGGGGCATTCATTTCCATTTCCACAACAGGCATTGCAATTCTTTAAATTCAATTTGTTTTGTTCTTTTCTTTTCCCCTAGAGTCACAGTACTATGTTGTTGTAACACATTCTTTTTAATTTCTTTTTGGCAGAACTAGCTTCTTTGGAAAACTTAGAATGGTTGGACCTAAGTTATAATCATCTAAATAATCTTGAAGGAATTGTTAATGGCCTGTTAAGATTTCAAAAGTTAGAAGTGTTGAGACTTGATGGAAACAACATCACAAAGAGCATTGTTAAATCATTAGGTGTTGTGACATCTTTGAAGAATCTTAGTCTTTCATATGGTAGCCTGAATGGAGTCTTCCCAGCACAAGGCATGTAAAAAGTAACTCAAACAATGAAATTGAGAATTGATCTCTCTTACTTAATTTATTTTTCCTTTCATATATATCTACAGACTTTGCAAGCTTAAAGAACTTAGAAATTTTGGATCTTTCTTTCAATCAATTAACAATGCTACCAAGTACTGCTTGCTCTTTTTCAAGGGATTTTTTTTTTTTTTGTGATTGATGAGTGCAAGTTTTGAAAAGTTTCATTTAATTTATTAGACAACTTTGATTAACAATGAAAAGAGAAGAAAAGAAAAACACCAAGAAGCAGAAAATTCCTTAACCACACAATAAAAAAAAAAAAAAAAGAAACAAGAAGAACAAAAGGAAAAGACATTTAACCTCATGGACCCCACCTTAAACCTTTGACATCATGAAGGTTATCAAAGTATACCCCTAAACCTTATAAAACCTTTGTTATGGTGCCAGTCCACTAGCAATCTCTATAGCTCATCTTTAACAACATTTTTTTTTCTTAAATTGCCCTAAAATCTTTTTTTCTTTTTTCTTTTTTTTGAGAAGAAATGTCCCAAACTAGGTCCACCTACTTGATCAAACCAAATCCGCCTGCACATGGTCCGCACTCACAGCCTTGTCTTTTTCTAGCCTTTATCACATGCTCTCCTCAAGTTGTTGCCAATTCCCTAAATTTATTGCTAGTTCAAATTAAATTTCTAATCTTTTTCTTTTTCTCTATCTTTTCTTTTCTTTCCTTCAATTTACTTGTATCCTTCATATTTACTAAAAATTTAATATCTCATATAAGATACCAATTTTTACTTAAGTCATCACACTAAATGCTTCTTTTACATTTACAATTTCTTTCAATGCTGCCTATAAACTTTTTCCATCTTCAAATCTCATTAAATTGTGGGCACCTATTGTTTATAAAAGCATTCTTGGCTATATATATTATAAAGCATTGCTTATGCAATCACATAAAAGATGAATAATTAAAATAATTTTGTGGTTACTTATTTGAAAAAAAATAAATTTGATAATATTTAAATAAAAAAATAATTTAAAGGTTTCAAAACATAAAACTTGTAAAGAACTATTGTAATGTTTTTTTTTATTCTGAATTAGTAATTATCATTTTTTTCCTTGCTAAACAAATGTTATCATTATATATATATATATTATTTTTCCTTTTATATTTGTACATATAAACTTTTATTATAAAAAAATCTAGACTGCCACTATCCTCATTCATGTAGCTTCTTTGTTGTTATTCTTTTACCTTTTTGTTGCATGTAGCATGAAGCCAAGGAATTGGCTCTTATGCAACATATGGATGCTTTGGACTTTGAAAATCTATGATTATATCATCCAATATTGTATTTCATCATTGAAATTGACCAATTCAGGCCTCCATGGTTGAACCTAACGTGAAGCTATGAGTTTTGGCATAAGTTTTTGTCAAATGCTAAATTGGAATTACAATTTTTCAAATATTTTTATGGTTTTAAACCTATATATATTTTTGTTTTATTTTGGGGGATAGATCTTGATCAAATTACTTCACTCAAAGTTTTATGTTTAGCTGTCAACAATTTGAATGGATCTCTAGCTCAAAAAGGTAATTGTTAACACTTTACCAATGCTTAAAAGTAACATTCACCTTTTATCTTTTATGGAAAATGTTAAATATTATACCATCTTCTGTTTCAGGTTTATGTTCACCAAAGAACCTTCAAGAGTTGGATCTCAGCCACAATAATCTTAGTGGAATTATTCCATCTTGTCTAAACAAATTGACATCTCTTACAGTCTTAAACTTGTCATCAAACAAACTTGAAAAGGACATTTCATCATTTCCATTTGCTACTCTCAAATCCCTTGAGTATATTGATCTTAGAAATAATCTCTTTTGGGGTCAATTCTCTTTTTACTTAGTTGCCAATCACACAAATCTTCAAGTGTTGTTGTTATCAAGCGATAACCACAAGCTAGTGGTCCAAACTCATTATCCATATGACTAGTTACCTACATTTCAACCTAAGTTTTTGTTAATGTCTAATTGTAGACTTAACAATATTCCCCAATTTCTCACTCACCAAATTGACCTGTGAGCCATCGATCTTTTCCACAATAACATCATAGGAACCTTTCCCATTTGGTTGCTTAAACACAATACCCAATTGGAGTTTTTAAGTCTTAGAAATAACTTCTTTGTGGGTTCATTTCATTTAACCTCCAATTCTAGTTTTGTCATAAAGTATATAAATATCTCAGAAAACCACTTTCATGGAAAGCTTCAACAACATATTGGCAGTATTATTCCAACTATAGAAGCATTTAATCTTTTAGCAAATGCATTTGATGGTGGCATTTCATTCTCTCTTGGAAGCTTGCACTATTTGTCCCTTTTAGATCTATCCAACAACAAGTTTTCAGGAGAAATTCCAAACACTTTGTTAACAAATTCCACTAATTTGGACGTTTTGATGCTCTCAAACAATCAATTAAGTGGTGAAGCACCAAAGAAAAAGTCCAATAAAACTGGCTGGTGGTCTTTGCAACTAAGTGGAAATTAGCTTACTGGCACTCTATCAAATTGGATCTCTCATTACCTAAGCCTATATTTTTTGGATATAAGTGACAACTACATATCAGGTGAAATTCCAAACTTCATTGGGAATCTGAGTTTATATTATTTGAGCATGGCAGGTAATGCACTTAATGGAACAATTCCATGTGCATTGCTTACAACCAATTTACACTTTCTTGATATTTCTCACAACAAGCTTTCAAGTGATCTTTATTCCTATTTAGAATGGCCATCCAATTTAGGCCATTTGAATTTGGAATGGAATAGATTCATAGGCACAATTCCAAAAACATTATTCAACTCTTCTTTCATGATGACGTTGAATATTGAAAATAATTTTTTGTCTAGTGAAATTCCAACATCAATGGGAAATTTTCCCTACTTAAGAGTTCTTCATCTAGGAGGAAATAATATGATGAGGTTTGCTACCAGAAGAACTGTGCCGGTTAAATGAACTAAACATACTGGATCTCTCATATAACTCGTTTTTTGGACCAATACCAAGCTATTTTAGCCACATTTCTTTAGGGAAGGAAAGCACATCTAATTTTGCACAAGTTGGAGGGGATTATGGTGTATCTTTCATGACATCCTATAGCTTTCAAAGAAGAGTAACCAGCAATGTAGGGTTGGTGATTGAAGACGCATATGATTTCATCATGCAACAAGTGTAAGTTGATTTGGTGACAAAGACTAGATTAAACATATACAAAGGCAAGCTTCTTGATTTGATGTCTGAATTGGACTTATCATGTAACCAGCTAACAGGGGAAATACCAATAGAACTTGGAAATTTGAGTTGCATACGAGCAATGAACTTGTCTCATAATCAGTTGATTGGCTTAATTCCAGGAACTTTAGGGCATTTAGGGCAAATAGAGAGTCTAGACATTTCCTACAACAAATTGAGTGGAGAAATCCCATTGGAATTAATTAGTCTAAACTTTCTAGAGATTTTTAGTGTAGCTTACAACAACTTCTCAGGTAGGCTTCCAAACATGGAGGGACAGTTTGCCACATTTGATAGCAATTGCTATAAAGGAAATCCATTTCTTTGTGGACCTCCATTAGATGCAAGTTACAATATTGACTTACCAAAATTGCCACCATCTTCTGATGCAAGCAATGGAAAATGGCATGACATTATTGATCCTGTGTCCTTCTTGGCAAGTTTCCTAGCAACCTACCTTGTATTCTTGTTTGGTTTTATGGTTGTTCTTTATGTCAATCCTTATTGGCAACGAAGGTGGTTCATGTTCATTAAGAAGTTCATAGACAAATGTCATTTCATGGCTTTTTATATGATTCCAAAATTGTTTACTAGAGTAGTTAGGAAGCCATATTTTGCTTGATTATGTATCTATTTAGGTAGCACTACTTTATGTGACAATATTGGATATGTAATTCTTGAATTTACATACTAGCTTTGTGTTGTGGTGTTGCATGCCATGTTTTTATGAATATTGAATGTTGAGAAAGAGTTGGATTATAAGTAAACATATTTAGAATAGATGTGGATTAAATTAGATACATCTTAGACAAGATGTGTAGTAATTTTCTTGCAACTTGAACAATCAATGTTTGAGATACAAGACATTTTTGTACACTAAGTATGTTTTCGATAACAAAGAAATACATCAGTTGAACTAGTTGAAGGGACAAGGCTAATAATTGCTTTCAAATATTTGAGTGAAGTATAATGATCAAGATAATGACCTAAGTATTTTAAGTAAACTCGTTAATTGTGCATTATGTTCAGCTAAATTGTATTATTTATGAATTATATATTTTCAACTAAACTAAATGATGCCTTGAATATTTATTTTCTTTATAGAAGATTCTTATGTCATAAGAAATATGTTGCAACCAAAATAACATACATGCAAAAACAACAAGCAATAAACAATAACTCAATATTATGATGAAACATCTTACTTCTCTAAATACTATTAGGAGGTGGGCAACAACCCTGAAGTAAGTACAAAGTCTTTTCCTTTATGGCAACATACATAAGGAAGTTTGACAATGCAAAAAAGCTACATATATGTACAAATTAAAGGCAAATATTGTATATAGATTTATATCATTTAATTTTAATTATTAATTGTAGTTAGCATGTTTTCTGATGAATAATGAGACAATTGTAAATAACATTTAAGATTGAACAATGTAAGCCTATGCATAATTTCATGTCCAATTCCTATATTCATTTAATAGACCTCTTTACAATAAGGTTGAACACATGATACCATAAATAGCACTATAGATAAGGTCTTTTCATGTTGCAATGGTAGTTTATGATGACAAACTATATATTAAAAATGGTGATGCAAGAAATCTAGGAGGGCAAGATTTAAGGCTCATTAATGTCTATGATTTATTAGAGTTTAGAAAATTGAAACTTTAGGATTTTAAGTATAAAATTCAAATTTTTGGTCAAAAAAAAGAAGTCTAGAATTCATATTTGTATCACTTAGCATTTGTTGAATAAATTACAAAGAGTAATGGAAATTAGAAAATGAAACTACCAGCATGATAAATTCCTATATGCAAAGAATATTAGCACTTCTAATTATTATAGAATTTGGACAACATAGATTAATTAGCATCAAAAAATCTGCCTAACAAGAAAATTTAATGAAAATAGACACAAGCCAAGCTACTCCAACTACCAAGTTGGTTCATTAAAGATAAAGACCACAACTTCTTTCCTTGAAATTTTGATTTTTCTAATATAAAATCTTTATATACATATTCAGAAAGTAATAATAGACATGGTGTCTAATCTTTTGTCAATTTCATGTGGAAATTAGAGAGCTTAAAAGTCACTTAAGTGAATGAGCCAAGTTTCTAGGGAATTATTTTCTCAAATGCTTCCTAACAAGTTTTGGGCTCACTTTTGAGAAAACTAAAGTCTCCATTAGAACATGAGCATTACTCAATTTAACAACAAGGCATTAATCCCTATAAGGTCATTTTTGGTAGTAACTAATATCTCATTTTCTACTTTCATACTAGAAAGAAGGTTTATTGGACTAGACGCACATTGGACTAATTTGTCCATAATTGAAATAAAGATGGTTTCTCATTTTCACATTCCAAACTTTTGTTTTTTTTTTTTTTTTCTCTCTTAGTATTTGATGGAGCTAAATTTTTGTATGTAGTTTAAAATTAATTAATTAAAAGCATTTTTTTAACAAAATTATTTGAACAATAAAAGATACTTAACATCTTTTTTTCGAAGACTTTTAAAATGACATTTACATAAAATTTAGGAATGCTTGCAATAAAATTTACCTAGCAAAGCATCCATCTCCAAATTAAGTAACCCATGATGCAGTGCCCTTCCGTTGTACTTAGACAAAGAATCTATTCACAGCTATTTTAATTGCTCAAGTTCTTTTCCTATCTATAGTTTTTTGTTCTAGTTATCATCAGTTTGATTTTATGGAGGGAGGGGATTTCCCAAACCTTCTGTTTCCCGTCGTGTTTTTGAACAAATACACTAATGTCATATATAAGTAAGTATATGCATACAAGAATAGATAAATTTCTTTAGAGAGAAATGAAGGAGAAGGCAAAATAATACAAGGTTCATAAAAGCCATCGAGTTCTTCGAATCTCTCAGTTATAGCAAAAAATTCTACTTTGTTTTAATAAATTAATTGTGTCCAAATTAGAAACATATTAGTGTTTGTAGCCAACAATCTGTAGAAAGTTCTAGTTGAGGCAACAATAATGTCAAAATTATTCATGTTTCCTTGTGTTTACGTCAGAATCATGTCAAAATTTCTATTTATTGTTAATTAAAAAGTTTATAGGCTATGAGCTAAATAATAGAAATTTTTTTCTGTTAGTATAAATTGCACAATTTTTAAGATAAAGATTAAATTTTTAAAATACGGAGTGTTTTTTTGAGATACATTATCCTCCTAAAGACAAAAGGCATAGGCCTCGGTCTTAGAATTTGTTCCCTTAAGAAGCTTAGTGTGCCTTAGGAAAGTTACTCTATCTTGCAACATAACATAGACTTGAAATTTGATAATGCGATGACACTCCGTCACGTGACATTTACACGTCAAATTGCTCTGTGTTTCTCTATGTCTTCCCGTGGAGTTCTTATCTTTCTCCTTTCTTCCATCCATCATACAAACTAGTGACTACCCAATTTGGAGGAACCAAGAGGGAGGTAATTTCATCGGTACAAAAGAAATGAATCAAGGCTCATGGAAACTTCTTTATATATATATATATATAGGTCTTTTATGATTTTTGTAATGTTCCAAAGATTCAAGGCTATGTAAATTGAAATTATATTTTATGTAACTTGTAAATCGCTTGGTATTTTTTTGGGAAGTAATTCTTAGTATAAAACTCATATCACTTAGTTTATATAGTATGTGTTGAACCATGAAACTAATTAACTTGATCCATATTCATCATGACAATTTAATTTATTTTTACTTTTATTTTGATCTATTGCAATTTCAAAATTTCTAAACGATTACTATCCAATTTAGTTTAAATACAAGTACTAAATAGATTTTGATCAATCTTTTTATACTCCTGTGTAAGTTATTGCAATGTCATAAGATCTTTTATAAGATCTTATAAGAATCAAGCTACAGTTCTAAGATCTTTTAAAATCAACACCAAGAATCAATTCAAGCAGATCAAAATTAAATCAATGCCACTAAAATTGTAGGGAAAAAATTCAGGTTGGCAAAAAGGGAAAAAAAAAATTACTTGGTAATGCACATCATGTTGAATTAGATGATTTTGATTTAATGCAAATGAGAATGAATGATATCCTTGTAATATTTATATACATTTAAAATTTGGAAGATACTGTAATTTTTGTTGTGACTAAGAAAAAAAAAAAATTACAATTCAAGTTGAGAAAAGCCAAAGTATTATGTCTTTTCTAAAAAAAAAAAAAAAATGAGAACAGCTATACTAGTATAATTAAAGTGGTGCCGTTCCATTGTACTAAGACAGACTTTGTCCACAGCTATTTTAATTGTTCTAGCTCATTTTTCTTATCTATAGTTGTTTTTTCTATTTATTATTAATTGGATTTATCTTCAATCCGCAGAACTTACACTTAATTTCTTTTATTTTAGAATGATGACGATGAAAGATGAGGAAAGAATGTACTATCAAAGGCTGCAAAGTTCATTTTAACTCCTGCTAATTATGAATTGTCAAGGACTCATTTTGTGAAATTTTACATTTGATATGAGCTAATTATCTATAAATATTCAATAATTTAATTAATGTGAAAGTTAAAAAATTGTGTTTCAATACATCAAAATTGCACAAAACCAAATACAAATAGCAACTATAATAAATTAGAAAGCATATGGCACTGCAAGCTCGTGCCGCAAAAACGAATTGGCTCTCATACAGTTGCCTTAAACACCCAAAGGAGAAAATTAAAAGTTAACCAGAATGGCCGAAAAAGATAGAGATACTACGAAAATCAAACACTGGTCGTTTACACATTTCGTGAACGCCAAATGCACAAAAGTTGATTGCTGCGAATGGAATCGGACGGTCACATATTCAATTCGCAATTCTGCTTCAAAAAAACTAGAGAAATTAAAAAATATGCAAAATGTTAATTTTAGACAAAGTGTTTTGGGAAATGGGTTCATTACATTACATTCTCCATTTTATTTTTACTATACGAGCTGATGGTAGTCGGGACATGTCCCCGATTGATCCCACATAAATTAAAGTTACTAAAAATAAAACAATTTTAGCAGCCAACATTCTGTTAATAATTAGTTATAAAAAAAGTCTTTTATTGATTTGTACCTAAAATAATTTTTAGAGAAATTAAAGATAAATTCATAATAATTAATTAGATACTTTATAGATATATATATATATATTAATATATTTATTTTATATTTTGTTTTTTTAGTTATATCTCTTGTTTTGAAAGTTTTCTTAGAGATATAGATAATATTTGTATGTTTTTTTTTCAGTTTGCTTTTGCAGTTATCTCAGGTTGTGCCGGTATTTACATTTTGCAACATTGGTCACCGTTGAAATTTAAGGTGTGTCATGGTTTGTTTGTATTGACTAATTCTAAGATGTATTCATTAATTCATTATATTCCCAAATTTGTATATTTGCGACAAAGAATAGAATAATAATGTGTTTACCATCTACCAAGAAACAAAGATTTATGGTTTTATGGATAAATAAATTATTGAAAAAATAAAGATAACATTTAAAAATGGTATAATATTGTTTTCATGATTTTTTGATATTTCTATGCCATATCTAATTATTATCTTTTAAATATAAATTTTTTCAATATAAGATAATTATCATAAGAAATTTTGTGTGTCATAGGTAATCAAAATAAGGAAAAAGACATTCTAAATAACTTAACATTAACAAAAGATTAGCCATGTAAAAAAAATGAAGCTTTAAGAAAAATAAAGTGTTTTTTTTTTTTTTTTTTTGCAGTTTTTTTAATCCAAAGGGGATGGACGGAATAACTTCTTTCAAAAGAAAGATAAGGAGGCTGATAGGGGGCTATGTGGATGAGATGATCCAGATTGAAACTCATTGCACCCACCGTCACCCTTCCCCTTGTTGAAGAATTTAGTCTAAGTCGAATATTGTGGATGGGATTTGTTAAATGTTAATCCTCAAG
>JBAPLJ010001999.1:0-27117 GCA_037832345.1 Rhizophora mangle | reverse complement strand
CATTCCAGCCAACTAATTAAACTCTATTAAAAGACTTTGTAATTTTCCCTAGATTTAGAATTTCTATTTTTCCTTTACTGCATTACTCAGCGCATGGTTAATGGTTTTAACCTTGCTAATACAATATATTTCATGGCTAGGTTACCAATTGTCACATTTCCTTTTTATTATAGGTGCCTTTCTCTCTCATGTTGTGAGCAGTATCTGACCAGCAGTTATAGATTCTAGAATATAGATTTAAAATAATTTTTATTCCTTTGTTCCTTTCTCATTCAAATTTTGATTTATGTTCTACATGCAGCTGTGTAATTTACTTGAGGAATAACTTGCAGAAGATGTAGAACCTTGCGTGTTCCATGAGATACCATGTAAGGTAAATGATGTAGGACTGCTAATGGTGAATGCCTTTTGCCCTCCAGAAATTTCTTAAAGGAAGGTTTTTATGTATTTTGTGCTACAATTGATTTCTTCCTTTTCATTTGGGGAAAAGCATGAAATGGTTCTGATCTTCTTCAAATATTAAAGGATTGTGTATCTGGTCAACACCTTCCATTCTCTTTTATCCCCTTCTCTTTGGGATCTTGGATATCAATAATATATCTAGATTCAGTCATTGCATTTGGCTCCTTATGAGAGGGTTTTGTCCTATGCAAAGCAAGTTATTGCAAAAATTAGGAAAGTTAGGATACACAATCTTACTTAACAATGCAACCTCAACTAGAGATCTCCAATTTGTTTGGTCTAGCCGCATATTGATAAACCTATTCAAAACAAGAACTATTTGATGAAGCTCAAAACAACTTAAATAAGGTAGCTGGTAGATGAAGTAGTAGTCAATTTGCCATATGCCCTCATAGTATCAGACCGAACATGTGCATGAGCTGTCATTTTATTGTCCAATGCATGTTGCTTGGCAACCAACAACCCAAACACTTTTTATCACTTTGATGTCAATGCCTTAATCTCTCTCAAACACTTACTTGTGTAAGTGCCTATACTCAATCTTTATGCCCACGCAATGTATGTTGGAAACCAATCCTTATGTTTACGCAACACACAACGATTGTTGGAAACCGAAAAAATATAAAACCATAAGACGTTAGATTCTTCGGCCTTCCTTTTTGACCCAAGGTCTTTTCTCACTCGACACCAATGCCCTGATTTTTCCTAATTTGTTCTCATGCATATGTTCTTGTCACACTTGTTTCCATGCTTACTTGTTTAGGTGCCTACACAAAATCCTTATGCTGACGCAACATTTGCTGGAAACCAATCCTTATGTTCATGCAACATGCAACGTTTGCTGCACATCATGGAAGCTTAAAAGGCATTGGTTTTCTTTTTCAATATGAGATTCTTGTGTGTTATTATCACTTTTTTGATTTTTGAACCACAACTTATGACTTAAACTCTAAATCTAAAAATATTACAAGTAATTAAAAAGTTAATAGGTATAATATTATATTTCAATTTAAAATTTTTAAAATATTAAATTTATAAATTCTTTTTACTTATATATTTTTTATTTGTCTTATTTTTAATATGAGATTTTTTAACTATATATTTTATATTTAAAACTTTAATATAAATAATTTAAATTTTCAAAATTTAAATAAGAATTTGTATAAAATATCCAAGTGTGACAAAAAATTTAGATGAAAACTTATTTGCGCATATATTTGGACAATTAAATTCATACTTTTTTTGACAATCTATTAAAGGTTACCTTCAAATAGATTATAAATAGTTTGAATTTTAAGCTCAAGTCTAAGTAGGGGTTTCTGTGAAGTATCCAAGTGTGTTTACCAAAAATTTACATGGAAACTCATTTGCCTATGTATTTGGACAACTCAATTCATATTCTTTTTAACAATATGTTAAATGTTACCTTCAAATACATTGCTATTAGGCTTCAAAAATGCTATGGAGCAATAAATTTCTCCAACAACTGTTAGTAGACCTGAGCTTAGACCAATTATTAGTTTGAACTGTGGGCCTAAATTTTGAGGAAGAAAAGAATAGGCAGTTCTCAGTTTTAATTCCGTTCCCTGGTTAGATTTTTACTAGTTGGGTTCCAGAAAAACACAAAATTCAATAGGACTGGTTTCAGTAATGGCTTTACCAGAACTCGAGAACCAGTTCCTCTTCGACCTCATTTTGATTTGAACCGAAACAGGGGTTGCCCCAAAAACTGTCACTAACAGCCTTCTGTAATATTAATAGGTGATCTGTTTTTGGCTTCCAGCAAAGAACATGCAGACAAGGATCTAACATTTGCAGGCAAAAGCCTTTATCTCTTTATATCACTTTACAAGCCTGAGTTTCAGTTCTCTCTCCGCAATATTTTCTGCACGAATTCTCCCTAGGATTTTATTAATGTCATTGCTTTGAGAGCAAGTGCATCAGAGTTTAATATAAGTGATAAAAATAATCCCACCAATCTCATTATTGTCAAAAAAAGACGGAGGATAAATAATGTCAGTTATCTTGAATATTCAAAAAAAATTCCCATTAAGCTTTGCTAAACATAGATATTAGAAAAGCTGAAAGTGAGAAACGGACCACTTATGTTGGCTTGCTGTATTGCTCCACCAAAAATGGGACATGCATGCATGCGGCAAGAGTTCATTTAAGCTATAGCTAGCTAGCTACTACTTGACCTTTCAAGTGGAAGTTGGCTCATGTGGGGGCGGTAAGGGATTTTTGTTTTTATTTTTATTTTTTGTGATGACTTTATTTTTCCCAGTGATTCTAAGATACCAAAATTGCCCTCTCTTCGGTTTTGGGATCATCAAACGTGAGGTCCGACATTAGTGAAATTTTTTTATTTGAGGAAAAAAGAAAGACATAATGTGCTTACACATTAGATAAAAAAAATCAAAATAAATTCATAATTTTTAATCGATAAAATTTTATATTCATTTGAGATGTATTTCTTTTGTTATTATTATTATTACTTTTATAAAATTTTTATTTTTATTTTATTATACAAAATTTTTAATAATAATTAGTTAATTAAATTAAATTGTATTAAATTAAAATTTTTATTTTTTTTTTTAAATTACACTATTTTAATGAGTAACTCTTAGACAAAAATTATCTTACTCTTATTATCTTCATTTTTTTTTCTAACATGATACCTTTATTTATTTATTTTTTAATCTTAAAATTGGTTAAAAAATTGTTGATTATAAATATTTATTACAAATATATAATTAAAATATAAAAAATAACACTTTTATAAAATTGTGATATTTAAATTTATTTAAAATCATTGAAATTGATTAATTTTTTTAACTCTCCGTACATATGAGCTAACATGCCCTTAACATCAATGCAACACATTCCTTTTAATGTCACAATAATGTTGATTATTAATTAATTAATAGTTAATAAAATGAACGACGATTCCTCCAAGATAAGTAATAGCAACTCAATGTGGGCCCCAACCACCAGAAACGGATAGAGAAAGAAAGCACTTGGATAGGTGGCCAAATAAACAAATAAATAGGTAATAATAATAATAATATCTTATAATTAAAAAATAAGTTACAAGTCAAGTCTTTGAACGTGTTTTAGAAATTAGAGCAGTTAAAAGTCTTGGGCACCCGTTTTCTTCTGGGAAGATGCATGGATCTAACCATGTTCTTTCCTTGTCATATACCAACAAAAATAAATAGATACTTTTTGTCAATCACTTCTTTTTTGGTTTTGAATTTTTTATCAATTGGGTCTAGTAGGAAAGTAACCTCTATGACATTAAAAAGTTGACTATGGCCTTAAAAAGTTGACTTCCTTTCATAGATTTGTTGTTGTATATATCTGTTTTGTTTGAGTGAGAGAGAGAAACTAGAATAGCAAGTGGAAAAGCATGTCATTCTAATTTTTATTTTGTTCTCTGTTGCATGCCAATGGATATCACTTCACTAGAAAACATTATTTAGTGGTTGCAATTAAACATATTTTCAAGCGAGGCTAAACATCACTAACGTCAAAATGCTTCTAATTAGGGGAAAGAAAAAAAAGGGTCTTGCCATTACAAATGTTCCAAAGAAGGCAAACACTCAAGTTAATGTAAGTTAAGTGTTTGGCATGTTCCTAGTAAAACCACTAGCACTAACATTGAAATCTTTAGCTTGAATCTCATTTTCTTTATAGTAAATTGAACTACTCACAACTAATTTATGTAAACTTAAATCTCATTTTCTTTATAGTAAATTGAACTACTCACAACTAATTTATGTAAGGTTTTGGAAATATTATGGATGCAACCTTTTGACTCCTCACTTCAAATGGACCCCAACCTTGTGGAAAAATTTTAAGAAGACCATAAGCCTAATTAATATATGTTTTTAACCCTTCAACATGTTGTTGACCCTTTTAGATATTTGCATCAAAGAGTTTTTATACTTTTCTTAAGGCTTTTTCGTAAGCCAAGGAACAACGCAAATGAAATCAAGAGGAAAAGAGTGATGCCAACATCACTAATTATTTTAGTAATAATCACATACACATAAATATTAGGATAAGTAAATGGAAATTGGTTTATAATGATTGTAATATTCAAAATTGCCCTAATAATTATCATAATGATTTTTTTTATAATTGATAAATTGGCCAAAATGATATTATATGTCACTATTAAGTGATGATTGAGAATTTATTTTCAAAAAAAAAGAAAAGATAAAAGGAGCATGAAAGGATGAAAATGATTATAATAAGTTTTTTTTTTCAATTAATCGATAAATGAGATTGTTAGTTATTAATAATAGTCATATGGTCAATTAGTTTTGAGTAATGTTTGGGCAACAACCAAAAAGTTATTGTTAGTCAGTCTTCTCCATTAATTTATTACTCAAAAATACCACCCAAAAATACAATCCCTTTCCATCATCACACGGTTTTGATTGTACAACATAGGGCTGACAAAATTAATTAGTCTTCTCCATTCATTTATCACTCAAAAATAATGGATGCAACTTTTTGATTCCTCACTTCAAATGGACCCCATCCTTGTGGAAAAAATTTAAGAAGACCATAAGCCTAATTAATATATGTATTCTAACCCTTTAACACGTTGTTGACCTTTTTAGATGTTTGCATCAAAGAAAGTTTTTATACTTTTCCTAGGGCTTTTTTATAAGCTAAGGAATGAAGCAAATGAAATCAATCGGAAAAAGTGATGCTAACATTACTACTTATTTTAGTAATAATCACACACACACACACACACACACACATATATTAGGATAAGTAAATGGAAATTGGTTCATAATGATTGTCATGTTTGAAATTGCTTTGATAATTATCATAATATATATATTTTTTTTTGATAATTGATAAGTTGGCCAAAATGATATTATATGTCACTATTAGGTGATGACTTGGAAATTTTTTTTAACAAAAAAAGAAAATGATAAGAAGAGCATGAAAAAATGAAAAATATTATAATCAGTTTTTTTTTAGTTCATTGATAAATGAGATTGTTAGTCAATGATGATAGTCGTTGGTCTATTGGTTTTGAGTAATATTTAGGCAACAACCAAAAAGTTATTATTGGTAAATGTTAATCTTTTCCATTAATTTATTACTTAAAAATACTACTTAAAAATATCATTTAAAAATACTAGCCCTTATCCATCGTCACATGGTTTTGATTGTAAAGTTTAGGGATGATAAAATTAATTAGTCTTCTTCATTCATTTATTATTTAAAAATAAAATTAAAATTTAATGAAAATATTTAATTTTAATTTACCACTAATAATTAAATTCATTAAATTTTAATGAATAATTATACAAATATTATTTATTTAAAAAAATAAAAGAAAATTTTTTTTTTTTATTCCTTTAAGATTTGATTTTATATAAATCATTACTTTTAACATGTTCTCCTTTAGATTTCTTTCATGAAAAATATTTATACATTTAGGTATAATTAATAAAATAAAATAAAATAATGATGTGATTTAATTACTAATTTGTCAAAATGCATCCGTGATGTGGGGGCTGGTCTTGATAACTCGGTGGGCGGAAAGTTCTGCCTTTTGCCTTGACGTTTGAAGACGGGTGTATGAAATCAAAGCTCCATTAAACCAATGCAAGGCCGACGTCTGACGGGCTCTTCCTCGGAAGAGTGCAGCCAACCTTTGGTGGGGCCAGACCCACCCAGAAGAAGACTTTCACAGTCGTCGGTTGTTTTGTTTTAGTCAAAATATCCGGCTGTACGCGTTTCTTTTGATGCGCTGAAGAGTCAGTCAAGCCTGATGCAGCAAATGACCAACCAGTTAGGGTCCCAATATTCTACTGGTCAAACTTTATTAAAAATACCAAAAGAAAAATGTTATTTATTTTTTTTCATAGCAAATAGGGTTTATTTTAATCTAATATCTTGGTGTAAAAAAGAATTACAAAAAAATTTTAAAAAAATAAATAAAAAAATTTTTAGATTAAAAATTATATTTACGAGTTATTCTATATAATTAAATATAAAATATTAATCTTATATTTTATGTATAGTTTAAGAAGTAAATAATAAATTAACCCATTTAACTCTAATTACCTTTTGATCAATTAGGAAGAGACACATGTCTCTTTTTTGTTTTTTTTTGACGACAGTTTTAGCGGGTTCAAGGGCGCTACAGGGGTGTTACTGCACCGATGTAACAGTGATGCTTCTCATTGGTCTACCTTTTATGACACGGCATGTGGATCTGAGTCCGGCATTACAAAATTGACTCCTTTTCATGTGCTGTTCTTTATATAGGTGCCTCGGCAATTACAATGGTGTGTGCAAAAATTAAAAAACTTTTCCAATTTTTCTTTTTGTGCTTGTTAATTTGCATGACAATGGAGTTCTGTTTTTCCAGGAAACATTGTTTTGGGTTCTGATCAATTTAATATGCTTAAGTGGTTATGAGAGTTGCCTAGAGGAAGAGAGGTTGGGTTTATTAAGTATCAGGAACTACTTGGAGTCAAGTGGGGTGAGGACAGAGCTTGCGTTTCCTTCCTGGACTGATGATCTGGCATCTGACAGCTGCAGCTGGGAACGAGTGAAGTGTAATAGCACCACTGGCCGAGTGATTGAGCTCTTTCTCAATAACACTAGCCTCGACCCATATTACTCTTATCATCCAGAAAGAATTTGGTTTCTAAATGTGTCCTTGTTTCTTCCTTTTGAGGAGTTGCACAAGCTAGACTTGCATGAGAATGGGTTTAGTGATTGCGACCTGAATCATGGTACATACTACACTTTTTAACTTTTCCTTCTTTGCCACTTGTTTTCATGTGCACAGCAATTCCAAACCCACACAGATCTGCAGACATAGCTGAGTTAGCTTCTGTTATACAAGAGATTTTTGAGTTAAAAATTATTTTAATGTCTTAATTGAGAAAGTCATGATTATATATATTGGTTCAATTGTTTCTAAGATTAACTTGTCTTGTAAACGTGGTAATTGTAAGTTGCAGAAACATAATCACTCTGTATTTATTTAAGGGATTTGTTGTATAACCAAGAAAATTGTTCTTACAGATTTTGAGAAGATTTCCAATTTGAAAAAGTTAGAAGTCCTAGATCTTTTAGGAAACAACTTCCAAAATAATATTCTACCGTCTTTGGGTGAAATTACATCGTTGAGAAGTTTGAATCTGAGTTCCAACAATTTTAAAAGATCTTTCCCGGTTAAAGGTACTCAAATTGTCTTTCATCAAACTCTTTTTTTTTTAAAAAAAAATTCATTTAATTTTTTTAGTCATTTACCATTTATTTATTTATTTGTATATTACCTTTAAGACTTTGATTGAATTAAAAAGTAAGATAAATGTATTCAATTTTTTTTAGTGTATATTAAATTAAAACTAACATTTTGTAAGCATTTGAAAAAAGCCTCTTTTGTTTTTTTTTTTTCTTTAAACTTAATTTCTCTTTGACTAGTCTAACAAAATCTTATTAATGGTTGAGTAATAACATCTCACTACTAAAACAAATATAAAAAGAGAATTATAAATAACAGAAAAAATGAAACATATTTTTCTTGGATATGATATAAAATAAAAGTCAATAATTGTTGTACTCAAATATATATAACAAAGGTATGAACATAAAAATCAAGTGAGGCAAAAAGCCTTAGCATTTGTGGGGTTTTACGGTTGGATGACAGACGAGAAGTTCGATTAATTTTCATTTGTTGTTCAAAAATTAGAAGGTACGCTTCTTTTGCTTTTTCTTTTTTGCCTCTTGCTTTCATGTGCATGGCGGGTTCCTAACCCACTTGTTGCAAGTGGCAGAAACATAATCATTCTGCATTCATTCAAGAGATTTGTTGTATGACAAAGAAAATTGTTCCAGCAGGTATTGAGAAGATTTCCAGTTTGAAGGAATTGGAAGTCCTAGATCTTTCATACAACTTCTTCCAAAACAATATCCTACAGTACCTGGGTGAAATTACATCCCTAAGAACTCTAAACTTGAAAGGCAATGAACTTAAACGGATCTTTTCCAATTACTTTAAAACATATACAACACCATCTTGTCAAACATTTATATTTTCTTAAAAAAATAAAAATTTATTTAATTTGTTTAGTTATTCATCTTTTTAAATTGAAATAATTTGTAACATATCAGGTAATGTGAAGAATTTTATTCAATTGTGACTACCAGCGATATAAAGTCTTCATACTAAAGCCTATGACCATAATTTCTTTAAAATCTACATTTAAGATTTTTTTTTTTTTTTGAGTAATGCATTGAAGACTTTGATTAAATTAAAAAATATAATAAATATATGTCAATTTTATTAGTAGAATTTACATTAAAACCTCTTACATCTTATAAGCATTAGAAAAAGTCTAATTTTTTTCTTTTTTAAAACTTAATTTCTCTTTGACCAGTCCAACTAAACCTTGTTGATTGAACCATATCATTTCACTACAAAAACCAATATAAAAAGAGAATTATAAAGAAATTAAAAAAATAAAACATATATTTTCATGGATATGGTATAAAGTAAAAGTGAGTTTTGCTGTACTAAAAAAGGTAAAAAAAAACAAAAAAAAGGATAAATATAGTTACTGTTGCAACTCTTCCAAGTTATTGTTGCATATTATAATGGTATGAAAATTTTTTATTTTAACATATGCATACGCGAAATTAGTACATATATGTTTTCATTTCTCTGTGAAACAACTGTAATTTGTCCTCAGAGTTAAAGGCTATTAAACACCTAGAGATGTTGGATTTAAGTTTAAACTATCTCAGTGATCTCCCAAAGGTCTTAGGTAAAGGCACCATTCCTTTGTTTTTCCTTTCTTTAATTTCTTTTTTCTTTTTTTCTTTTTGTTTTAACATTAGAAAAGATAAATAATATTGATAATTTTTTTCAAAACTCCTAGAGTTATAAATTATGAAGTCTTTTATAATTTTATATTTTTCATAAATTTTTTATATATTTTTTATTTGATTTTATTATACATTTTATTGATTTTCATGTACATTACATAATTTTTTTAAAAATAAATAAATTACAAGACAAATTATTATTTTATTCATAAATGAGACCATTATAATGTAATCCGTATATATCTAAAGCTTGGCTATTTTTAAATTTTTTTTATCATTTTTGATATTTTAGTCATGACATATTGCACACATGTAATAAATTTTGACACCATTATTATATATGTGATGTGAATTTTATATAATAATATTGACAGACTCATAAATGCATTTAAAGGAATAACTATTAAACACTCCATATATTCCAAATTTTAAGTCATTAGAGAATTTGACAATACTAAATCTAAGAGGCAACATATTCAATAGCAGCATCCTACCCTTTGTAAGTACCTTTACATCACTTAAGACACTGGATTTTAGCAACAACTATTTTGGGTTGTCTGTTTCTGCAATAGGTATCGCAATTCCCTGAATTTAATTTGTTTTGTTCTTTTCTTTTCCCCTAGAGTCAAGTCACAGGACTATGCTGTTGTAATGCACTCGTTTTAATTTCTTTTCGGCAGAACTAGCTTCTTTGAAAAACTTAAAACAGTTGGACCTGAGTTACAATAGTCTAAGTAATTTTGAAGCAATTGTTGATGGCTTGTCAAAATTGCAAAAGTTAGAGGTGTTGAATCTTGAAGGAAACAACATCACGAAGAGCATTGTTAAATCGTTGGGTGCTGTGACATCTCTGAAGAATCTCGGTCTTTCTAGTTGCCGCCTAAATGGAGTCTCAATCTGTCAAAAGTAACTCAGCCAATGGGCCTGGATGGAGTCTTCCCCCTTTCACAAGGCATGTAAAAAGAAGAACTTAGAAATTTTGGATCCTAAACAAATTTAGAATTGCTCTCTCTTACTTAATTAATTTTCCTTTTCATATATATATATCTGCAGATTTAGCAAGTTTGAAGAATTTAGAAACTCTGGATCTTTCTTACAATCAACTAACAATGTTGCCAGGTACTGCTTCCTCTAGTTCATGGGATTTTTGTGTGTTTGATGAGTGCAAGTGTTGAAAAGCTTCATATAATTCATTAAAAAACTTTGATTAACAAAGAAAAGAGAAGAAGGAAAAAACATAGAGAAGGAGAAAAGACCTTAACCACACAATTAGAAAAACAAAACAAGAAGAATGAGAAGAAAAGACATTCAACCTCATGGACCCCACCTTCGTTGTGGTGCCAATCCACCGACAATCTCAAATTGCCCCAAAATCTTTCCTTTTTCCTTTTTCTTTTTTTTTTGACATTTATTTTCCTTTTCATTTATATATTTGTAGATTTAGTAAGGTTGAAGAACTTAGAAATTTTGGATCTTTTTAGGAATAACCTAACAATGCTGCCAGGTACAGATTGCTCTTTTCCATTGGGTTTTTATGTGTTTGATGAGTATACTCCTAAATTGCAAACCTTATAAAACCTTTGTTATGGTACCAGTCCACCAGTGATCTCTATAACTTGTCTTCAACAGTATTGTTGTTTTCCCAAATTGCCCTAAAATCTCTCTTTTTTCTTTTTTTGGCCTTTTATCATGTGCTCTCTTTAAGTTGTTGCCAATTTCCTAAATTTATTGCTACTTCAAATTAAATCTTTAATCTTTTTCTTTTTCTCCATCCTTTGTTTTCTTTTCTTCAATTTATTGGTATCCTTCACGTTTACTAGGAAATTATATAAGGTATCCATTTTTACTTAAGTTGTCACACTAAAAGCTTCTTTTACCCTCACAATTTCTTTTAATGCTGCTCATAAACTTTTTCCTTCCCTAAATCTCATCAAATTGTAAGCACCTATTGTTTATAAAGGCATTCTTAGACTTTCTTTATTGTTAGTTCAAACTTAGTCTTATTAGGAATTTTATATTTTTATATTAATTTTTAGATTAAATTTAGTGTTTAATCTAATCTTTTTTTAACTCATGCTTACTTAAGGTCCTTAAAATAATTATTTGGCTACTTTTTTTTGAAAAAAAATAAATTTGTTAGTATGACAAATAAAATAATAATTCAAAAAAATTAGCTAATATATGTATTATTTTTTATTTTTCTATAAATGTATTATTTTTCTTTTTATATTTGTACATATAAATTTTCCTAATAAAAAAAGAAAAAAAAATCTAGACTACCATTATCTATGTCTATATAGCTTTTCTATTGATAGTTTTTTTCCTTGTCTATTGCATACAACACAAAGCCAAGGGATTAGCTCTTATGTAACATATGAATGCTTTGATCTTTAAAAATTTATGATCATATTATTAAATATTGTATTTCATCATTGACATTAGACCAATTTAGGGTCTCTATGGTTGAACCCAATACAAAGATATGAAATTTAGCATAATATTTTGTCAAATGCTAAATTGGAATTGTATTTATTTGAATTCTTTTATGGTTTTAACCTAATTTGTTCATATATTTGTTCTATTTTTGGAACAGATTTTGGTCAAATGACTTCCCTCAAAGCCTTATCATTAGCTTACAATAATCTAAATGGATCTTTAGCTCAGAAAGGTAATTGTGAACACTTTACCAATGTTGAAAAGTAGCAATCATTTTTTGTTTTTTATGGAAAATTTTAGATATTGTGTTATCTTTTGTTTTAGGTTTGTGTTCATTAAAGAACCTTCAAGAATTGGATCTCAGCCACAATAATATTAATGGAATTTTTCCGTCCTGTCTTGGCAAATTGACATCTTTTACACTCTTAGACTTATCATCAAACAAACTTGAAGGGGACATTTCATCACTTCCATTTGCTGCTCTTAAATCCCTTAAGTATATTGATCTTAGTAATAATCTCTTTTGGGGTCATTTCTCTTTTTTCTCAATTGCCAATCACACAAATCTTGAGGTGTTGTCATTATCAAGCAATAACCCCAAGCTAGAGGTCCAAACTCAATATCCATATGATTGGCGTCCTATAGTTCAACTTAAGGTTATTAGGATGTCAAACTGTAGACTTAATAATATTCCTCATTTTCTCAATCACCAAATTGACTTGAGAGCCATCGATCTCTCCCACAATAACCTCACAGGAACATTCCCCATTTGGTTGCTTGAAAACAATACTCAATTAGAGTTTTTGAGTCTTAGAAATAACTCTTTTGTGGGTTCATTTGATTTATCCTCCAATTCTAGCTTTGTCGTAAAGTATATAGATATCTCAGACAATCACTTTCATGGAAAGCTTCAACAACATATTGATAGTATTATTCCATTTGTAAAAGCATTCAATCTTTCAGCAAATGCTTTTAATGGTAGCATTCCATTCTCTGTTGAAAGTTTGCACTATTTATCCCATTTAGATCTATCCAACAACATGTTTTCAGGAGAAATTTCAGACACTTTGTTTGCAAATTCCTCTAAGTTGGATGTTTTGGTGCTCTCAAACAATCAATTAAGTGGTCAGGTGCCAAAGATGTCCAATGAAACTTCATTGATCTCCTTGTACCTCGATGGAAATAAGTTTACAGGCACTCTATCAAATTGGATCCCTCATTACCCAAGCATCTGGATTGTGGATATAAGTGACAACTACATATCAGGTGAAATTCCTGATTTCATTGGGAATCTGAGTTTAACAATACTAAACATGGCAGTTAATAAGCTTAAAGGAACAATTCCATGTGAATTGTTTACGTCCAGCTTATCCGTTCTTGATATTTCTTATAACAATCTTTCGGGCACTCTTCCTTCTTGCTTAAAATGGTCGTCACAATTAAAGCATTTGAATTTGGAAGGGAATGGATTCACAAGTACAATTCCAAAAACATTATTCAATTCTTCTGATATGATGATGTTGAATATTGGAAGTAATTCTTTTTCTGGTGAAATTCCAACATCAATTGGGAATTTGTCCTCTTTGAGAGTTCTTCAACTAAGAGAAAATAATTTGAGAGGTTTCCTACCAAAAGAACTCTGTCAGTTGAATGAACTAGACATATTAGATCTCTCGCATAACTCATTTTCTGGTCCAATACCAAGTTGTTTTAGCCACATCTCTTTTGGAAAAGTGACTAAAGACACATCTCATTATGCACAAGTTACTATGCTTTAAGTCATATCTTACCAGATATCCTACAATTTCCAGAGTAAATTAGCCTACAAATGGCTTATGTTTGAAGACTTATATAGTGTCTTTGTGCAACAAGATCAAGTTGATTTGGTAATGAAAACTATGCCCATGGTATACAAAGGTTGGCAACTTGAATTTGTGTCTGGATTAGATTTGTCATGTAACCAGCTAACAGGGGAAATACCGATAGAACTTGGAAATTTAAGCTCTATACTAACCTTGAACTTGTCTCATAATCAGTTGATTGGCTTAATTCCAAGAACTTGGGGAAATTTTGAGCAAATAGAGAGCCTAGACCTTTCCTACAACAAATTGAGTGGAGAAATTCCTTCAGAATTAATTAACCTACACTTTCTAGAGGTTTTTAGTGTGGCTTACAATAACTTATCAGGTAGGCTTCCAGACATGAATGGACAATTTACCACATTTGATAACAAAAGCTATGAAGGAAATCAATTTCTTTGTGGACCTCCATTAGATACAAGTTGCAGTACTGATGTACAAAAACTGCCACCATCTTTTGATGCAAGCAATGGAAAATGGCATGACATCATTGATCCTATGTTCTTCTTAGCAAGTTTCACAGCAACCTACCTCGTATTCTTGTTGGGTTTCATGTCTATTCTTTATGTTAACCCTTATTGGCGACAAAGGTGGTTCTTGTTCATTGAGAATTTTATAGACGATTGTCATTTCATGGTTTTTTATACTATTCCCAAATTGTTCACTAAAGTAGTTAGAAAGCCATATTTTGTTTGATTTTTTTTGCTAGATTTTGTATTTACATAGGTAGCAGTACTTTATGTGGCAATATTGGACATGTATTCTTGAATTTACTATCTTCATGTTGCTATGTTGCATGTCATGTTTCTATGAATATTGGTTGTTGGGAAAGAGTTGAATTCTAAATAAACAAATTCCATAAGATTTAGATCAAATTAGATGCATATTAGACTAGATATGTATTAAGTTTCTTGTAACTTGATTATTACAATGTGAACACCATATATTCATAAACAACAAACAATAAACAATAAATTAATATTGCATTCATTACCACACATACATAAACAGTTCTGGTTCACCATTTCTTTGATTAATTTTAACCAATGTGATTTTTGGGTTGTAACTAAATTGAAAATCAAATTGATTTCCAATTTTTTCAGTCAAGTTAGTTGGTTTGGTCTGATTCTTTAAACCTTAATTGAAAATTTTCAACTCTTATCTACAATTATTAACACACTTATCAGTGACTATTGTCCTTGGCTTTAGTTGAGGACCTCTTTGATTAGTGTCAATATAAAAAATTATTTAGTTGTTGCAATTAAACACATTTTTGAGTGAGGGTAACCATCAAATAATGTCCAAATGTTATCTACTAATTACAAGTCAAAAAAATCTTAGAAAACAGCTAGAGACTCATTTGCCCGAAAATTCAATATGAGAGCACGATCACCCTCCCACTCAAGTACCTTCCTTTCTACTTTGCTTTCGGCCTACATTTCACTTGCTCTATTTGCCATATAGATGGGCAGACACTATGATTACCATATGTCAGTCCTTCCATCATATTTACCTAACCACAAACACACATAGCTGTGTAATAATATTCTTTATGATTAATTCATATCCTAACAACTATTTTAATAATATTTTTATTAAATATTTATAATTCTATTAAATTTTTTATATTATTTTAATTACTATTATTAAATAATATGTAATTTTTAGTAATAATATTTCTATTTATACTACTTTATCTCATAGTATTGTCCAATATGCCTCAAACCTTAAGCTTTATGGAATACCCCAATGATCAACTAATGGATTTACACCGTCATCCTACTTAATGGAATGCGTGTGGGCTTTAATAACTATTGGATTGGCCTTGCTATAAACCATGCCCATATGTATCACACTGCCATGGAGACGACTGAGTGAATTGTTTTGGACACAAATTTATTTTGGTAAATAGCCAACCCACTAGATTTGCATATCAAGTGATTCTACTCGAGGTTTTATTATTACATGACAAAAAATTTTGATGCAAAAAATAATACGAATCTAAAATTGAAATCTACATTATTAGTTACACAAAATTGAAATTATTTATCTAGCACTTAATAATCATGTATTTTTTTTTTTTTTATCAAAAACTCACAATTCACTTACCATTTTTTTTCTCTTATTCACTTCGGAATTTTCCGCATGTTAACTTTGGAACATCTGCACAAGAAATTGAATTGCAGCACTAGAAAAGGGAAAAAAAAGTCCCAAAAACCAAAAAGGTCTTTGGATTGCATCATTCCAATGTTGTGGATGAGGTTCTTATTTGGATCACTAACGTTTCAAAAGTTCAAAACTTTGGGTTAGTGACTGAAAAAAGTACATTTAAAGTCAATTTTATTTAATTAAATTCACATGTAATTCTGTAATTTAAAATCTGTCAAATCTTATGCTATCTAATGTAGTGACGTTTAGCGTAGCTGCACATATGGCAAGATCAACATACCTGCTCACTTCTTCTTGCCAAGTGACTAATCCACCCCACTTTCAATGCTTATGTGGTATCCAAGTGTGAGTTGCCAACTCTTTCTTTTTTGCTGCTCAAAATTTTTTTATTCTTTTTATTCTTTCTTGTGATATACGTATTCCGCTTCTTTTCCTAATTTCTTATTTCATTTCAGATCATTAATTTTATTTTTTTTTTCTTTTTTCATTTCAAAATTAACTCCACGTTCTTTCATTTCAAAATTTACACTTCAAAGGGGGAACACAAATTTCCAGCATATGTTGTTCAAAAATCAGAAAAGAGAGAAAATCTCAAAAAAAAAAAAAAAAAAAAAACAAAAAAAAAAAACACCTCAATTCTTTTTTGTTTTTTTTTTTTGACACCATTATAATCATTGGACCACAGCTTCTTTGCCTCACACACTACCATCACTACATTTTCGAAATAGTGGTAAGCCGATCTATCCATTTTTGAAACCCAGTGCCAGAATATGCTGGCGATGCTTGAAAAAAGCTGTTAGAAACCGCTATTCTTAAAAACCGCCATCCTTGTCTTGTCGCTGTTCCACGGTTCAACTGCACATTGTTCCCCTTCTTTTTCCATTGCCCTATGCCTTTCTTCTCCTTTAGCTTTCTTCGCCTTAATTGTCAAACTCCACTCAATCCAACTTAAGGGGTACAGGTAGGAAACCAAGGAATATATGAAGAATTGGTTTCAAAGGTAAATAATGATATGAAGAAGAATGGAAGGAGAGAAAGAATTAGGACAAAATTAAGCCAGAAATTGAGAGGAGAGGAAAAAATATTTGTATTGAATTTGAAAATTGGCTTTACACATAGCATGCCTATAATTTTTCCCCTCTATTAACTTATATAAACGCACTTGATCACTTCAGGTGCATAACTTAAGCAAATGATGAAATTACAATTTCTCTCCATCATATTTACATTTCCCACCATATTAAAATTTCCAACATACTAAAAAACTAACTACTTTCACAATCATTAGTTAACCTTTTAGCCAATTATTGTATCACACATGTCCTCTTCATTTATTCTTGCATGATTGCCCCCCCCCTTTTAACCACCATTGTCCTTAAGGGTGATGGTAGAGAAATGCTTATGGATATCATAGTAGAATGCCCAACATGGCAAAGCATTGTTGGACCATTGAATAGGTATTTGAGTGACTACTACACAACCATGCTTCACCAATCTTTTCTCCCAAATTGTCATTGGAAAAGCATTAGCAAAGACATCAGGTAATTTTAGAGGAATGTCTGGAGAAGCAATAATAAATGGTCCCAAATTCTCTTTGAATTGAGATAAGTGAAATACAGGGTGAATTTTGGACTTTGTAGACAACTTCAACTCAAAGGTCACCTTACCAACATTGGCTATCATTGGATAAGGTCCAAAAAGACTTACCAACCTATAAGGTTGTGGTTTATGAATCACCAAGTCACCCACCAAGAATTCCCTTTCTGACCTATGCTAATCAATTTGACTTTTCATCCTTTATGGAGCACATTGTAGATAATAATGAAGGACCTTAATGATGACCTCTCTAACTCACAGATGTTGATTCATAGTTGCTACATTAACATCACTTGGAAAGTGCAAAGGTGGAGCATAACTATAAAGTGCTTCAAATGGGGATATCTTAATGATAGAATGGTGGTCAATATAATACTACCATTTGATAAGACTAAGTGTCAACTCCAATGACAAGGGTGGTTGTTGGCGGCATAGTGGAGATAAGTTTCCAAACACCTATTGACCATTTTCATCCACCCATCAGTTTGTAGGTGATAGGTTATGGCAATATGAAGCTAGACTTTTTATAACTTAAAGAGTTCTTTCCAAAATGAAATCAAGAAGACAAGATAACTATTACCTATAGCAATCCATGTAGTTTAAAGACTTGATCTCAAAAGCATTTAGCTACAATATTACTTGTATAAGGGTATGCTAAGGATATGATTTGGACATAATTGCTAAGATGGTTCACCACCACTAGTGTCACTTGTTTCCCATCATTCTTTGAAAAGCCATTGATAAAATTCATAGAAATACTTTGCCATATACCTAAGGGATAGGTAAAGGTTAGAGAAGTCTTAAAGAGGCAAAAAGGATCATATTTGCATCTCTAGCATACTATACACTCCCTTACAAAGTGATGAATATCCTTTTACAAGCCTTTCTAGAAAAATTGACAAGTGATCTTTCTAGGGGTATCCTACACCCTAGCGTGACCACCATGAAGTCCAACATGCCAATAAGAAATGATTTGCTAATGCAAATCTAAGTTATCCCTAACAACCAATCTCCCTTTCCACTTGAGCAATTCTTCATTAAATGCATAGGTAGAAACCTTTAGTAGGTCTTGCTATAACTTATTGATGATTTGAGATAAATGAGGGTCTTGAAGATAAGAACACTTATTGCTATTAAGTCTAATCCATGGCCGCGCATATTCCATTTTCACTTATGGTGGTGCCTATTAATTAATGAATCTTCCTTCGTCTATTAACTAATTAGTATTACAATTAAGTCCCACCAAAACTAAAAAATATCAAAAATGATGATGTGTGAGTGTTAAAGACATATCCATATTTATTACTGATATAAAAAATGAATTTTGCTAACTTGTCTATTATTTAAGTGAGTTAACAAATTGAAAAAGAAAAAACAAAGAGTTATAAAAATTAACTCATATACTTTTCAAGAAAATTTCACTTTCTTAACCAAATCAAATAAAAAAAGTTCTTGCTGCATTTTCTTTGGTTCAGCAGTTTGACAAATCTACAATAACAAAATAAAGATCATTGAATTTTATTGATGCAACATTAAATGACTTTTGAAGGTGACCGGATCCACCCTGTGGAAGAACTTTGGAAACACCACAAGGTCTAATCAATGCATCCTTCAACAAGTTGATAATTTTTTTCTTGATTTTTGTTTCATTGATGATGGGACTAGTTAGCATTTGTTTTTTTTAAGTGTACAAGTTGATATAAATACAAGTTTTGTGCCTTTCTTAAATCATTTATCTAAATATGATAAGCTTTTAGTTTCAATTAAGTTGACTAAAGCTAAGAGATAGAACAACTTATGCTTACGTTAAATTAGATGTATCAAAATTTGACCATATTTTAATGTATTTTAAAAATTTTGACCTTACATTTGGTGTAATTTAAAAATAATTTAACCTAAAATGCCTTAAAGGGATTAGATTATAAATTTTTTGACCCAATTCAAAAAAAAATATTACTTTCTCTTTTGAAATTAAATATTTTTTTATCAAATTCTAAAACAACTTCAAACATATATGTTACATTTAATTTATATAATTTTTAATTGAATATATATTTAATTATTTTATATTAAAATTAGATTTGTTTGACTTACTTATTTATTTTTTATATATTCATAATATTTTAAAAATTTCATATATGTATATTTCTTTAAGTAATTTCATCCAACAGTTTTCGATCTTATCCAAAGTGGTATCAAAGCTAGTCGACTTTCTTGTGAGGGGGAGAAAGGTGAGAGCAAACTGTTTATCTTCAACCAGAGTGTACTGAGCGTAAGCCTTGTGAAATAAGTGTGAGTAGAACAACCACTTTAGGGTGTTTCAGGCAGCAAGTCCCGAGAAGAGGCAGTAAGACTGTTGGTAAGCCTAAAGCCAGATTCTACAAATCACACGCTAGCTTCATTTGCAGGTAACATTTTGATTGGTGGTAAGCATGTCTACTTTTACCTTATAACCTCAAACACCAAGTCATGACTCTAAGGCTTCTTCCTCGGGAATCCTAAACTGTAATGAGATCCTTATAGAAAATTTTGACAAATCTATTGACAACTGGAAAATCCCTAAACTTGTGGAAAAACAAATCTACAAAACCTCCAAGTTCAATATCCTTAGAAAAACTGACTACACTATCAAAACTGTTGAAAGAGATTGTCGTCTCTCTAGATCTATTGAAACTGTTAGACTGCTTTCTTATGACTCCATCAAACATCATCAAAAGCATTACAATTACCTACATTTAGGTATGGTTCAAATTGGCATCAAACCACTTTTTAGAGAAGGATTAGATACATTTATACTTGCTACATTGAGAGACTATCGTGTGTTAAATTTTGATGATTCTCTACTTGGCATTATAAAATCTAGTTTATACTCTGGACCTGTTTATTTCAATTGCTATCTAGATTTTACTATTTCTTTACATGACAGAAATATCTTGGATGTTTTAACTTTGCAAATCAAAATCCATAACAATCGTTTTACAAAAGGATCTAAACCTCTAAGTTTGATGTATAGAATCCAATACAAAGCCATGAAGTCATCTTTTCATATAAAGACCATACATGGTGTTGATGACAAAGGTGAAATGATATTATGGCAAATAGATATGTGCAAATCCAACCTTCAAACTCCAAAGTACATCAAATGGCATGAAGTCGACCTCCTTGACACTTGGAAGATCAACAACACCACTATTCCAAAACCTCCTATTACCACAGATCTCAATAGGATTACTCAAGACAATGATGGAAGTGTCAGTTTATATTTTGCATGACACTCAACAAGTTCTTACATCCTTTAAGGATAATGATCTCCAATCTCGAGTAGCCAATTACCTGCAAAGGAATAATTTGGTTAGGCATCCTCCTAGTCATACTAAGACCAACAATTATGCTTCTAACCATTTTGGTGTTGATTTACGAAGATAGGTTCCAAGAGCAACCTATGAAGATACTTTACCAAGATCTATAGATTCTTTAAAAGCATTTGCATCGCAAGTCCAGTTCCTAGACGAGTCTGAGGTAAATCTTGAACTCAATGTCTTGAAAAAAGATTCCCAAAATTCTTTTGAAATGATTTTTAAACAAATTTCAAAATAAAGATAGACTAGTCATCTAACAGGATTACTATGACTAGATGACTCGGGAAAGAAAAATGGTTTTATTTTTTAACTGGTTTGACGAATATAGTTTTCAAGAAGAAATTAATTCCTATGGATTTCCTTTACAAAAAAAGATAAACTGTAGGTTTACATTGCAATGTAACAATGAGAATTGATGAATGGTTCTAAGATAGAATCAGTTCATCCCCCATCATGCAAAATTCAGTTTAAATATAAAGGATCTATTATTTTTACTTCTTTTAAAATCAAAAGAGAACATGAAGATTTTTCTTCACAAGGTTTTCAGAAAACTATTAAGCAAAATAATTATACAAACAAAATTTTACAAACCATTGGCAACAAAATTTCAAATATTGAAACTATCACTAATTCTCTTACATCTTCAAAAGAAGAAACGAAACCAATTTCTAAAACAGTTTATGAACCCTTATTCAAACCTTTTCAAATTTCCAATAATACTTTAAATGAGTTTCACCAAGCATTGATTTAGTGATGGTAGGCTCTTCATGACAAACCTTCTTCTAGCAAAGACATTCAAGTTTTGCAAGAATCTAATGACTCAGCTGACTCATCTTCCAACAATTCTTTCAAAATCCAAAGGGTAAAGGTAAAACCGATAAGGGTTCCTACACGAATGTATTACCCTAGACCTATTACTTCTGATCTTGCTCTTAAAGAAAAACTTTCTTTCATTCAAATCAAATACAGTTTCAATTCAATTTATGAATGAAACATTGATGGATTCTTAGAGTACCAAATTCTGAATCTTCTTCAATAGATGACTATGGTTGCAAACATTTATCGAACTCATAGTCAAACTTCTAACCCAACAATTGCAAAAATTCTTATTTCAGGATTTTCTGGACAACCTAAAGGCTGGTGGGACTATATACTCACATTAGAAAATCAGCAGGAAATCTTCAGTAGCATCAAACGTGACACAAATCAACAACCAATTTTTTATGATTACCACCATACTATTCCTGATGTGGTAACCACTCTTATTTTTACTATTACCAAATATTTTATTGGTGACCTATCTCATCTTAAAGATAAAAGCACTAAATTACTTTCAAACTAAATGCAAATATTTACACAATTTTTACTGGTACAAAAATACTTTCTTGACTCGTGTCATGCAGCAAAAAGATGTTAACCAACCATTTTGGAAAAAAAAATTCCTTGTTGGGCTTCCTAAACTTCTTGGTGACAAAGTTAGGAACAAACTTTACGATCATTACAATGGACAAATACCTTATTCCATTTTTTCTTATGGAGAACTAACGAGTTTTGTTCAAAAAGAAGGATTGCAGATTTTTAGCAATCTCAGACTGCAAAAGCAAATCAAGAAAGAAAAGCAATAAACCTGGAGAGAACTTGGATCTTTCTGTGCCTAATTTGATGACACCCTGTACCAAAAAAAAAAGGCCAAAAGGAAGCCCAAAACCAAACCAAATAGACCCAAATCTACTAACCCATTTTACCAAAAGCCCAGAAACAAACCAACCAAGTCACAAAAGGTTTACAAAAAATTTTCAAAACAAGCTAGCCAAAATCTGTTAAACCAACCCACAGATCAAAAGCCCAAAGTTATTTGTTACCATTGTAGCAAACCCAAACACACAACCCACTACTATAAACTTAATACAAAAATCCAAGCCTTGGAACTCATTGATCAGATCCAAGCCTAACTTCAAACCTTACTCCAAGATAGTAGCTCAGAAGAATCCAAAGTCTCTTTTGAAGAAGGCATTCAACCAGATGAAGTTACAAGTTTGACTTCAGAAACTTCATTAGACGAAAAGGACATTTTTGTGCTAACTCGTGACTAAGAACAAATTCTTGACATCCTTGATAGCTTAGGTAATAAGCAGGCCAAATCCCTTTTCCTTGAAAAATTACTTAAGCGGCCATCTTCTTCAAAACCTAATGAACTACTTCAACAAACTTAAACACCCTGTGATTTACAAAACATACTTACCCATTTTGAACAACCTCAAACTAGACCTATCACAATTAATGATTTAAAAATAGAAATTAACAACCTTAAAATAAAAATAGTCCAAATCAAACAGCAACAAACTAATGATCAAAAAACACTAGTATCCCTACTGGATCTAGTACACAACCACTTACCAAGTATATCTACTAAACCTAAAGATGCTGAGCTAGAAATACCAACACCATCAAAACCCAATAGTGAATTTCTATTTCTTTTAACAGAAGTCACAACCCAAAAATGGCAGGTCAATATCAAACTAACTATTGCTAACCACTTTTCTTCAAATACTATTGGCTTAGTTGATATAGGTGCTGACCTTAACTATATCCAACAAGGCCTCATTCCAACAAAATACTTTGAGAAAACTACAGAAGGATTGAAATTGGCTAGCAACCATTGATTGATCATGAATTACAAACTTCTTGAAGTGCAAGTTTTTTGATCTAGGTTACGATCCTGGGACCTGTGGGTTATGGACCCACCACGCTTCCACTTTGGATAGGATCAAAAACTGTTGGATGAAATTACTCAAAGAAATATTTGAAAATCCATTAGAGCAAATCCAACTGATTTAGTACATGGCTTTGTTTACACCAAAGGTCATTCTAGGATCAAGATCTTACTGGAAATAGTTATTGGTTTCCAGCCAAAATACTAAACCAGAAATCAAAATCATTTGAAGAAAAGTTTGAAAATTTGAAAAGAAAAGATAATGAATCAGAAGCAGGAGATAAATAAAACTTACAATGGAATTTATTATAAATTTTGTTATAAGAGTTTTCTTCCAGCGACCTGAAGAAGTGAAGAGAAAGGAAAAACTTGCCATTTCATGTTTGGTTTAACTCTCTTTTATAGTAGAAGAGAGATGTATAGTGATTTGATGAGCTGGATATCATGACAAATTTTCTTTCAGTGGTAAAGCCAAACAAACTATCCTTTATACTGGAGTTACCTTTAGGTAAAGTAAATTTACTTGAGTGAAAGTAGATTCCCCAACATTTTACTTTTTCTTTTTATTCTTGTTGCTTTCGGCAAATGATTCGTTTGATTTTTGTCTAAATGCTTTTGTGTCCTCCAAAGGTCAGTAGATATAAACAAACGGATCATGATTTGCCAGAGGATCATTTGAGGTAGATACTAAGATGTCAGTCAATAGTTGTTGTTCTGCTTTTTCCAGGGATGCTTTAAGGGATGAGATGTATTCTTCTTGAGATTTGGATCCTGTGAGTAAGGCCTGTGTCTAGGCCATAAATTATGAAGTGGATCCTTCCAGTTTGTTTAATTGGGTTGGATGCTTGTTGAACTAGGCAAGGACTCCTTTTTGATGGGCCTTCTGTTGGCGAACTTCAGAGAATTGTTGCAAAATTTGACTTTGTATGTTCGTCCCAAAACTGGGGTGACTGTCATTACCTCAGGTCGATACTGGAAATCCCACATGCAACACTATTGGAGTTTGAAATAATAACAGAATAGTAAAAACATAGGGTATGCTTCTTTAGTTTTGGATAAGACGTATTTATCAGCAAAGAGTTGGAATCCCTCTTGAATTGGTTCAAGGAAAATTTGGTGAACAGGTCCGAACCAAGACCGCCAGTGAACAAACCAAAGAGGAAATTTGATAATAGTTTGAGTTTCCTAGAAAAATAATCAAGAATGTTTAAATTGGGAATTTTGAAAATAAAAGGCATTGAACCATACTTCTTTATAATCTCAATAAGAGAAGTATTGAGTGAAGTTGGAGTTTTGGTAAACATAAGATTTAAAAGATATTTGTGTGAAAGGGTGATTTGGCCATTTTGATGGATGGAGGACCATGATAATTTGAGCAGTAGAGTACCCAATTTCATTGTTCTAGGTATGGTGACGAAATTTGGTTGAATTTGTGTCAATAAGGATAACTTCATAAATTTTTTGGGTTTGGCGAGGATCTCAAGGTTTGTAAAACCATGTTCAGAATAGGTTTTGTGCACAACATCTAGGATCATCATGGTAGTATCCTTGTTCAAAAAATTCAAGGTGTTGGAAATTGCGTTTTTTGAAATAAGGAGTTTGAAAAGATTTTGGAAGGGCGTGTAAAACTGCCACCTTTGTTTTTGAAAAATCAATTTGAAGAGGGGATGGTTTAACCATGACAACCACTTTTTGAGATGGCGAGACCATCATTTGTTAGGGTGGTGATAATGTTATCACTTGTTTCCCTTTGAGAATAGCCTTTTTCTTTTCGGAATCATCAGAGGATGAAGAAGGAGATGTTGGTCATCTTTTGGATTTTGCAGTGAATTTGTCCTCGTGGAGTCTATTTATAAGGGCCTTTAAGGTTTTCTTTGTTGTTGGGCTTAGTTTGCCGAAGCTTAGTTTTGGTGAGTTGGAGGACTCAGAAGAGTCTATTAAGGCTTATTTTCTTGGTTGGGCCATTTTTTGAGTGTTAGAGTCAGAAGAAGTTGGATGGTTGCATATATCAGCCCATGTTTGTATTTTGGTGTGTCTTTTTTCAGGAAGGTTTGGACATCAGGTTGTCCTTATAGAAATTCCCTTGTAAGAAAATTAGGTAAACTGTTAGAATTGCCTTTAATAAATTCAATGTCAAAATCATAAATACTTAAGAAAATTTTTGATTTAATAAATCAATTTGAAATTTTGAAATACATAAAACAATGGCAGGAATTTCTTGTTTAATGGTAGAATATTTTTTTGATACTCATTCCAATGTTTGGAGGTAATTCTCACCAATTGGTCTTGCTAACCTTTCACATGTTTTGAGAATTTCCCCATACCCTTGGTTGGAAGCATCAGTTTCTACAATTTTAGGTAAGGTTGGGTTGGCAAGTTATAAACAAGGTAGGGTTTTGACTTGGGATTTGATGGTTTGAACAATTTGTGTGAGATCCTCTATCTATGGTTTTGAGGCATTTCTTTTTTATAATCAGTTGTGTAAAGTTTTAAGGCTACCAAGAAATCTCTAGAGTTAAGTTTTATCAGTGATTTGGACAAGGAATTTTTTTCGCAAAGATGAGAGCTCTTGAAAATGGAGTGATAATTCCTTGACTAATGTAGTGCCAAGAAATCGTATTTTAGTTTGAAATAGGTCCATCTTAGACATTGAAATAGTTAATCCTACTTTCTTTGTCAAATGCATGAAATGATACAGATGTTTGATATGTTTGTCAATGTTTATGGAAAATACAAGCACATCATTTATATATACTATGATGAAATGCATGCATGATATGTAAATGTCTTTTATAATGCGTTGGAATTCAGATGGTGCATTCTTAAGTCCAAATGGCATGACATTCCATTCATATTGACCAAATGAGATTGTAAAAGTAGTTTTATAACAATCTTTTTCATGAATTTGAATTTGCCAAAATTCTGACTTCATGTCAAATTTGGAAAAAAAATATGAGCATGCACAAGCCTTTGAAGTAAATCCTTTTGGTTTGAAATGAGATACTTGATCCATTTCAGAGTATCATTAAGAGGTTTGTAATTGATGACCAGGTGGGGTACACCACATTTTAGTTTAGCATTTTTGTTGATATAGAATGCTGCACAACTCCATGGAGACTGGCTAGGTCTGATAATGCCTTTGTCAAGTAAATTGTCAATTTCCTATTTGCAATGTTTGACCAATTCAAAATTCATTTGGACAGGTCAAGTTTTGGTAGGAATTTGTCTTTCATTGAAATCTTTGGCATAGGGTAAGGTTACAATATGATTTTGTCAATGCCAAAGGCATTGGGACTGTCAAAACAAATTGTTTGCTCAATTTTGGTACGAAGTATTTGGATTTGATTTTGAGTTTCAAGATTTTGTAATTGATTCTGGAGCTGTTTGAAAGAAACTTCAATTTTGAGATAATTAAGATGGGATTTTTTTGTATGGAGTAAAAGGTTTAGTTCTATTGTCTTCTAAAGAGATAGATTTTTGAGTAAGTTGATATTTCTGAGTTGTGGTCATTGGATGAATTCAAAGATGATTGGTTGACCAAGAATTCAAGTATGAATTCCTTGGTGGGTTATGCTAAAGGGTTTAATAAGATTCAAAAATGGAGTACCAAGGATAACCTTTTATTTAAGGTTTTTAACCAAAATAA